>JAWIIG010000047.1:1920000-1927500 GCA_033557465.1 Ichthyophis bannanicus
GGGTTAGGTTAGGGGAGGGGGAGGGGGTAGGGGGAGGGGGGAGGGGAGGGGAGGGGAGGGGAGGGGGAGGGGAGGGGGGGGGAGGGGAGGGTGAGGGGGAGGGGGGGGTGAGGGTGAGGGGGAGGGGGGAGGGTGAGGGGGGAGGGGGAGGGGGCGGGGGAGGTGAGGGAGGGGGAGGGTTCGGTTCGGGGGAGGGGGAGGGGGTAGGGGTTAGGGGAGGGGGAGGGGGGGAGGGGGAGGGGTGGGGGGGAGGGGGAGGGTTTCGAGGGTGAGGGGAGGGTTCGGAGCGGGGAGGGGGGAGGGGAGGGGAGGGGGAGGTTCGGGGAGGGGGAGGGTTCGGTTCGGGAGGGGGAGGGGGAGGGGGAGGGTTCGGGTTCGGGGAGGGTTCGGAGGGGGAGGGGGAGGCGGGAGGGGAGGGGTTCGGGTTAGGGGGAGGGGGAGGGGGAGGGGGAGGGGGAGGAGGGGAGGGCGGAGGGGGGCAGGGGGAGGGTGAGGGAGGGGGAGGGGGAGGGGGGGAGGGGTGACGGTGGAGGGGGGATGGGGGAGGGGGCGGGGGAGGGGGAGGTGGGAGGTAGGGCAGGGGGGAGGGGGGAGGGGGAGGGGGAGGGGAGGGGGGAGGGGGAGGGGAGGAGGGGGAGGGGGAGGGGGGAGGGGGTTGAGGGGAGGGGGAGGGGGAGGGTGAGGGGTGAGGGGGGAGGGGTCGGAGGGGGAGGGGGGGGTAGGGGGAGGGGTGAGGGGGAGGGGGAGGGTCCAGGGAGGGGGGGGGGAGCCGAGGGGGGGGGGAGGGGGAGGGGGAGGGGGGCGTTTGGGGAGTGGGGGAGGGGGAGGGGGACCCGAGGACCGCAACCCGAACCGAACCGAACCCTGGGGGTGGACCAGAGAGAACCCTGAACACAACCGAACCCGAACACGAACCCGAACCCGAACACTAACCTAACCCGACACACACCCGAACCAGAACCCTAACCAGAACCCGAACCCGAACCGAAACCTGAACCCGAACCAGAACCCGAACCCGAACCGAACCGCGAACCGAACCCGAAACCCGACCCCGAAACCCGAACCCTGAACCCGAACCGACCAGAACGCAACCCGAACCTAACCGAACCGAACCCGAACCGAACCCGAAGCCTCGAACTAACCCGAAGCCCGAACCGAACCCAACGAACCGAACCCGAACCGAAAACCAGAAACCGAACCCGAACTCGTAACCCGAACCCGAATCCCGGAACCCGACCCGAACCCGAACTCAACTCCGAACCCGAACGAACCCGGAACCCGAACCCGAATCCCGAACCCTAACCCTGAACCCTAACCCGAACCCGAACCAGAACCGAACCCGACCCCGAACCGAATCCCGAACCCGAACCCGAACCCGAACCCTACCCTGAACCGAACACGTAACCCGAAACCTCGAACCCGAAACCGAAACCTTGAACCCGAACCCGAAACCCGAACCCGAAACCCCTGAACGATCCCGAACCCTAACGAACACGAACCCGAACCGAACCCAACCGACACCCGATAACCGAACCCGAAGCCCGACCCCGAACCCCCCCGAAACACCCGAAACCGAACCCCTGAGAACCCGAACCCGAACCCGACCGAACACGAACCCGACACCGAAACGAACCCGAACCCGGAACGAATCCCGAACCCTAGAACCCGAACCCGAAACCCGAACCCTACCGAACCCGAACCCTGAACCCGAACCCGAAAGCCACGAACCCGAAACCCGAACCAGAAACGAAACCGAACCCGAACCCGAACCCCGAACCCGAACGAACCTGAACCCGAAACCGAACCCGAAACCGAACCGAACCGAACCCGAACCCGAACCGACGAACCCGACCGAACCCGAACCCGAAACCGAACCCGAAGACCCGAACCCACGGTACCCGGAACCCGAACCCGAACCCGAACCGCGTAACGCGACCTGAACCGAACCGACACCGAACCCGAACCCGAAACCCGAACCCGAACCCGAACCCGAACCCGAACCCGAACCCGAAACCGAACCCGAATCCCGAACTCAACCGCGAACCCGAAGCCCGAACCCGAACCCGAACACCGAACCGACCCGAACCCGAACCCAACCGAACCCGAACCCGAACCCGTGAACCCGAACCCGAACCGAACCGAACCCGAACCCGAACCGAACCGAAACCCGAACCGGAACCGAACCCGAACCCGAACCCGAACCCGAACCCGAACCGAACCCGAACCCTCCGAAACCGGACCACCGAGCTTGAACCGAACCCGAACCCGTAACCGCGGAACCCAACCCGAACCGAACCCGAACACGAAACCCGAACCGAACTAACCCGAACCCGAACCACAGAACCGAACCCGATACCCGAACCCGAACCCGAAACCCGAACCGAACCCGAACCCGAACCCGAGACCCGAACCCGAACCCGAACCCGAAACCTCGAACCCTAAACCGAACCCGAACCCGAACCCCGAACCTCGAACCCGAACCCGAACCCGAAAACGAAACCCGAACCGTTGTGAACCCGAACCCGAACCCGAACCCTGAACCCGAACCTCAACCCGAATCCCGTAACACGAACCGGAACCGCGAAACCCGAACCCGAAACCCGAAACCGAACCCGAACCCGAAGCCGAACCGCGAACCCGAACCCGAACCCGAACCCGAACCGAAACCCGAACCGAACCCGTAACCGAACCCGAACCAGAATCACTGACACCCGATACCCGAACCCGAACCCGAACCCGAATCCAGAACCCGAATACCCGAACCGAGACCGAACCCTAAACCAGAGACCCGAATCCCGAAAAAAAACACCCCAGAACCCGAACCACGAACGCCGAACCACGAACCAGAACCCGAACCCGAACCCGAACCCTCAACCCGAACCCGAACCCGAACACGAACCCGAACCCGAAACCCGAACCCGAACCCGAACCCGAGACCCGAACCCGAACCGAACCCGAAGCCCGAACCCGAAACCGAACCCGTAACCCTGGAACCCGAACCCGAACCCGAACCTCGAACCCGTAAGCCCGAGACCCGAAACCCGAACCGAACCCGAAGCCGAACCACGAACCCGAACCCGAAGCGCGAAAAACCCAAACCCAGAACCCGAACCCGAACCCGAACCCGAACCCGAACCCGAACCCGAACCGAACCCGAACCAGAACCCGAACCCGAACAGAACCCTAACCCGAACCCGAACCCGAACCCGAACACGAACCCGAACCGAACCCGAACCCGAACCCGAACCCGAACCCGAACCCAGGATAACCCGAACCCGAACCCGAACCCGAACACAGAACCGAACCCGAACCCGAAACCGAACCGTCACCGAACCCGAACCCTAACCCGAACCTAACGAAGTCCCGAACCCGAACCCCAATCCCGAACCCGAACCCGAACATAAAGACCGAAACCCGAAGCCCGAACGCCGAACGCCGAACCGCGAACCCGAGACCCGAACCCGTAACCCGAACCCGAACCCGAACCGAATCCGAACCCGAACCCGAACCCGAACCCGAACCCGAACCCGAACCCGTAACCCGAACCCGAACCCGAAGCCAGAAGCCGAACCCGAAAAGAACCCGAAACCCGAACCCGAACCCGAACCCGAAACCCGAACCGAACCCGAACCCGAACCCGAACCCGAACCAGAACCCGAACCCGAACCCGAAACCCGAACTCCGAACAGAACCGAACCCGAACCCGAACCCGAACCCAGAACCCGAACCCGACGACCCGAACCCGAAACCCGAACCCTGAAGCCCGAACGGCCGAACCCGAACCAGAACCCGAACCCGAACCCGAACCCGAACCCTGGAACCCGAACCGGAAATCCCGAACCCGAACCCGAACCCGAACCCGAAACCCGAGACCCGAACGAGACCCGAACCCGAACCCTTGAACCTCGAACCCGAACACGAACCCGAACCCGAACCCGAACCGAACCCGAACCGAACCCGAACCCGAAAACCCGAACCCGAACCCGAACCCGTAACCCGAAATCAGAACCCGAACCGCGAACCCGAACCGAACGAACCCGAATCCGGTAACCGAAACCTGGCGTTACCGACACCCCAACCCGAACCCGAACCCGAACCTCGAACCCGAACCCGAACCCGGAACCCGAACCCCTACCCGAACCCGAACCCGAACCGAACGACCCGAACGCCGAATCCCGGAACCCGAACCCTAACCCGAACCCGAACCCGATACCCGAACCCGAACCCGCACCCGAACCCGAACCCGCAACCGAACCCCGAAACCCGAACCCGAACCAGAACCGAACCCGAACCGAAATCCCGAACAAGAACCCGAACCCGAACCGAACCCTGAACCTAACCGAACCCGAACCCGAACCCGAAACCCGAACCACGAAGACCCGTACCAGGAACCCTAACACCGAACTCGAACCCGAACCAGAAACCCGAACCCTGAATACTCCTGAACCCGAACCCGAATCTCGTAACCGCGAACCCGAACCCGGAACCGAACCCGAACCCGGAACCCGAACCGAACCCGAAACCCGAACCCGAACACGAACCCGAACCCGAACCCGAACACCGAACCCGAACCACGAACCCGAACCCGAACCCGAAACCCGAACCAGGAACCCTAACCCGACCGACCCGAACCCGAACCTCGATACCCGAAATCCCGAACCCGCAACCCAACCCGAACCGATACCGCGAACCCGACCCGAACCCGAACCCGAAACCCGAACCCGAACCCGACACCCGAACCCGAACCCGAACCCGAACCCTAACCGAACCCGAACCCGAACCCGAACCGGGGAACCGGCGAATCCCTGAACCCGAAACCCGGAACCGAACCCGAACCCGAACCCGAACCCGAACCCGAAACCCGAACCCGAACCCGAACCCGAACCCGAACCCGAACCCGAACCCGAACCCGAACCCGAACCCGAACCCGAACCCGAACCCGAAACCAGAACCCGGTAACGCCGAACAGCCGAACCAGAGACCGAACCCGAACCCGAACCCGAACCCGACGCCCGAACCCGGGAACCCGAACCCGATACATCTAAACACGAACCCGAACAGAACCCGAACCCGAACCCGAATCCCGAACCCGAACCCGAACCCGAACCCGAACCCGAACCGAACCCGAACCCGAACCCGAACCCGAACCCCGAACCCGAACCCCGAACGGCGAAACCTCACCCGAACCCGAAACCGAACCCGTAACCCGAACCCTAAACCCGAACCCGAACCCCGAACCCTGAACCCGAACCCGAACCCGATACCCGGAACCCGAACCCGAACCCGAACCAGAACACGAACCCGAACCCGAACCCGGAACCTCGAACCGAATCCCGAACCCGAACCCCGAGACCCGAACATCGAACGCGAACCCGAACCCGAGACCCGAACCCGAACCCGAACCCGAACCCGAACCCGAACGAACCGAACCCGGAATCCGAACCCGAACACGAACCCCGACAACCCGAACACGAACCCGCACCCGAACTCCGAACCCGAAACCCGAAACCCTAACCCGAACCGCGAACCCGAACCCGAACCGAACCCGAACCCCGCAACCCGAACCCCCCCGAACCAGAACCCGAAACCCGAACCTCAAACCCGAAACCGAACCACGAACCGCGAACCCGAACCCGAACCCGAACCCGAACCCCGAAACCCGAACCCGAACCCGAACCCGAACCCGAACCCGAACCCGAACCCGAAACCCGAACCCGACACCCGAACCCGAACCTCTGAACCAGAACCCGAACCCGAACCCGAATCCCGAACCCGAACCCTAACCCGAAACTCCGAAAACCCGAACACCGAACCCGAACCCGAACCCGAACCCGAACCCGAACCCGAACCCGAACCAGAACCGAACCCTAACCCAGAACCCGAAACCGAACCCGAACCGCGAGACCGAACCCGAACCCGAACCCGAACCTCGAACATCGAAACCCGAATCCCGAACCCGAACCCTGAACCCGAAAAACCCCGAACCCGAACCCGAACCCGAACCCGAACCCTAACCCGAGACACAGAACCCGAACCCGAACCCGAAACCCTACCCGAACCCGAACCCGAACCCGAACCCACGAAACCGAACCGAACCCGAACCCGAACCCGAACCCGAACCGAACACTAACCCGAACCCGAGAACGAACACGAAACCCGCAACCCGAACCCGAACCCGAACCGAACCCGAAACACCGAACCCGAACCCGAACCCCGACCCCGATACCCGACGTGTGAGACCCGAGACACCGAACCCGAACCGGATACCCGAACCCGAACCCGAACCCGAACCCGAACCCGAACCCGAACCCGAACCCGAACCCGAACCCGAACCCGAACCCGAACCCGAACCCGAACCGAACCCGAACCCGAACCCGAACCCGAACCCGAACCCGAACTTCCGAAACACAACAGAACCCCTGAACCCGAACCCGAACCACGAACCCGAACTCCAACACGAACCGAAACGAACCCGAACCCGAACCTGAACCCGTAACCCTGAACCCGTAACCCGAACCCGAACCCGAACCGCGAACCCGAACCCGAACCCGAACCCGAACCCGAACCCTAACCGAACCCGATACCCGAACCCGACCCGAACCCGAACCCGAACCCGAACCCGAACCCGAACACCGAACCCGAACCCAGAACCCGAACCCGAACCCGAACCCGAACCCGAAACCCGAACACGAACCCGAACCCGAACCCGAACCCGATACCCGAACCCGAACCCCAACAGAACCCGAACCCCGAACCGAACCCGAACCCGAAGACCCGAACCCGAATCCCGAACCCGAAGCCCGAGAAACACAACCCGAACCCGAACCCGAACCGAACCCGAAACCGAAACCCCCGGAAGCCCTAACCCGAACCCGAACCCTGAACCCGAACCCGAAACACCGAACCTAACCCTAACCCGAGAACCGCGAACCCGAACCCAACCCGAACACTAACCGAATCCCGAACCGTACGAACCCGAACTCGAACCCGAACCCGACACCCGTAACCCGAACCCGAACCTAACCACCTACCCGAACCCGAACCCGAACCCTAACCCGAACCCGGAACTCGAACCCTAACCCGAACCCGACCCCGAAACCCAACCTCCGACCCGAACACGAACCCGAAACCCTAACCCGAAAAAGCCCCGAACCCGAACCCGAACTCCGAACCCGAAACACCGAACGCCAAACGCCGAACCCGAACCATAAACCCGAACCCTAACCCGTAACCCGAACCCTAACCGAACCCCGAACCCTAAACCGAACCCGAAACCCGAACCCGAACCCGAACCCGAACCCGAAACCCGAACCCGTACCCGAACCCGAACCCGAACCCGAACCCGAAACCCGAATCCGAACCCCGAAGCCGAACCTAATCCCTAAACGACCCCGAACCCGAATCCGAACCCGAACCCGAACCCGAACCCGAAACCTGAACCCTATACCGAACCGAAACCCGAACCTAATACCCGAACCCGAATCCTCGAAACCGAACCAA
>JAWIIG010000047.1:1935000-1936262 GCA_033557465.1 Ichthyophis bannanicus
AAATATAAAATTCATCACAATATTAATTTTTATATAACAATTATAAGTAGATTTATCAATAACCCTGATAAAAAAAAATTTGTATACCTCAGGAAGAAAGAAAGGGACTAAAAAAGATATATGTGGGGAGGGCGGTTGGTACCCGCCACCGAGGCGGTCCCTCACCGGAAAACCCTGTCTCAAATAGAAGACAATGTACTCGAGACTCGATAGACTAAGTTTTTCTGATTATGATGATCAACTTGTGGGTTATGATGCATGTTTGCAACGGGATAGAGGTACAGTTTTTTAAAGTAGATTTTTGCTCAGGTTAATTCATCCTCCGTAGTTAATGATAGTTTGGGTATTTTATCAGTAGGCAAGTTTGGAGTTACTGTAGAATGACATCCATGTCTAAAAAATCTGAGTGTGTTTAAATTTTCCAGTCACAACATGATATTTCTCCCTTAATGTTTATTATCATAAATATTTTGAAAAGAGGTTTTTGAAATTTGATTCAGCCTGAGGGCATCAAGGTTGCTAATTTGTATTATAGTAACCCCGAGATTTAAATAAAGAACAGTAGGAAGGTGATGGGGTTGAGGAATTCACTGAACCTGTTCAAGGTTGCTTTCCCCTATTAGTTTGGATATATCAGAATTCTTTCTTGGAGTCCTCCTCTGGATAGATATTTGGTAAATCGTGCTAACCTTAGGTTGTTACTTTTTTGTGACAGAAATGGGACAAGAGATTTCTGTACTAAAAACTTACTTTCCACAAAAGAATGTACTTTTTTTTTTGTGGTCAAAAGATTACATATATTCCTACGGTTATTTCCCCATGTTACCACAGAATCGGCGTAAAGGGCCTTTTTGGAGTTGAGAGAGCTCAACTTTTGGCATTGGGAGGCTACTTTCTTTTTTAAAGTTTCCCATGCCACCAGTAGAACATTGAGGGGAAAACGATACGGGTTTGTAGATCCTGTTCATTTGGCTGGATTTTTTTCTTTTAAATCATGAGTCTCCATGTGGATGAAGGGATAGTTAGTTAAAGGTATTGTTTGAATACTGGGGGTCCTGGGTGTGATTGGTTTTTTTTTCTTTGTTTAAAATCATTACTGTTGTAAGATTATTCCACTCCTCCTTATAAACCTGTGGAACTTTCATATGATGAAATGTGTTTTGTTTTAGGATTTTTACATATCACGTATGTGTGGTTCCTCTATCTTTTTTCTGCTACTTATTGTTTGCAAATAAGTTTTCAATATTCAATAAAATTATAAA
>JAWIIG010000048.1:1200000-1768795 GCA_033557465.1 Ichthyophis bannanicus
TTTTTTGACCCCTTTTGTATAATTCTTTCCAACTTCCATTCAGCTGGAAAGACAAAAAGGGCCTTGTATCATTGATATATTGCATTTATAACACATTTTTTATCATAAGGTATGTCTAATCACTTTTCTTCAAGTTCATAGAAAAGACATTTATCAAAGAGCTAAAATGGCATTTACCACGGGAGGAAGGCATGCAAGGGCACCTTAGCTGCCTCATCATTCCCTCTATCATTTGTACTGCTACAAACCACAGAGCGGTGTATTTGCATCAGTGGAAACTTTCTTCCAGATCTTTCTGCTAGACAAGTCCAGACTAGTGGGTTATTTCCCCCTGCCAGCAGATGAGAGAAAGAGAAAAGATAGCAAAACTATGCCATGACATCACCACTGGCATAAAAACTAGCAACAGTTAGAGGGAGCTCTCAGTATTTTCTCTATCTCAGCAGATGAAACATAGAAACAGAGAAATACGATGACAGAAAAAGACCACATGGCCAATCTAGTTTATCCTTCCATACCAACCACTACAACAATCCCCTTTTTTCCTTTAGAGATCCTCTGTGTTCGTCCCATGCTTCTTTGAATTCAGATACTGTCCTCATCTCTAACACCTCCACTGGGAAACTATTCCACGGATCCACTACTCTTTCCGTAAAGAAATATTTCCGCATATCACTCCTGAATCTATCCCCTTTCACCCTCATCCCATTTCCCCTTGTAGTGTAGCAGCAAAGCGCAGACAAACCAATGATACCAGGAGTCTGTTCAGAAGGTCCAAATCATTTATTTGTGCACAAGTCTCAAGCAAGGCAATTTCAAAATGGCTGAGCAAAGTTTTCAAGCATTACAACAACTTTTATAGACTTCTGTTCCATTCTAGGTATAGAAAAACAATTCATTGGTCCCGGTACGCTCCCGTACCTCCCGTAGCCCTTCTATTGGTCCCGGTACTGATAAGTTTCTCCAATTATGTTCCTTCTGTGGGCTTCTGTAGGCAGTAGCAGAGCTTGCTTTCAATAGAAAGAGGCTCTCCTCCTGTGCATTTATGCTATGGAGGTATTTAAACGTCTCAATCATATCACCTCTATCTGCCTTTCCTCTAAGGTGTACATATTAAGTTACTTAAGTCTGTCCTCATATGCTTTATAATGAAGACCACTAACCATTTTAGTAGCCACCCTCTGTACTGACTCCAGCCTGTTTATATTATTTGAAGGTGCGGTCTCCAGAACTGCACACAACATTCCAAATTATGTCACACCAAAGACTTATACAGAGGCGCTATTACCTCCTTTCTTCTGCTGGCCATTCCTCTCCCTATGCACTCAAGCATCTTTCTAGCTTTTGCCGTTGCCTTTTCTACCTGTTTAGCTACTTTAAGATCATCAGACACAATCACGCCTAGGTCCCACTCTTCTTTAGTGGACAAAAGTACTTTACCCCCAATACTATATTGCTCCCTTGGATTGTTTTCAACCACATCCTTACTTCCGCTTTTGTGTAAAGGGACCACATGTGCCTCTCTCCAGTCCTTTGGCTCCACTCCCAACTCCAATGAGGAATTGAAAACGTCAGTCAGTGGAGCTGCTAGAATGTCCCCAAGTTCCCTCAGTATTCTAGGGTGTATCCCATCTGGTCCCATCACTTTGTCTACTTTAATTTTAGCTAGTTTCTCATGAACACAATCTTCTGAAAATTGTTCAAGATGCTCCTCGCTTCTGTTCCTGTTTGTGGGGTTTTTTGAGGTCCTGCTCTTGGTTCTTCATCTGTGAACACAAAACAGAAATATTTGTTAAGCAATTCCACTTTATCTTCATCAGCTTCTACATATTCCTCCCCTTCACCCTGGAGTCTGACAATACAGCACAGTTACTTACCTGTAACAGGTGATCTCTGGGAACAGTAAGAATAAGTCTTCACATATGGGTATCGTCGGTACCAACGGAGTCTGCGCGGGAACACTCCCCAGCGTCCAATAAGAAAGCTTTTGGGAGCATCCCACGGCGCCTGCGTGCTGCCTTCCCGCCTTTCCCAACCGCCTCTCTCCAGTTCGAGTTTTAAAGCTGAGACAAAGAGAGAGAGAGAGGGAAGGAAAGATAGATAGAGAGATACAATTCCTAGGGGAGGTGGGTGGGTTGTGAAGACTTATTCCTGCTGTTCCCAGAGATCACCTGTTACAGGTAAGTAACTGTGCTATCTCCAGGAAAAAGCAGAATGAGTCTTCACATATGGGGACTCCCTAGCTGCAGATGCCAGGGAGAGACCCCAGAGTTGTGTGTCCTTGAAAAGGGCTCTACCTCCCCCCATGGATCTCTGGCATCCAACCAGGGTAGGTGAGTAGGAGTTGATTAGGAATGGAACAGGTGTTTGAGAATAGCCTGACCAAATGAGGCATCCCGGCGGGAGTCCTTGTCCAAACAGTAATGGGCTGTGAAGGTATGAACCGAGGCCCAGGTGGCCGCTCGACAGATTTGGTCGATGGACACAGAGTTTAGATGAGCCATTGAGGCTGCCATGGCCTTCACATTGTGAGCTGTGACATGGCCCTCCAGAGAAAGGTTCCTACTCTGGTAGGCGAAAGAAATACACTGAGCAATCCAGTTGGACAGTGTTCTCTTAGAAACTGGAAGTCCTAAATGAGAAGGATCAAAAGCAACAAAGAGTTGAGAAGACTTTCTATGTTGCTGGGTTCTTTGTAAGTAAAAGGCGAGAGCTCTTTTACAATCCAAAGTATGAAGATTCCTCTCTGCACTTGATGCATGAGGTCCTGGAAAAAAGACAGGTAAGCATACCTCTTGGTTCAGATGAAAAGGCGAGACCACTTTGGGTATAAAGTGTGGATTGGTCCTGAGGACTACCTTATCATGATGGAACCTTGTATAAGGTGGATTAGCCACCAAGGCTTGCAATTCACTGATGCGGCGTGCTGAGGTGACTGCAATGAGAAAGATAACCTTCCAAGAAAGAAATTTCAAGGAGGTGGTGGCTAAAGGTTCAAAGGGTGGCTTCATAAGCTGGCTAAGAACCAGATTTAAGTCCCATGCCACTGGAGGTGGTCTAATGGGAGGTTTAGTTAAAAGAAGGCCTCTCATGAATCTTGCTATAAGAGGATGAGAGGAAATAGGCTGTCCATTGAGAGGCTTTAGGGACACTGCAATAGCACTCAAATGGACTCTTACTGAATTTGTTTTAAGGCCTGCATGGGATAGATGCAGAATATACTCTAGTAAAGAATTCAAAGGTATTGCAAGAGGGTTAAGACCCTTCTCTGAACACCAAATGGTAAATCTTTTCCATTTGAAAGCATAAGAACATCTAGTGGAAGGCTTTCTAGAAGCATGAAGAATATCTCTGACTTGCTGAGAGAGATGAAAACTTGAAGGTCTAGGCCTTCAGCAACCAGGCCCTGAGATGGAGAGACTGGGGGTTTGGGTGCCACAACATTCCGTCTTCCTGGGATAGAAGATCTGGTGCAGAGCCCAACTCCAGGGAAGGAGCTTGAGAGAGATGCAGAAGTAGAGGGTACCACACTTGGCGTGGTCAATGTGGTGCTATGAGGATCATGGAACCTTGGTCTCTCTGAAGTTTGAAAAGTGTTTTGGGAATTAGGGGAATAGGTGGAAAGGCATAGAGGAATCTTGACCCCAGTGAAGGAGGAAGGCATCCTTGGCCTGAACTCCCTGACACGGAATTCTGGAACAGAACCGGGGAGGTTTGGCATTCCACGGACTTGCAAAGAGGTCTATGTCCGGGGTTCCCCAAATTCAAAAAATCCTGGCTACCTGGTCCATGTGGAGGGACCACTCGTGTGGAAGCAGAACTCGACTGAGTCTGTCTACCAAAGAGTTTTGAACGCCTGGAAGATATACTGCCATAAGATGAATCTGATGCTCTCTGGCGAAGGCCCACAGTCGCAAAGCTTCATTGCAAAGTGACAGAGAGCCAGTCCCTCCCTGCTTGTTCACATAGAACAAGGCTACTTGGTTGTCCGTGTGGATGAGGACTGTTCTGTAGCTGAGCAGGGAGTGGAACACTCTGAGAGCTAAGAATATTGCTCTGAGTTCCAAGAGATTGATGTGTAGAGAAGTCTCCTGTGGAGACCAGATGCCCTGTGTGGAGAGATCTTGCAGATGAGCTCCCCAACCCATTGGAGAGGCATGTGTTGTAAGGGTTGCTTGGGGTAGTGACTGCTGAAAAGGGGACCCCAGCAACAGGTTTTGAGAGGACTTCCACCACTGGAGAGACCAAAAAAGGCGACTGGAGTTTGCTATTTTGTCTGACAGGCAACCTGATGCCTGAGTTCATTGGGTGGACAAAGTCCATTGAGCTGCCCTCATGTGAAGGCGAGCATATGGAACCACTTGCACGGTGGATGCCATGTGGCCTAAGAGTTGTAACATTTCTCGAGCAGTTAAATGGGACTTTAACTGTATTTGGGAGGCTAACTGCACCAAGCGTAGGCAATGAGCCTGAGGAAAATAGGCCCTTGCAGTTGTGGTATCCAGCAAAGCCCCTATAAACTCCAGAGATTGAGTAGGGGTGAGATTGGATTTTGGGATGTTTATTACCAGTCCCAAATACTGAAGGACACGCATTGTGCAGGTTAGAAAAGTCTTGGCCTCTGACTGAGAGGGAGCTTGAATGAGCCAGTCGTCCAGATATGGGAAAACGAATATTCCTAGAGTGCGTAGAAATGCAGCTACTACTGCCATGCATTTCGTGCACACCCTTGGTGCGGAGGCCAGACCGAAAGGAAGCACCCTGTATTGGTAGTGCTTTCCTCCAAAAAGGAACCGAAGGAACCTTCTGTGTGTTGGATGGATGAGGACATGGGTGTATGCAATCTTGAGATCTAGAGAACAAAGCCAGTCCTGACTCTGAAGGTATGGAAGCAGAGCACCGAGAGAAATCATCTTGAATTTCTCCTTGAATAGAAATTTGTTCAATTCTCTGAGATCTAAGATGGGTCTGTAGCCCCCTGTTTTCTTTGGGATAAGAAAATAAGGGGAGTAGAACTCTGTGCCTTGTTGAAGAAGAGGTACTTCTTCTATTGCCCCTTGGGCAAGAAGGGTGGCAATTTCCTGACCCAGAAGGTTGAGGAGAGATGTTGGAGAATTGAACTGTTTCACTATGGTGTGAGGGGAAAGGCTTAAGAAATGAAGCTTGTACCCTTCTCTTATGATAGAGAGTGTCCATTGCTCTGCTGTGATTTGTTCCCATCTGGGAGCAAAGTAAGTCAGCCTTCCTGGAATGGTAAGGGGCTCTGGTTCCTCCAGAGCCAGAAAGGCTAAGTTCTCTAGCTGCAAGTCAAAGGCCCTGAGGAGGCTGAGGCTGCTGGGTCATGGAAGGCCTAGCAGCCTTTGATTTGGCCTGTTTAGGTGGTTGCTGACGCTTTGCAGCAAAACAACCTGCAGAAGATGCCTGCTGACCATAAGCAGGATAGTATCTTCCCTTTTTGGAAAAAGATGTCTTTTTGAACAATCTTTTCTTAACAGGAGCAGAGGTAGACTTTGAAAGTCAATCCAAAGCAGAGTTTTCAGCATCCATCTAAGTGGCCTTTGCTTGCCAATCCTTACCAAAAAGGTTTTCACCTGTACAAGGGATATTCCCTAATTCATCTTGGACCCAGAGCTCCAAATCAGAAGCTTGTAGTCAAGCAATTCTGCGTGCCCCTATGGCAATAGCCAAGGCTCTGCTTACACACTTAAAAGAGTCAAAGGCTGCGCGGTTGGAAAATTTGGAGGCATCTTGGGCATGTTTGAGCCAAGTGAGAAACTCCTGCCTTTTATCCTCTGAAATGAAAGGGGTTAAAGTCTGCAAATAATCTGTGACTTCTTTTAGAAACATTCCTATATAGAGACTATAGGAGTTGATCCTGGCAGCTAGCATAGAAGCTGAAAAACCCTTCGGCCAAAAACATCTAGGGTCCTGCATTCACGTCCTGGAGGATTAGATGAGTGTCTCTTTGCACTCTTTATCTTTCTCATGGCAGACTCTACCACAATAGAGTGGTGAGGAAGCTGAGTCTTGTGGAAGCCAGGACAAGGAGTGACACGATACATGGTGTCTAACCTGCTAGAATGAGGAGAGGTGGTAAGAGGTGTCTCCCACATCCTCAACATGAGATCATACAGAATCTCATGGATAGGTAAAGTAGCTGCCTCTTTAGGAGTTTTAGGATATTGTAAAATATCTAACTCCTTGGCTCTGGGTTCTGACTCAGGGGCCACTGTGATGGAGAGGCCCCTAGCCACTTCCCTAATGAAGTCTTGAAAAGACAAGTCTTCTGAAGGAGACATTCTTCGTTTAGGAGAAGAAGACTCCTGAGGAAGAAGTATCGATGCCTCGACAGAACCCTCAGACTCATCAGAGTCTTCAGAGGAATCGAAGTATCGCCTGTCTGGATGTTCCTGTAAAGCCCGATAGCCGTACCGAGTAGGATCGGTATCGGAAGTAACCGGTACCGGTTCGGTACCGATGGGCATCATAGGACAGGGTACTGTTGCAGTCGACACCGAAGCCGATGTCGATGCAATCGGTACCGGCACCGGGAGTGATGCCGGTGCCGGAGCCAGTACCGACAACAGGGATTGTTGCGGTACCGGAGGCGTCGCAGCCTGTATGAATGCCGTTAGGGTGCGCTGCATGGTCAGAATCTTCTGATCCATCGACGCCACCAATGTCTGGATGTCGGTACCAGTGGGAGCCACCGGTACCCCAGAACACGGCAAGAGGTGATCTGTCGAGGCCGAGCCATCGATGTCAACCTGTGACCCCATAGACAATGCTTTGGAAGCTGGAGCTTCCCGCCGGGGTAATTTTGCCGGTGCGGAATCCTCGAGGGCAAGCCCGGAGGCATCTCGATGCTTGGAGGGAGATCTACCCTTCGATGACCTGCTAGATTTATGCTTGGTTACCTGAGATCCATGGGAGGAAGAAGAAGCCCTGGAAGACGTCAATGCCACCGAAGCTGCATCAGAGGGAAACAGGGTACTGAGCTTGGCTGCTCGGTTCTGCCGACCTCTTTTAGACATCTTGGTACAGGACATACAATCCGTAATGGAATGGTCAGGCCCCAAACATTTTAGACACCAGTCATGGGTGTCGGTGACAGAAATAGTACCGCCACATTTTGTGCACTTTTTAAACCCGGAGGCGGGCTTCTCCATGAGGAAAATATTTTTAGGCCTAAGACCCAAAAACTGAAAATGCACAGTGAAGAAAAGATAAATTGTTTTGTTTTGTTTTTTTTGAAAGAAAGAAAAGACCGGCGGTACCGGTCCGACGTCGAAGAAGGCAGACGCGAAACAAAAGAATTAAGAAAAAATAAAGAACTTCTTCTGCGGTGACAGGAACATGACCTGCTGGCTCCGCGGAAAAGAAGAACTGGAGAGAGGCGGTTGGGAAAGGTGGGAAGGCAGCACCAGGCGCCGTGGGATGCTCCCAAAAGCTTTCTTATTGGACGCTGGGGAGCATTCCCACGCAGGCTCCGTCGGTACCGACGATACCCATATGTGAAGACTCATTCCTGCTTGTTCCTGGAGATCACTTTTGCCCTTCCTCTTCTCACTAACATATCTGAAAAATGTCTTATCCCCCATTTTATTGCATTGGCTATTTCCTCCTGTGGTGGTTTTCTTGTGTTTCTGAATTTGTCCAGAGAGGCCTATAGTTCCTGCCCAGTCTGCATGTGGTTGCAGTGTAGCTCGGTCACTTTAGATCCCAGGGGGTGTATGAGATACCCATTTCAGGTTGATCTGTTACTTTGGGGCTAACTCCTGGCTATGACAGCCAGCATAACTTGCTGGGGACGTTGGATCACAAGGATTCTTCTGAGGGACCCTTAGCTGTGTTTTGGCCTTTTCCTTTTCTTACTCCTTTTCATTTTCTTTCTTTTAATTTTAAACAAAAAAAATTATAAAAGGTCTGAGAGTCTTCTGCACAGCTCCATGTGGCTCTCTAGCATGTGACTAATCGAGGTTTCCTCCCTGCACACCCCTCCACGCCCCTGCTCCCCTGCACTCCCAGGGGACCGCAGCACTGAGGCCATAGTGGATACTCACCTTTTCTAGTGGGCAACTGCAGAGTATTGCTGCCTGAACTTCACCGGTGGCAAAAAGAGGCCGTTGCATCTAACTGCGAGTGTTTGCTGCGATCCTGCCTTTCTCACTCAACATCCCCAGCCTGTGCAGGTCGCGCACCATTTTTCCTTTCTTAAGGCCTACAGCTCCTGGCCAGTTTCAGACTGGTTTCACTGCAGCTTGGTTCTCTCTCTTCATCCTGGGGTGAGCTCGTGGCTACAACAGCCAGTGTAATTCGGTGGTGCTTTAGAATCAGTGCCTACCTCATTGCTCTGATGCTTTGGCTGCAGTAAGTGGTGACAGTTCCCATGCTGACTGTCTCTGTGCCACTTGCACAGCTGATATGGGGGAGACATCTGCCACTTCAGCATCCTTGTTAGCTGTTCCAGCTCCCGATGCAGTTGAGGCTTCGTTGCTGCCTTCCACATCAGGGATTATCAGTGTGTCTTCTTCCTGGGCGCCCTTCCCTCATCCCCCTTCTCCAGGCAGACCTGTAGTTCAGGTGATGTCGAATTTCACCATGGGACCGGCTCTTGTGACCGACCGGGAGTCTGCTCTCCTTCTGTTTTCACAGCAGTCACAAGTGTTTCAGCCACAGCAGCTGTTGGACTCTGGGGCGGCAGATCTTTTGTTCACCTTCTAAAATGCCGGGGGGCTATGGAAGGGGGGGTCAAGACCTTGTTCCCTCTTGACTGGGTCCATCTTCGACTGCTCCTTCAATAGCCCCTGTGGGCCATTGCAGCAAATTATCAAGAGGGTGGGATTCTGTCTGGGAGGGTCTGCGGCCCCTTCCAAAGTCCCTTATTGGAGCAAGATGGAATCTTTTAACAATGAGTACCGTGAGGACGTTTCTCTCTACGACTGGTTCAGCTGCCTCCAACGTGGAGGAGGGGGAACTCTTTCAGGGGGAGAACCATAGAGACTCTTGCGTGGTGCATCTCTGTCACTTTGAGGAGATCCCTCCCTTACCACACCCCCCTCCCCGATTATCTAGATTGCCACTGAACTGCGCATTCTGGATCTCCCTGGACCGGCCCCGAATCCCTCCATTTTTGATCTAGCATCAGGAGGCCTTCCAGAGCCTTTTTCTCGCCGGAGCTTCTCCTGATGCGTCCCTTAAGAAGCCCCAGCGATTGGGTCATATTTACACCTGCTCACTGACAGCCTTGGAAAGTGGTTGTGGTTTCCCAGGGTCACCTTCTTAATCATGGCAGTCACCAAGTGTACCACCATTGCCAGAAGTGGCCAGAAGGTGGAAGGACTCCTTCAGGCAGCTTTCTATGCCTCCTCCCTAGCCCTTCAGGTGACAACATGGAGCAGCCTTGGTGCACGTGCCCTCCTCCTGAGGATGAGTATTTGTCCCACCTCGAACATCTGGTGGTCTTCTTGGCCAGTGCCTTTCATGATCTCTTACACCTTTCCACGTAAGGAGTCATGGCAGCAGATGGGCTCCTGTTTAGCAAGCACTTGGGAAAGTTAGTCAAGGATCTTGGCAAGGTCAAGCCCAGGCAGCTGCCGGAGGATAAGCCAAGAGTTTCTCCAAGCACTCTTCTTCATCATCAGGGTGTCATCTTGCTGCTGAAGTTCCATGATTCTCATCTGTATCAACCAAATAAATAGACCTCCTCCTCTTCCAGAACTGGATCCAAATCCCAGTCTTTTCAAGGAGAATGCCGGGCCTATTCTCAGACGTCTGTGGCGGGAAAGCCATCTTCCTCCCACCTCTCCTGTTGACTGTTCCGGGGCCCATTCCTGCCTTTCAAAAGTGGCAATTTTATCACGAATGGGCCCATCTGATGACAGATCACTGGGTGCTCAACATTATAAGACAGGAATATGTTTTAGAGTGTGCTCAAAAGGGTCAACTGCAGCTTGAGAGTTCCACGGTTCCACATGGAAATACTGTGATCTGCTATCCAGGCGATCTGGAAAGACGCATCCTTGCCTCCTTGGATTTGGCGGAGGCCTATGTTCACATTCCCATCCAGAAGGACCAGCAGCGCTTTCTGTGGTTTGTAATCTTGGTCTCTCACTACCAGTTTTGTGCCCTGCCCTTCAGCCTAGCCACCATCCCTTGGACGTTTTCCAAGGTTATGGTGGTAGTTGTGGCAAGGCTCAGGCACGAGGGCGTCTGCATACACCCCTACATGGATGATTATCTTATCTGGGCTAAGTGTCAGCCGAAAATCATTCGGATGCTGTGTCGAGTGATCCAACTCCTCGAGCAGCTCGGCTAGGTCAACAGCAACAAGAGCTGTCTGATGCTGTCTCAGAACCTGAACTTTCTTGAGGCTCATTTTGACACCCTGGTAGGCAAAGTCTTCCTTACAGGGAGCGTTGGGCCAAGTTCCACGGCCAACCTTTGGACTTTTTCAAGAACTCCACTCCCACAACTTGGGGCTACCTTCAGCTTTTGGGAGCTATGGCTGCAACCCTGGAACTGGTGCGCTGGGCACAAGTACACATTCATCCTCTACAGTGGACCTTGCTGACTCGCTGGTTCCTGTGCTCGCAGGACTATTGAGTCCACCTCTCGCTTCCTCTCTCGTATTGACACAGCCTCCTCTGGTGGCCTTCCCTTAACAACATCTTAAAGGGGATGCCCCTTGAATCTCCATCCCAGGTGCTCCTCACCACTGATGTCAATCTCTCCAGTTGAGGAGTTCATTGTCTTGACCAGACCACACAGGATCAGTGGTCTCCAGTGGAAGCAAAATGGAACATCCATTGCCTAGAGGCCAGGACCATCCACCTGACATTGCTTAACTTAAGCGAGCTGCTCCACAGGAGCACTATGTGAGTCCTCTTGGGCAAAGCAACTATGGTGGGTTATGTCAATAGCCAGGATAGAATGAAGTGCCCAGGAGTAGCTTGGGAAATGTCTCTACTGTTCCCGTGTGGCCCTGCAACTCCAAGCACTTATGGCCCAGCACATTGCAGATGAGGACAATTGGGAAGTAGATTTATTTATTTGTGAATTTTATATACTGCCATTTCAGGTAATCATAGTGGTTTACATTGAAACAACAGGTACATTTTATTTATTTATTTAACATTTCTTGTATACTGCCTTTTGTGATATCAAGGCAGTTTACATTGAACAAACTGAAATTACATTGAACAGAGCATTATAACTTGGAGATAAATATTTTACAGGGAACATGGGCAATGGAGGGTTAAGTGGCTTGCCCAAGATCACAAGGAGCACCTGTGGGACTAGAAACCCTAGTCCTTCCAGCCCAAGGTTGCTGTCCTCTAGTGGGATTTGAACCCCTGACCTTCTGGCCTGAGGTAATTTGCCCCAATCACTAGGCCACTCCTCCCTCCCTACATCAAAACATATTAACAATAGAGCAGGTGCTTAACTAAAATCAATAAAGTTTACAGAATTATAAAACAGAATAACTTATTTACAATTTAATAAATTGAAAGATGCAAACCTGGTAGGTAAGAGACTAGAGCTGCGTGTTATAAGAAATATTGCAATGGTTAAAGGGGTGAAGAGGAAGGGTATTTCCTCAGCCATCACCTTCTCGAACCCAGGGATTGGGAAGTTGCCTATGGACATTCAACCGGATAGTGCATTGGTGGGCCTCCCAGGGGCAGACTAGATGGCAATGGCAACCAATGCCAAGGTCCCTTCCTTCTTCAGCTATTGCTTGGAGACCAAGTCCAAGAGAGTGGACATTCTGGTCCAGCCCAAGCCCCCGTATCCTCTCCTCTGTGTGTCCTGCCCCATAGGCCATGATACCCCAAGTCCTTTGGAGGATTGAGAGTCACATGAGTATGGTGATCCTGATGGCCCCGTCGGCCATGGTACACGAACATTGTCTCCTCACCTCGCAGCCCCAGAAGGGCTTACTACGGCAGGGCCGCCTAAGATATAAGGGCTATTCCCTGTTGAAGGCCAAGCAGTACTCCACCTCATTGGCTTATGCCTGGATCTGAAATCTAAGAACATAAGATATGCCATACTGGGTAAGACCAAGGTCCATCAAGCCCAGTATCCTGTTTCCAACAGTGGCCAATCTAGGTCATATGTACCTAGCAGTTTCCCCAAAAGACACAGGTTCTGCAATGCTTGTACTGGGTCAAGAATTGATATCCTGGAATAATGCTTTATGGACCTTTCCTCCAGGAACTTGTCCAAACCTTTTTTAAACCCAGCTACACTAACAGCCCTTACTACATTCTCCGGTAACAAATTCCAGAGTTTGGTAACACGTTGAGTGAAAAAATATTTTCTTCTATTAGTCTTAAATAGTTTACCCTGTAGCTTCATTGCATGTCCCCTAGTCTTTCTATATTCTGATAACGTAAACAATCGATCTACATTTACCCGTTCACTCCGTTCATTAATTTATAGACTTCTATCATATCGCCCCTCAGCCGTCTCTTTTCCAGGTTAAAGAGCCCTAACCTTTTTAGCCTTTCTTCATAGGAGTATCCTTCCATCCCCTTTACCATTTTGGTGGCTCTTCTCTGAACCTTTTCTAATAACGCTATATCCTTTTTAAGATACGGCGACCAGAATTGCACACAATATTTAAGGTGCGGTCTCACCATGGAACGATATAGAGGCATTATAATATCTTTTGTTTTATTTTCCATTCCTTTCCTTATGATACCTAGCATTCTATTTGCTCTCTTGGTTGCCGCTGCACACTGGGCCGAGGGTTTTTACATGTTATCCACAATGACGCCTAAATCTTTTTCCTGGGTGGCGGTTCCTAATGTGGAACCTTGCATCGTGCAACCATAGTTTGGGTTGTTCTTCCCTAGGTGCATAACTTTGCACTTGTCCACATTAAATTTCATCTTCCATTTTGATGCCCAGTCTTCCAATTTATCAAGATCCTCTTGCAATTTTCCACAATCCTTTTGGTTTTTAACAACTTTAAATAGTTTTGTGCCATCTGCAAATTTGATAACCTCACTCATTATTCCACTTTCCAGGTCATTTATGAATCTCTTTGAGAACTGGTGTCATTGATGTCACCTTTCCCCATGGGTGGTCTCGATCCCCTCAATTATAGCCTTTCTTCAAGAGGGAGTCGAGAAGGGTTTATCAAGCTTGATCAGGGTGCAAGTAGTGACACTCCTGTTGTTGCAGTCTGGTGGTGGGCATGTTCTGGCAGCACACTAGGAAGTAGGCCTCTTTCTCCATGGGATTCAAACCCTTCATCCACCAGTACATTCCACAGTCCCATCATGGGACTTCATGCTCATTTTCCAAATGCTCATGTGTTCACCCATTGAGCCACTCAGGTGGGATACTTTCAAAGATCTGTCCCTGAAAACGGTGTTCTTGATAGCTATCACTTCGACAAAGAGGATTTCGGAATTGCAGGTGCTTTCCTGCCGCGACCCCTTATTGATATTCTTGGCTAAAGGGATGACCTTTCACCTGGTTCCCTCCTTCTTGTCGTTGGATACTGTTGCAGCCAGTCTTTTCTCCAGATCAATGCACCTGACCAGATAAAGGCTTGCGTTTTGTGGACATCTCTCATGCACTCTTGAGGTACTTGAAAGTGACAAATTACTTTGGTCTTTCCATTCACCTCTTTGTCTTTTTCACAGGACCCCAGAAGGGACAAGCAGCATCCAAGGCAACCCTAGGTCGCTGGATCAAGGACACTATCTTCTCAGCCTACCTGATGTGGCGTAGGCCTGTTTCCCCATGTCCCAAGGCTCATTTGACTTGGGCCCAGACAGCTTCAAGGACGTAGTTGTCTTGTGTATCACCCTTGAACAATTGCAGGGCAGTTACTGGGTCCTCCTTGGCTCTTTTGTGCAGCATTACTTTCTAGATGTGCATGCCCAAGTGGCCACATGGTTTGGCACAGATGTTCTTCCACTGCACCTTTTTCTTGCCCTGGATGTAGTAGCTTTGGCACATCCCACTAGTCTGAACTGGTCTAGCAGGAAGATCTGGAATGAGAAATTTTACATACTCTTAATTTCCTTTCCTGGAGCCCTGCTAGACCAGTCCGGGACCCATCCCATTCAGCCTTGTGCTTTGGCTACAACCTTCTGTATGTTTGTCCCTTTGGACCATGCAGCAGTTGTGATGGAGTGGAGGAGTAGCCTGGTGGTTGGAGTACTTGCTTGGGGACAGAGGGATCAGCGTTCAATTCCCACTGGCACTCCTTGGTCTTTAGGTGGGTCACTTAAACATCTATTGCCACAAAAAATCCAAGTTGTCAGTATTCCTGTTTAATGTACATTGCAAAGTTTAAGTTACACTGTAAACTGCTTTGACTAAAATGATAAAGCAGTATAAAAAAAACCTGTTAAATAAATATATAGTGGACAATGTAGAGATTGTATATAGTTGTCCACGTTGAGGGGTTCCTTGGGAGTATTGACTACCTTCCATTGCTTGTTACGAAAATACTGAGGGCTCCCTCTAGCTGTGCTAGTTTTTATGCCAGTAGTGATGTTACGGATGGCATTGTAGCCCGGAATGGTGTGGCAATTATCAACATTGTTGTTGGCGTGACGGCGGTAGCAGAACCAGCTAAGTGCTATAGCACTGACTGTATCATTTTAAGAATGCAACATTAGATGAATGGTGAAACCGGGAGGGTAGAGCATTTGAAGTTTACAGTTCTCATATCCCGTATCAGAACAGCAGCTGTTTATGCGGCCGAATCCAGATTTGGGCCTATCTAGGTCTTTTTAAATTTGATTAAAACGAAGGACTCACTGCAAGAGAGGATTTTCCCTCATGGTGAGTGATCCAACAAAAAAAAATATATAGTATTTCTTTAGTTTGGTCAGTTCAGAGAATAAACTAGTTAATTTTGGGAAATCAAATTTTTTGTTTGAGTAGAGATGTCAAGGCATAGTTTTGCTTTTTTTTCTCTGTCTCCCATCTGCTGGCAGGGGGAAATAACCCACTAGTTTGGACTGGTCTAGCAGGACTTCAGGAAAGGATATTAATGGTAAATAAAATTTCTCCATAAACCAATATCAACTTGCTAAATAAGTACAGCCATTACTTAATGACAATGAAGATTAATATTCAACATTTCAAACATTTTAAAACAACCATTCAACTTTATAATAAGAACTTACAGATTTGGCTAGCAATTTGTTGAATGAATATCTCAGTGTATCTACTCCTTCTGCTTCCTCTTTTATCACTTCAACTTTAAATCTATTTAAAATACCATAAGCTTCCTGTAAGAAAAAACTGCATTACTATGTGTTAACTGTGAATTTTAAATTTATCTGAAACATGCTGAAATGTTGACTTTAATTGTGCTGCATTAGATTAACAGTTTGACACAGGATAACATTATTTAAGAAACTGGAAAAGAATAAAGAAGAAAAAATACATCAGGTAAAATGGAAAACAGACAAGTGGTAATTAGGAGAAGAGGCATGATAATTTTACTCCTACAGATAAAATTGGAAAACATGTAATAGCATAGAGGAAGTGAGAGAGAAATCCAAAGATCAACTGTCATCTATGATACCAAGAATGAATTTGGGAAATCTATATCTATGCTATGTTTCTATGAAAAGAAAGCAAAAGTTATTTTCATTGGCACTGCTAAAATTGTAAGGGGGGCATTTTCAGTGGTGGTGGTTCGACTAGTTAAAGCACCTAGCTACTGCTACTTAATAAAGACTGGATATTCAGTGATGAAACATAACCAGTTTCCACTGCTGAATATCGCCGCTAACTGGATAGCAGCTGTTAGTACCCCGATTTGTCCACAGACCATCTCAGTTTTAACCGGTTATTTTTTCCTGCGGTCTGTAAGGATCTTCAATGGCAGGTCTGCTAACCAGCTAAAACTCTTAGAAAATGCCCCTCCCCCATATTTTTTATTCAGTCCCATTATTCATGTAGGTCACTAATTTGTTATCTTAATGGAACAGAAGCAAGTCAAAAATATGATCAATACTGAAATTTGATATATCACATCACAATGGAACTTTTTTTTCATTTAAATCCTCTTTATTAAGGAAAAAACAAGGAAATACAAAGCAATATACAATATTCAATAACATTTAAACAGATAATAAAAACTCCCAGCCCACAATATGGAGTGTGAAATATACAAACATAAAAAAGTATCCCAAAATGGAGCGGAATTAAATTAAACAGACTCCTATTACTTAGCAAGAGCTCCAAAATCAAATCATTTCGAAACCGACCCCTTCAAAAAGGTCTCCAGCTGTGAAGAATAAAAAAAAATATACGATTTACCTTGGTAAACGACAACACATTTACAAGGATATTTCAACATAAAAGTGGCTCCTAACGCCAAAACATGAGATCTAAGTACAACAAAAGCTTTCCGTTTCAATTGTGTACTACGGCATACATCAGGGAATATCTGGATGACCTGACCAAAATACTTCTCATGTCGAGATTTAAAATAAGAACGCAATACCAGTTCTTTATCTTTCTCTAACGAGAAAGTTGCAAGTAAGGTGGCCCGATTGGAAATTTCCTCAGTAGAGGTCTCCAAAAATTCAGATAAATCTAAACTTGGTACATTCAACTGATCCATTTCTCCGTTAACTCCACCACCTGACTCCGAGCCCAACATACGAGATTCTCTGACACCTGCAGGTAAATAATAAAGTTTTGATAGAATTATAGTATCAGGATCAGATATTTTCAACACATCTTTTAGATATTTAGTAAACAAAATACTCGGAGAGAGGTAGTGAGTTCGGGGGAAATTTAACAGACGAAGATTCTTTACTCGCAATGCGTTCTCAAGCATTTCATCACGACGATGCAATAATAGAGAGTCTTGGACAGAAGATGCCAAGAGTCCCTGCACAGAGGAAATTAAACCTTCCATTTTAATTTTGGAATGTTCCAAACTACTTAACCTATCCTGGTAATCAGCTAACACAGTCACAGTTTCATAAGTAATCTTGGAAAGCTTTATTAAGGAAGAGTTCAAGGATAACTCAGTCCGAGAGACAACTTGCCAGATATCTTGTAATGAAACATCTTTCGGCGGCTTAGGAGCTTCAGTGGTAGAAGAAAAATCAAAAGGGGAAGGAACAGCTGAAACCCCAGAATTTACCTTTAAAAAGGAGTTAGGCAACTGAACAGATTCGGGCACAATTCCCTCCTCAACAACACGAGTAGAGCCTGCGCCCTGAGGTAGCAACTCAATGCTGGGTGGAGTCAAAACCCTACGCGGATCGGGAGACAAGTCACCAGAAACCGGAGTGGTGGACATAGAGGAATCCGAAAGTGATTGAGCAGTAGGGGAGGACACCAAGGATTTAACATGACTATCCATGGGTCCTACAACCTTAACTGCCTTCCCAGAAGACATTGGTAAGGAAATAGATTTCTTCTTACGTTTCCCCATAAAACACCGATGTAAAGATCAAAACGATGAAGGCTCCTAGATGCTCCAAAGTGCTCCGAAGAGGAGCCAAAGGGGCAGGACCTGCCCCTTTGGACACGCCCCTTCGGAGCACGTGCCCTCGGGCACGCGCCCGCGGTGCGTGTCCCGCGGTGGGGGCTCGAATCTTATAGCCCGCAGTGCTCACGTGGCCCTCAGTACACACTGGGAGAGAGCAGCAATCCACTCCAAGCAGGAAACAGGCAAAAGTAAAGCACACACTCCGAGTGCCTCAATAGGGGCTCGAATCTTATAGCCCGCAGTGCTCACGTGGCCCTCAGTACGCACCAGGAGAGAGCAGCAATCCACTCCAAGCAGGAAACAGGCAAAAGTAAAGCACACACTCCGAGTGCCTCGATAGGGGCTCGAATCTTATAGCCCGCAGTGCTCACGTGGCCCTCAATATGCACCGGGAGAGAGCAGCAATCCACTCCAAGCAGGAAACAGGCAAAAGTAAAGCACACACTCCGAGTGCCTCGATAGGGGCTCGAATCTTATAGCCCGCAGTGCTCACATGGCCCTCAGTACGCACCGGGAGAGAGCAGCAATCCACTCCAAGCAGGAAACAGGCAAAAGTAAAGCACACACTCCGAGTGCCTCAATAGGGGCTCGAATCTTATAGCCCGCAGTGCTCACGTGGCCCTCAGTACGCACCAGGAGAGAGCAGCAATCCACTCCAAGCAGGAAACAGGCAAAAGTAAAGCACACACTCCGAGTGCCTCGATAGGGGCTCGAATCTTATAGCCCGCAGTGCTCACGTGGCCCTCAATATGCACCGGGAGAGAGCAGCAATCCACTCCAAGCAGGAAACAGGCAAAAGTAAAGCACACACTCCGAGTGCCTCGATAGGGGCTCGAATCTTATAGCCCGCAGTGCTCACATAGCCCTCAGTACGCACTGGGAGAGAGCAGCAATCCACTCCAAGCAGGAAACAGGCAAAAGTAAAGCACACACTCCACAATGGAACATTTTTAAAGACTTTGGGGCTTATGCAATATATAAATTGAGCATGTAGAACAGCAGGTGGAGGGTAATTTTATGAAGTGGCAAGTATATCACAACTATTTTATAAAGTCAAGTATGCACATATTTAACTTTATAAATTTGGGGTATAATTGCTGGAATATGTGTAGCAAATCTAGGCATGATCAGTTATATCAACCCTAGGGCTTGCATAAATGCCCACGTCTAGATTTTTAAGGAACATGAATACGCTATACTATTTTATAACTTATGCATGTAAATTTGTGCTGCTACTACTACTATTATTATTATTATTATTAAACATTTATAAAGTTCCATCCAAGTTCTGCCCCTGAAGTACACCTCATTGGCCTGATACATGTACTTATAAAATAGTAACTATCTAAAGTGTGCTCATAAAGGCCCATCTGTACACGTAAGTCATAGAAAATGCAAGAGTTACCAACACTGGTGTGTGTAACTTTATGCAGCTCCTTGTACTGTAAAATTGCCTCCTTTATGCTCGAGTTTTATGCAGTATATAGAGGTGGAAAGGGGCAGAATCTACTACTACTACTACTATTTAGCATTTATATAGCACTACGTACACAGTGCTGTACAGAAATATAAGCAAAAAGACAGTCCCTGCTCATCAGAGCTTACAATCTAGTCAAGACAACACAGAACAAGAGACAGATTGGGAAAACAATTATGGTGGCATGGAGCAATAGTTAATTCAGGATAAAGCAAAGTATGAGGTAAAACAAAGTATGGCAATTACAATTTGGGCAAAACAAGTATGGCATTTACAAAAACCAAGTATAGCATTTACAGTTAAGACATGACAAAAGATGGGAGTCAGGTTAGGACAAAGGGTAGAAGTCAGGATCTGAAAGCGACAGTGAAGAGGTGGGTTTTCAACCTGGACTTGAAGAGGGCCAGGGAGGGTGCCTGGCATACAGACACACGTAGGTTGTTCCAGGCATACGGTGCAGCAAGGCGAAAGGAACGAAGTCAGGAGTTAGCAGTGCGAGTGGAGGGTCTAGATAGAAGTAATTTGTTAGAAGAGCAAAGTTCCCGAAAGGGGATGTAGAGAGAGATGAGAGACGAAAGGTAATGAGGGGCTATAGAGTGAATGCATTTATAGGTCAGGAGGAGAAGTTTGAATTGGATGCGGAATTGGATAGGGAGCCAGTGAAGCGACTTGAGAAGAGGAGTAATGTGGGCATGGCGAGGCTGGCTAAAGATTAGTCAAGCAGCATAATTTTGAATAGATTGAAGGGGAAAGAGATGGCTCACAGAGAGACCAGTAAGGAGAAGGTTGCAGTAGTCGAGGTGAGAGGAGATTAAGGAGTGGACAAGGGTTTTAGTAGTGTGTTCAGAAAGGAAGGGGCAGATTTTGCTAATGTTGTAGAGAAAGAAGCGGCAGGTCTTAGCTACATGTTGGATATGTGTGGAGAAGGAGAGAGAGGAGTCAAAGATAACTCCAAGGTTGCGGGCTGAGGAAACCGGAAGGACTGTAGAGCCATCCACGGAGACTGAGAAGGGAGGGAGAGGAGGGGAGGAATTGGGGGGAAAGACAAGGAGTTCAGTCTTGGCCATGTTCAGTTTCAAGCGACGCTGAGACATCCAGGCAGCGATGTCAGAAAGGCAAGCAGAGATCTTGGTCTGGATTGCTGAAGAGATATTAGGCGTAGAGAGGTAGATTTGGGAGTCATCAGCATAGAGATGGTATTGAAAGCCATTGGAGGAGATAAGAGTACCAAGGGAATGGGTATAGAGAGAGAAAAGGAGTGGACCCAGGACGGATCCCTGAAGTGCACCAACATGGAGTGGGGTGGGAGAGGAGGAGGAACTGCCAGAGCATACACTAAAGGAGCGATGGGAGAGGTAGGAGGAGAATCAGGAAAGTACAGAGCCCTTCAAACCAAGTGAGGAGAGGGTGGTGAGGAGAAGATTGTGGTCAACAGTGTCAAAGGCAGCAGAGAGGTCGAGAAGGATGAGGACGGAGTAGAGGCCCTTAGATTTAGCCAGGAACAAATCACTGGAGACTTTTGTAAGAGCCGTTTCAGTGGAGTGAAAGGGACAGAAGCTGGATTGTAGAGGGTCCAGGAGGGCCTGAGAGGTGAGGAAGTCAAGGCAGCGGCAGTGGACTGCTCGTTCTATTTTATTTATTTATTTATTTATTTACATTCTCTTATATACCGCGCTATTCTGCATCAGTGCAGTTTACATTGAACAAACTGAAATTACATTGAACAGGGCATTATAACTTGGAGATAACTATTTTACAGGGAACATGGGCTATGGAGGGTTAAGTGGCTTGCCCAAGACCACAAGGAGCACCTGTGGGACTAGAAACCCCAGTCCTTCCGGCCCAAGGTTGCTGTCCTCTACTGGGATTTGAACCCCCGACCTTCCGGCCCGAAGTACCTTGCCCCAACCACTAGGCCACTCCTCCACTCCTAGTATTTCTAGTAGTTTAGATATGAAGGGAAGGAGGGAGATGGGTCGGTAGTTAGAGGGACAGGTGGGATCGAGTGAGGGTTTCTTGAGGAGAGGTGTGACCACGGCGTGCTTGAAGTCTGCGGTAGCAGTTGCAGTGGAGAGTGAAAGGTTGAGAGTAAGAGAGATGGAAGGAACAATAGTGGGGGAGATGGGGTTTAGGAGATGGGTGGGGATAGGATCAGAGGAACAGGTGGTGGGTTTGGAGGAAGAGAGGAGTGCGGTTTCCTCATCAGAGATCGTAGGGAAGGAGGGTAGCAGAGGAAGTATGGATGGGGTGGGAGAACTAGGGAGGAGGCGAGGTAGATGAGGAAGTAGGGAATTGGAGGGTAATCTTGTGTATTTTGTCATGGAAGCAATCAGCCAGGGTTTGGGCAGACAGGGAGGGCAGGACGAGGGTCAGGGGCACCTTGAGGAGAGAATTGAGGGTATTAAAGAGGCGGCGAGGATCGGAGGCAAGAGAGTTGGTCAGGTGGATATAGCATCCTTGTTTGGCAAGTGCTATGGCTGACTGGAAGGAGCCAAGGATGAATTTGAAGTGTATAAGGTCTTCCGGGGAGCAGGATTTGATCCATGCACGTTCAGCAGAACGGGCACAGGTGCGTAAATAGCAGGTTGTGAATGAAAGCCAGGGCTGGGGTGCAGAACGTCTGACAGGACGTGGGGTAGGTGGGGCAAGGGTGTCCAGAGCCGAAGATAGTGCAACATTATAGGAGGTTACTGCCTCGTCAACGGACTTGGAGGACATAATGGAGGGAAGAGATGGAGAAATGGTGGAGGAGAGAGTCAAGGAATCAATATTATGAAGGTTTCTAAATAGGTCGAAGGTGACAGGGCGAGGCTGAGATGCTGAAGATTAAAGCTTAAAAGGTGATGGTCAGATGAGAGAAGGAATGAGTTACGGATGTTCGAGGGAGAGGAATTAGAGAAGAGTATCAGGTCAAGGCAGTGGCCATGCTGGTGGGTGGGGGCAATGGAACAAAGTTGGAGGTCAAATGAGGAGGTGAGGGCGAAGAGCTTTAAAGCGTGGGGATCAGAGGGGTTATCGACGTGAATGTTGAAATCGCCAAGAATAAGAGAGGGGGAAGGGGGATCCAGAAAGACGGAAAGCCAGGAGTCGAAGTCGGTAAGGAAGGTAGATACAGATTTGTTGGGTGGGCAATAGGTAACAGCTACTCGGAGAGGAACAGGAGTGGAGAGGCAAATGGAGTGGACTTCAAAAGAGAGAAAGGAGTGAGACTGGCAGCATGAGGGGTTGGAATTGGCAAGAGGGAGAAAGAAGAAGCCCAACACCACCACCACGGCCAGTGGAACGAGGCGTATGGGAGAACTGGTAGCCCCCGTGACAGAGAGCAGCAGTAGATGCGGTATCATCTGGGAGGAGCCAGGTCTCAGTTAGGGCAAGAAGATGTAGAGCGTTAGAGATGAAAAGACCATGGGCAAAAGAAGTTTATTAGAGACTGATTGTGTGTTCCATAAGGCACATGAGAATGGGAGAGTGGAAGGGGAAAGGAGGGGGATATGGATGAGGTTGGAGAAGTTACGTGAGGATTTCTTTCCAGAGTAAGATAGAGATCTTGAGGGGCAAGGGTAAGGGTGGGTTCTCTGGATGAGTATGCCTTCTGTGAGAGCACATGAGGGAGGGGAAGTAGAAGGGGATCTCTTCTTAGAGAGAGACAAAATTCTAAAGGGGCTAGGATTAGAGTTGGTGTCTTTAGATGAGTGAGTGGCACATGAGGGAGGGAGAATGGAAGAGGAAAGGAGAGGGATATGGATGAGATTAGAAAAGTTACGTGAGGAACATTTCTTAGAGTGAGAAAGAAAATGGGGGGGGGAGGGATCAGGGTTGGGGTGGATATTACCTGATAAGAGAAGGAGTAGTAGAGAGCGGGGTAAAGAGGAGGCTGTATGGCGGAAACGAGGATAAGGTTTCCTTAAAGAGAGAGGGGGGCTGGTTGAATGCGGGGGAGGGTTTGACGAAGCTCAAGAGCAGATGCTAGGTTAGAGGTCAGGATGGAGGGAGAGGTGAGGAAGGAAGAGGAGGAATAGGGGACGGGGAGGAATGAGGGTGGTGGTAAGAGGGGAGGCAGTTGGGGAGTATGAGGAAGAGAAGGACAATGTGATGTGGGGCCACAGAAGAGGAGTAGTGGGTTATGCAGCGAATGGGGATTATACGCTATGCAATACAAGCAAAATATGGTGAGTTACAAGCACTGAGGTAGTGGGGATTACACGCTATGCAATACAAGCAAAATATGGTGAGTTACAAGCACTGAGGTAGTGGGGATTACACGCTATGCAATACAAGCAAAACCATAATCAGCACTTATGTGTACATTTTGTAAAATTCACTGATTTTCTACTGGACAGACATTTAGAAACTTACAGTACATCTACCTTGGAGTAGATGCAACTTTGTGTGGGAGCTTTTGGGAAAACTATTGAATAAAGGCACATATGTTGTTTTATAAAATAGGGAAAACAACCCCACCACCCACCCAATCTGCCTTTCTTGAAGGTATCCTGTTATAAAATTATTCTCTTTCAGTTAATTTTATAACAGGGCACCCAAGTGCCTTTAGAAAATTGCCCCCTGGAAAATGTGTTACACGCCTTTACACCTTTTCTAATACTTGCACAAATTTTCCATTCTATTTCGAATGACTCTGCCTGATTTTATTAAATATACATGTAAGTTGTAACTATGTCCAAACTCTATCCTAAGGAATGCCAAGGCGTATACAGTATAACACAGAAACATGATGGCAGAAAATGATCATATGGCCTATCCAGTCTGCCTTTCCATACCAACCATTATAGTCCCTTTTTTTTCTTTTAGAGATCTTCTGTGTTTGTCCCAATGCTTTCTTGGATTCAGATATTGTCCCTGTCTCTACTACTTCCGCTGGAAGACTATTCATGCATCTACCACTCTTTCTGTAAAGAAACATTTCCACATATTACTCCGGAGTCTATCCCCTTTCATGTTCATACTATGCCCCCTCGTTGCAGAGCTTTCTTTCAATTAAAAGAGACTCTCCTTCTATACATTTATGCCACAAGTATATTTAAACATCTCTATCATATCTCCTCTCTCACATCTTTCCTCAAAATATTCATATTGAGATCTTTAAGTCTGTTCCCATATGACTTATGACAAAGTCCACTGACCATTGTGGTAACCACCCTCTGCACTGACTCCAGCCTGTATATATCCTTTTGAAGGTGTGATCTCCAGAACTGCACACAAAACTCCAAATGAAATCTCACCAAAGGCTTATACTGAGGCACTATCACCTCTTTCTTCCTGCTGGACATTCCTCTCCCGATGTACCCAACCATCCGTCTGGCTTTCACCGTTGCCTTTTCTACCTGTTTAGCCACCTTAAGATCATAAGAAACAATCACATCCAGGTCCCGCTCTTCTTTGGTGGATAGAAAACATACTCACCTGTAGCAGGTGTTCTCCTGGAGCAGGTGAGTACAGAAATAAGCCCTCACATACGGGTGACATCACCGATGGAGCCCACATGGGAATGTTCCCTAGCTTCCATAGAAAGATTTTGGGAGCTCCATTGCGCATGTATTTATTTATTTATTTAGATTTGTATACCACTTTTTCCTACAATCAAAGTGGTGGGTTACACAAAATAAATTATATAAAATAAGGAGTGACATAACATTGGATAAGAGGTAACACAACTTACAAAGGGATACTATAAAAACTTATTATAACAATACTTTATGATTACAATCATGCATTGTTAATGAAGTTCACTGTCTGGTTGATCATAATATTCCATGAATAGGAAGGTTTTAAGTGATTTGCGGAAGTCTTTTAAGTCTTTTGTGGCCCAGAAATCATCCGGGAGTGAGTTCCAAAGGGCTGGTGCTGATAAAGATAAACCTCTGACAGAGGTAAATTGTTTTGTTTTTTGAAACGTAATTTATTGCTACTGCTTGATCTCCTGGGGTGGTTGTTTGTGTCTTTAATTAATAAGAGATGGAGAACATCTGCTGTGCATTGATTAATAATCTTGAAAATATTTGTAATAGTTTTAAACCTTGCCCGAACAACTATTGGTAACCAATGCATTTTTTGTAATATAGGTGTGATATGCTCATTCTTTGCTGTTCCAATAATAATATGGGCTGTAGAGTTTTGCACTAGCTGGAGTGGATAAATAGCCTGTTTAGGTAGTCTTTGATATAATGAATTACCATAGTCCAAAATTGGCGTAATGATTGCCTGACAAACAGTTTGAAAATGGACTTGACTAAGTATTGGCTTAAGTATCCTATTAAGCTTTAGTCGTAGATAAGCTTTTGCAGCAGTTTTATTTATGTGTGAAAGCAGGTTTAAGTTCTTATCTAAGGTTATACCTAAATATTTCACCTCATCTTTTATTGGGATTGTTTGATTCAGAATGCTGAGTGATTGGAGCGGAGTAAAATTAGGATTTCTAGATATAACCATTGCTTCTGTTTTGTTTAAATTGATTTTGAAATTGTGATCTGTGAGCCAATTATTTAGATCTTCAAGGCAATGGACCATGGGGGTTACGTCCGGTGAAAGTGAATCAGTTGGGGCATATAGCATAATATCATCTGCATAAATATGATAATTTAACATATGTCATTTGATAATGGTACAGATCGGCTGAATGTATATGTTGAATAAAATAGACGATAGGGATGAACCTTGTGGCATTCATTGGCTGTGAAGAATTTCCATTGTCTCCTTTGACTTGTTGTGTTCTGTTGGTTAGGTACGATGTAACCCATTTTAAAGTGTTGTTACATATTCCAATCTCGTGTAATCTATTTATTAGTACCGAATGTGAAACTGTGTCAAATACAGCTGAAATATCTATAAATACAAGTAGGAATCCATTTTTTTATATTATCTAGACCCTTCAATAACTTATCGAATAGACCTGTGAGAAGAGTTTCCACATTGTGCATCGGTTTAAATCCATGCTGTTGAGGATCTAATGGAGCAAGTCAATGTGATCTTGTAGTTGTCTTTGTATAGCCTTTTCAATAACTTTTGATAAAAATGGCAAACTTGAAATAGGCCGATAAGATTTTGGGTCTGTAGAACACAATTTTGATCCCTTGAAGACAGGCCGTATCATAGCTTTTTTTAAGTATTGATGGCATATGACCTTGCATCAATGTCTGTTCTACAATTTTGTGAATGTATATTGATAGTTGATCTTTTAGAGCTTTTGATCCATTCAACTGGGCATGGATCAGATGGTGATGTGGTTGTATTCAAGGCATTTATGATATCCTCTATTTGCTTTACTGTTGGTATACTGAAGTTATTACAAGATTGACCATTGTTAATTCTTTTTAAATTGGATGATATTATTGAACTTGTATGGACTTGCGTGCTGTTCTTGTTTATTAAATAACATGCACATTCTTGGGGGTCAATTTGGTGAATACCATGTTCAGAGTGGTCTTTGGTGAGTTTTTTCACAATGTTAAACAGTTCTCTAGGTTTGTTGACAGTTTTCATGATAAGATTAGTGTGATGTTGTTGTTTGTGCTCATTGATGAGATTATTGTAATTTTGTTGCTCATCCCTATATTGTTGTAAAGTGATTGGAGATTTATTATGTCTCCATTTTCTTTCTTTTCTCCTAAGTATATGCTTCCCTAATTGCATTGGAGTACAAAGGTGCATTGTTTCATCTTTGAATGGAAGGATTATTCCTTGTTATAGCAGCTGCAGCTTTCATAATGCAGAGGTTCCATTTGTTTATTGTATCGTCTAGATTATCACATTTCTGTTCAATTTGTAGTAATATTTCCTTTAGACAGATTTCCTTGTTATATGGTTTAAATCTTCTTCTTGTATGTTTCTTTTCATTATGTTGTGTTGGGTTCTTCAAAAGTAGTGAAACTGTAAGGACATAATGATCTGACCAGAGAACTTGCATAGGAATTGGATTAGTAAATTGATTCAACTTGGATGAATGAGTTGGAATGAAAATAAGATCTGGTATAGATCCATGCTGATGAGTGGATGTATTTACTAATTGTTTGTAGCCAAGAGCTTCTAAAGCTTTGAGGAAGGCTTTGGTATCTTTTGATGGTGCAGAGGGAAGATTGTAGTCTCCTAATGCAATAAGTGGTTTATGATGGTTGTTGACTGCACATATTGATTCAAGTATTACTGAAAGATGGTCATCTTTAGCATTGGGGAGTCTGTACGTTAGACAAAAGCTAATATCATGGTTTGAAATAATTATAGTAGTTGATTCAGAAGATGATGATGTGGAAATGAGTTGAAATTTGTAGTTTTTCTTAGCGAGAATAAGTACTCCACCTCCTCTTTTATTTATTCTAGGACAGTTAAATGCTTTAAAATCAGCTGGTGTGATCTGATTTAGTATTACCTGGTCCACCTTTGAAAGCTATGTCTCTGTAATACATACTATGTCCATCTTGTGGTCCATAATATAATCATTAATGTATGTCTGCCTTCCTGCAGCTGGAACCATCTTCTTCTCAGTAAGATGACAAACAACTCCACAGGGAGGAGGGAGGGTTGTGAGGACTTATTCTTGCTGTTCCCGGAGAACACCTGTTACAGGTGAATAAATACGCTTTCTCCAGGAACAAGCAGGAATGAAGTCCTCACATATGGGAATCCCCAGCTACAGGCTACCGAAAATCAGCAGAAAAACAAGGCCCAATGTGGCAACTAAGGGGAGAACCTGAAAAAACAGCATGAGTGGTCTCGTTAAGAGAGTTGCCAAGTCAGTATCTTCCACTGGCATCAATATCAGGAAGACATTATGGTAGCCTGGATGGATAGAAAAGCCGGGGGGAAGGAGTTGAACCTAAGTCCCAAACAGATGCCATAGTACAACTTGGCCAAAGTTATCGCCATGCCAGGAATCAACATCTAGACAGTAGTGGGCGAGGATCACGTAGCAAGTGTGGCCCAAGGACCACATAGCAGCCCTGAAAATTTCCAACATGGAGACTAAGTGTAGATTGGCCACAGAAGCGGCAATAGCTCAAAGTTATGGGCTGTGAAAGAATATTGAAGGTTTAGCCCTGCCTGCGCATAAGCGAAGGAGGTGCAATCAGCCACCCAACAGATAGCTTGCACTTGGGAATGGCCATGCCCCAACCTATTAGAGTCAAAGGAGACAAGCAGCTGAGTAGAGTGCTAATGGGCTTTCGTCCTTTCTAGGTTGAAAACCAAGGCTCTCTTGCAATACAATGTGTGCAATGTGCCCTCAGCCTGATTGGTGTGAGGCCAGAGAAAGAAAGTGGGGAGAACCACTGCCTGGTTCAGGTGGAACGAGAAGACCACCTTAGGCAGGAAACATGGATACATCTGCAGAACCACTCTATTCTGGTGGAACCTGGTATAGGGCATGTGTGCCACCAATGCTTGCAGTTTTCTAACCCAGCAGGCCAAAGTGATCACCACCAGAAACACAATCTTCCAGGTTAGGAACTTCAGTGGACAAGAGGCCAAAGGAGCTGCCCCAGCACCACAGTGAGATCCCACACTACCAGCAGGGGTTGGATCGGAGGCTTATAGAGGGGAGGGCCCCGCATAAAGCGAGCCATCAGAGGGTGCGCAGAGATGGGTTTGTCACCTGACTCTCGATGGTATGCCCCACTCGTGCTCAAGTGCACTTGGATGAAATTGGACTTGAGGCCAAAGGTGGAGGAGAAATGTCAGCAAGTCCTCCACAGCACAAGAGAAGGGGTCCAGAGTCCTGTCAGCACACCAGAGAGAAAGCCTGCACCACCTAAAGGCATAGTAATGGCATATAAAGTCCCTGCAAGATGCCAGAAGGACGTTCACTACCTCCGCGTGGAGTTGAAGCTCTAAGAAGACTAATTGTTCAGCATCCATGCCATTAGGGCCAGGGATCATACAATAGGATGAAAGAAAGCCCCATTATCAAGAGATGAGGTCTGGAGTGCAGCCCAGCCAGAGAGGTTCCTCTGAGAGCCAAAGGAGCAGAGGAAACCACAACTGCTTGGGCCAATAAGGGGCAATGAGTATTATGATGCCCCTGTCGGCCTGGAGCTTGAACAAGGTCTTCGCTACCATCAGGATTGGGGGATAGGTATAGATCAACCCCATGCTCCAGTCCAGAAGGAATGCATCGGAGACCAGCCAGCTGTTGGATAGTATCCTGGAGTAGAAGTGAGGCACCTGAGCATTGTCCACGGTGGTAAAGAGGTCGACCTGGGGAACACCCCAATTTCCAAAGATGTCACTCAACACCCTCCTGTTGAGGGTCCACTCGTGAGGCTGAAGGACTCAACTGAGACAGTCCGCTAGATTATTGAGCTGCCCCAGCAGGTACACTGCCCTGAGGTCCATGTCGTGGGAGAGGGCAAACTTCAAGAGTCGGACCAACTCCCAAGTACAGGAGGTTTGACCCAGTGCCTCCCCCCCCCCCCCCCCCGGTTTGTTTATTTATTTATTTATTCAATAATTATCTTGTCCTTTCAAATTGCTCAGGGCAGGTTACAAATTATATACATAATAATAAAAATAGCATAATACAGACTGACAATACCTCATCATAACACATAATATCTACTCTTCATAAAAATGATAGCACAGGACATTACTTAACTTACGAGATCTCACAATGTCCATCATATCTCAGGAAAAAGGTTTGTTTTTATCACCTTTTGAAACCATAATAAATTGTCCATAGAACGGTAAATTTTTGGTATTCTATTTCATAATAATGGCAAAGAACATGAATAAGCTTTACAATGTGCACATTCAAGATGAAATTGTTTGTGAGAGGGAACCACTAACAAACAATCTGATTGAGACCTCAGAGTATGAGCTGGAATATACTTCTGCAATTTATTTACAACATAGGCTGGAAGCTGACCTTGAAAATGTTTAAAAGCCAAGACAAGCATTTTAAAAATACAGTGCTTGTCAATCAGTAGCCAATGAAGTGAGTTTAGATAAGGAGAGACATAATCTCTAAACCTCAAATCAAAAATCAGTCTCACAGAAGCATTCTGTATCCTTTGCAGTAGCTTTTTTGATTTCGCAGTTAGTCCATAAAGCAGTGCTACAATAATCGAGCCTTGATGTTATAAATGCATATACAAGTTGTAACCTCTCAGACTGCAAAAAGCCTGACAGATCTTATATAATGGTCACAAGTAATAGAAACAGGTCTTAATGGTTTGCGAGACGTGTCCATCAAAAGAAAGATCACTAATTTGAAGCTCTACTCCCTCCCAAAAAATTTTGGGGTAGGGGAGGAGCTAGTTTTTGAAGTATTAATCTGCAACTTATTCTGTACCATCCACTGTTTAACCAAATCCAAACAGAACACACCAATCTAGTAAATCCAAAAATTTGATCTACATCCAAGGGGACATACAACTGAATATAATCAGCATAAGATGCACTCAAACCCCTTGGGCAGAAATCACATCAATTACAGGCTTTATGTCAGTGTTAAAATGAAGGGGTGATAACAAGGTCCCTTGTGGAATACCATATTTCAATGGCCTAAGATTAGTTGACATAGAACATTGCCACTTGATTGTCCTTCTGAATAAGGACTGTCTGGTTGATCAATTGTGTCTGGAAGGTTTGGAGGGCATTCGCAATGGCCCAGAGTTCCAGGAATTTGGCCTGTTGCAAATTCTTCTGCTGTGACACGAGGCCCTGCATGCATTGGCCGTCAAGATGAATCCTCCAGTCCAATTTGGAGGCATTTGTGGTTAGCCTCTGTTGCGCCAAAGGGGATTGGAAGGGAAGTCCCTTGAGCAGGTTCTGCGGCCAGAGCTACCAGCAAAGAGAGTCAATTAGGGAAGAGGCGACTGCCACTCTGTCTCTGAGGTGGCCCATGAACTGATGCCATTGGGTGCACAAGGTACATTGTGCCTGGCGCATTTAGAGATGGGCCAACGGTGTGACATGCACCGTGGAGGCCATGTGGCCCAGCAACCACAGCATTTCTCGGATCGTGGCATAACAGCTGCTCTGGATGCCGTTGACCAACATGGTGAGCTGCTGGGTGCGATCCATCATTGAGAAGGCCCAAGCTCGAGTTGTGTCTAGAAGAGCCCCAATGAACTCAAGTCATTGAGAGGGCTGGAGGTGTAACTTTGGGTAGTTAATGACGAAGCCCAGATGTTTGAGTACCTGGATGGTGAGACAGCCCATATCACTGGAAGTAAGACTCTCTAGATTGCACTGTAAACCGCTGCTTGTACCACCTCCGTGCAGCCCATATCACTGGAAGTAAGGTATCAAGGCTCACCAGAAATACATTGCAAACTGCTGCTTGTACCACCTCTATACAGCCCATATCACCGGAAGTAAGGCTCACCAGATTACATTGCAAACCACTGCTTGTACCTCCTCCATGCAGCCCATATCACCAGAAGTAAGGTATCAAGGTGCTTCCGGTTTTTCCCTACTTCAGTGAATCTGCTGCGGCATTTGTACTCACCGTCTTGTACCTGCTCTGCCTGCAGTGCCTTTGTTGTGCATGAGTTTTGTAACTCACTGTTTGCTGCTGTCTCCCTCCCTCAGGCTCACATTGCAAAATGCTGCTTGTACCACCTTCGTGCAGCTTGTATCACTGGAAGTAAGATACCAAGGTACTTCCAGTTTTTCCCTACTTCAGTGAACCCGCTGTGGTGGTCGCGCCGCAGGCACACACCCAAGGAACAGGAAGTGCTTCTTGGGGCAACGTAGGCATCTTGTTGGGTCTCTTCTCACCATTTCCTCTTGACTCTCTGCTTTGGCCCGGAAAGTTAGCTTACTCTGCCTGTGACCCTTAGTTGGTTTCTTTCTACCTACCTTCTGTCCAGACCTCCTTTGGCAGCCTCCTGCTCCCACTCATGGCAGCTATTCCCATTTTTTTGTGGGAGGCGTCCACCTCGCCCTCCGATTCCCCCCAGTGGCCTAGCCAGGGTGGCCTCCAATCTCATCTTCTGCTGTCTTTTGCCTTCGCTTTTTGCCTCTACTCCTCCTCCAGACCCCTCTGGACTAGACCTTTCTGAATTGCAGGTCACTTAGAAATAAAACAGCACTGATTCAGCATCTTATTGTGAAGTCCTGTCTTGATCTCCTCTTTTTGATGGAGATCTGGCTGCATGAAGGGGAAGACTCCATCCTTTCTTGCTGTCTTCCTCCGGGTTTTTCTGCAATAGTCTCCCACCGGGTGGGGCGTGCAGGAGGTGGGGTGGCTGTTCTGTTCTGCTGAGGTTTGGATCTTACTCAACTCTCTTCTCCGCTCCTTCACTATCCAGAGTCCCTTCTCTTTTGCCTGAACTCTTCTCCGCCCATTCATTTCCTTTTTTTCTTTGCCCCCCCCCCCCCCCCCGTCCTTCATCCTCATCTCTGGGATACACTTATTCTTACCATTTCCAATGTCTCTCTCCAATTTCCGCATCTGTTTCTTCTTGGAGATTTTAATGTTCATTTCGACTCCCTGGCCTCAACCCGTGAACGAGCTTTCATTACTCTTCTTCGAGATCTTAACCTCATGCAACATCTCACCTCCTCCACCCATACTGCCCGACACACTCTGGACCTTCTCTTCACCCCTTCAGGTGTCCCGTATGCTCCCTCTCAGATCTTGTGACGCAGTGGCAGGGCTGGAAGCCATGGAAACTGATACTGACCCGCTGGAAGGTTCAGGTATTGCAGGTAAATGCAAGGTTTTCCCTTCTCAGCACAAGATGCACAGAGCTAATCAGCTAACACAGTTCACCTCAGGGGAGGAGAGAAGCAGACTTGCTGATTGGGCACGCCCTAGCAGGAGGCGGGCTCCCCAGAGCAGGGGCACCTTGTTAAACAGAGAGAAGGAAGACAGTAGTAGGGTGAGTGGAATTGGAACGAGTATCAGAAGGGGAAAACGAATGAGAAGGCAAAGGACGTTGGAAAAGCAACAAGGAAAGGAGAGTGAAGATGGAATAAGGCAAGAAGCTCTCTTTGATACACAAAACTTTGACCTAGCAAGAGAAACACTGCCCAGCTGTAATACAAGGAAAAGGGATTCAGAACCAGGAAGTAGGTACCGGGGATACTCAGTGCCTGAAAAAACCTTCTGGGAGCAACAGAGGTTAGAAGCACTGAGAGACCCAGGGATAAAGCCTAGGTTTCTGGAAGAAACAGCTGACCCTTGGAGAGGAAGGCAGCGTGGCAAGGCATTCTCAGACAAGCCTCATTATAAGGTACCTGGTGTATTTAATTCATATGACAAGTTTTATGAGAACCCAGAAAGAGTGAATGCTGACTTTAAAACTCAGGACAGCCTCAGGCCTTGTGAAAGCAGTTGGCTGCAGCCTGAAGTTCCTTTAAACAAACCCAGCTTTTCTCACCAGACAGCTGAAGCTTTTAGCAAGCAGGCTGATATAAGGAATCCAGCTGAATTGTTCAGGAGAGAATTAAGCCAGGATGTTTTAGGAGGTCCTACCTTTGAATCACTCCTTAGAAACACTCCTCATACAAAGGAACTTGTTAACCCGACACCTGCATACAGAGACAAGTGGGGGAGGGGTAACTCCACTGTCGTGAATGAATGTTTGAACAGAGACGACATTGCTTGCTTTCCAGAAGTAAACTCTGTAAACAATTACTTACCCAAGGAAGGAGCAAACCCTCAGTCTAGCCCAGCTAGAAAGCAGGCTGAATTTCTCCTTAAAGAGTTTAAACAATTCTTAGATAAAAGAGCTATTGCTGAACAGAAGTTAGTGCAAGCAGGAAAGAATCCTGAGGCAGAAATACCATTAGCTTCTCCGTTGCCCATGATTGAAGTCAATCAGCCAATGGACTGCTCAATCGGTCTGATTGATAGAACTAACCAAAGCAAAGCTTGAATGGTCATTTTCTAGCATATCCTGAAAGGTATGTTGTTTAAATACCTGGATGAAGAGCTTACAAAAATGTATGTTGTTTAAGTACCTGGATGAAAAGCTTATGAAGCAGTGAAAATAAGCTAAAGCATAATTTAGATACAACTCATGAACAGGATTGTTTTCCCTTGTTTATTGTGATTGCCAAGTAAGAGGACACATGAAGTAATGTGAATCCCAGCATGAAAGGACATTTTAAGCACAGCATTGAAAAGCCTTGATTTTCTTTTGTTCCTGTTTTGGTTTAATCCTCACGCCTGTTCCATTCCACCACGGAGCGGGGTAAATAAATCCTTATAAAAATAAATATTCTTGTGCCCGCCTATCATTTGGCCCCACAACTACAAAGGCCCATCCCTCCTTAAACCCTCAAGGTTAGGGAGTGGATGCTAAGGGTAACAAGTGGCGTAGTGTTAAGGATTTTGGCGCAGACGCAGAAGGAGCCACAGCAGGAGCTGCAGAGAACCTCTTCCAGTGGACCCCGGCTGAAGAGCTGACGAGCCCAGCAGAGGAGGAGAGATCGCAGAAGGCTACAGGAGCCAGTGCTGACGTGCCTGATATACACCTTAGCCAGGTAAAGGGTATCCACCCTGGGTTGGGAGGATACCAGGGCGAGGGTGTCCCCTAGTGGTAACTGGGGGGAGAAAAAATAAATAAATAAATAATTTTTTTTTTTTTTCTGGAGGAAACCCAGAGATAATTTAGAGTGTGTGATACCGCACTTGGGTCCGTGTTCTGTTTGTGTTTCAGGAGTTCCCAAGATGGCGATGGATCCACAAGACATCATCAAATGGATGGCGACGCAACTAGAGCGCCAGGCTGACCTTGCGTTGGAGGCGCAGCAAAGAGCCAGCGCCAGTTTAAAGGAACAGCAGCAACCGCTACTGACTCTATTAGAAGAGTATTTAAAAGAGAGGAAGCAAGCCACTGTTCCAGCGTCAGAAACAGGTTCCATTGTGACTAGCGTAGTACAGCCTGTCAATGTACAAACAGGGACTTTGGGGCTTGTTTACAAAGCCGCGGTAGTGGTTCGCGATCGCGATCGCAACCGCGGCCCCATTGAAATCAATGGGGCCGCGGCTCCGATTACGATCGCAAATCGCTACCGCGGCTTTGTAAACAAGCCCCTTTGTTTAACTTCGGGCAACTCACTGGTCAAGACGATATTGATGATTATTTAGAAAGCTTCGAAAGGGTGGCACGCCTTAGCTTATGGCCAAGGGAACACTGGGCCTTAAGGCTAGCCGCATCCCTTACTGGGGAAGCAAGAGCAGCTTACCGAGCCATGCCTCCAGAGTTGGCCGGAAGCTATGATGAGTTAAAAAAGGCCATACGGGAGAGACTGGGACTCACTCCGCTTGTATACCACACTCGCTTGAGGAGCGTGAGACTCGGGCCGAGTGAAACTCCTAAGTCCCTATGCCACAGAATTCGCAGTTTACTGAACAAATGGTTGACTCCAGAAGGGAGGTCGGTGGAATCCATTCTAGACGAATTAGTGCCAGAGCAGTACATGGACGCTCTACCACAAGAAATCCGCACCTTCCTGATCCTGCAAAACTGCAAAACTCCCCAGGAGGCGGTTGCTCTCTCTGAGAGGTATATAGAGGCAGAGTTAACTGCCCAGAGAGGTAGCACCCCTTTCCATGAGTACAGCAGTAGCGGATCAGAAAGGAGACGGAGGGTCCAAGAGGATCCAATGAAAATGTGCATGCCTCTTAGGAAAAGTTCTGCATGTAAGCTAAGATGCTACAAATGTGGGCAGGTAGGACATGTACAGAAACAGTGTCTTGTAAAAACTGCATTAATAGCGGATACCTATGTGGAAGATAGACCAGGATTTTTGCTGGCTGTATGTGTACAGGGAATTACCACTCAAGCTTTGCTAGACTCAGGAGCCGAGTTAAGCATGATCTCAGAGGAGTTCTGGAAAGCAATAGAAGCCAGAGAGGCCCCAGAGGTAATTCAGCCTGTAGACGAAGTGCAGATAAGGTGTGTTCACGGAGGAACATCTCCCTACCCCGTGTACAACCTACACGTAGCAGGCTTAGGTGCCCAGAGAACTATCCCGCTGGCAGTTGTCCCACACCTCCCACATTCGATGATTTTAGGCCAGGATTGGCCCCAGTTTCACCAGGGTCTAGTGCAAGGAATAAGGGAGAGAGAGAGTTCCCACGTAGAAGAAGGCCCTGAGGAAGTGCAAGCTCTGGCCACACAAAAGGTGAATTCAGAGCTCCGACCCTTGGTGCCTCAGGTCAGTAAAAATAAAGGGAAAGAAACTCCAAGAGATACCACTACTGAAAAGCCCAAGTTTATCTTCAAATTTTGTAAAATGACCCCTAGTGCTCAAGCCCCCAAGAGAGCCACGCCTAATGCCGCAGGATTGGACCTCAGCAGTGCTGAAGATGTAGTTGTTCCTGCGGGCGGAAAGGCGCTCGTGGATACGGCCCTGCAGATAGAGCTGCCTGTGGGGTGTTATGGCCGACTAGCTCCCCGGTCAGGCTTAGCACTAAAACATTTTCTAGACATAGGGGCGGGCATAATAGACCCAGATTACCGTGGTTCCATAAAGGTGCTTCTCTTCAATTTTGGGAAAACTGACTTCCAGGTGAAGACCGGCGACCGCGTAGCACAACTAATCTGTGAGCGCGTCGGGATTCCCCCGGTGGAAGAGGTGCCTGCTCTGTCCACGACAATGCGGGGTACGCAAGGCTTCGGATCAACAGGGACTAACAGCCTGCAAGGCTTAGCAGCTTCAGTGGAGAGGGAGGACCGGGAAGAGGAGGACCTCGGACCCCAGCTGACAGACTGTAAGCAGAATCCAGAACCCCGGTTGGACGAGGGGCTTTCATGGGCACAAAAGCAGGAGTTGAGACAAGTACTATCCCGATATAAAGATGTTCTCACTCCGATGCCGGGGGAAACCAGGTTAATAGCCCACGAAATAGTGACAGCTCCAGGCGAAGTGGTTAGGCAACGGCCTTACAGACTCCCAGAGGCCAAGAAGAATGAAGTGGTCCGGCAAGTAAGAGAAATGCTAGCCATGGGGGTTATCGAGGAGTCCCGGAGCCCTTGGAACAGCCCTATTGTGATGGTTCCAAAACCAGATGGATCGATTCGCTTTTGTATAGATTTTCGAAAAGTGAATGCGTATCCCGATTCGATTCCTATCCCATGCCTAGAATTGAGGAGCTGCTCGACCGCCTAGGGCAAGCCAAGTACCTCACAACCCTTGATATGTCTAAGGGGTATTGGCAGGTCCCCCTTACGAGAGAGGCTAGGCCAAAAACCGCCTTCAGCACCCCTATAGGCCTCTACCAATTCAGGAGGATGCCCTTTGGCCTGCATGGCGCCGCAGCTACGTGCCAACGCCTCATGGATATGGTCCTACGGCCTCATCACGCATATGCAGTCGCTTACATGGACGATGTGGTGATTCACAGTGAGACCTGGACCCAGCATGTCCAAAGGATCGAAGCCGTATTACTGTCAATTCGGAATGCAGGCCTCACCTTCAACCCAGCCAAGTGCCTCTTCGGGGGACAAGAGGTGAAGTACCTGGGTCACGTGGTTGGCCGAGGAACGGTAAAACCCCTGCTTAGTAAAATCACCAGTGTGCAGGCGTTCCCAAAACCTGCCAACAAAAAGCAGTTACGCAGCTTTTTGGGTCTAGTGGGGTATTATCGAAGATTCATTCCGCATTTTTCAGAAAAAACAGCCTCACTGACAGATATGCTGAAGAAAAATGCCCCCAATAAGCTAAAATGGAGTACGGAAGCTGAAGGGGTGTTTGACCTCTTGAAGAAACAGCTTTGTGAAGCACCGGTGTTAAAAGGGGTGGATTTCTCCAAGACTTTCATAGTGCAAACAGACGCCTCTGATACGGGTCTTGGAGCGGTCTTATCACAGCGACATGAAGGTGTAGAACACCCGGTCCTATTCCTAAGTAGGAAGCTGACACCACCAGAGCGGAATTATTCCACAATTGAACGCGAGTGCTTGGCCATCAAGTGGGCTATCGATGCGCTGCGTTTTTATTTACTGGGGAGAAAATTCACCTTAATTACGGACCACGCACCCCTAAAGTGGTTGAATCAGATGCACAACCATAATTCCCAGCTTACGCGGTGGTTTATGGCGCTACAAGCCTTCAAGTTCCAAGTAGAACACCGAGCAGGAAAACTCCACCAGAACGCGGATGCATTAAGTCGTATCGCGTGCTGTCCGGATTCTCCTAAACCAGCCCGTGATATCTTAAGGGGGGGGGATCTGTGATGCAGTGGCAGGGCTGGAAGCCATGGAAACTGATACTGACCCGCTGGAAGGTTCAGGTATTGCAGGTAAATGCAAGGTTTTCCCTTCTCAGCACAAGATGCACAGAGCTAATCAGCTAACACAGTTCACCTCAGGGGAGGAGAGAAGCAGACTTGCTGATTGGGCACGCCCTAGCAGGAGGCGGGCTCCCCAGAGCAGGGGCACCTTGTTAAACAGAGAGAAGGAAGACAGTAGTAGGGTGAGTGGAATTGGAACGAGTATCAGAAGGGGAAAACGAATGAGAAGGCAAAGGACGTTGGAAAAGCAACAAGGAAAGGAGAGTGAAGATGGAATAAGGCAAGAAGCTCTCTTTGATACACAAAACTTTGACCTAGCAAGAGAAACACTGCCCAGCTGTAATACAAGGAAAAGGGATTCAGAACCAGGAAGTAGGTACCGGGGATACTCAGTGCCTGAAAACAACCTTCTGGGAGCAACAGAGGTTAGAAGCACTGAGAGACCCAGGGATAAAGCCTAGGTTTCTGGAATAAACAGCTGACCCTTGGAGAGGAAGGCAGCGTGGCAAGGCATTCTCAGACAAGCCTCATTATAAGGTGCCTGGTGCATTTAATTCATATGACAAGTTTTATGAGAACCCAGAAAGAGTGAATGCTGACTTTAAAACTCAGGACAGCCTCAGGCCTTGTGAAAGCAGTTGGCTGCAGCCTGAAGTTCCTTTAAACAAACCCAGCTTTTCTCACCAGACAGCTGAAGCTTTTAGCAAGCAGGCTGATATAAGGAATCCAGCTGAATTGTTCAGGAGAGAATTAAGCCAGGATGTTTTAGGAGGTCCTACCTTTGAATCACTCCTTAGAAACACTCCTCATACAAAGGAACTTGTTAACCCAACACCTGCATACAGAGACAAGTGGGGGAGGGGTAACTCCACTGCCGTGAATGAATGTTTGAACAGAGACGGCATTGCTTGCTTTCCAGAAGTAAACTCTGTAAACAATTACTTACCCAAGGAAGGAGCAAACCCTCAGTCTAGCCCAGCTAGAAAGCAGGCTGAATTTCTCCTTAAAGAGTTTAAACAATTCTTAGATAAAAGAGCTATTGCTGAACAGAAGTTAGTGCAAGCAGGAAAGAATCCTGAGGCAGAAATACCATTAGCTTCTCCGTTGCCCATGATTGAAGTCAATCAGCCAATGGACTGCTCAATCGGTCTGATTGATAGAACTAACCAAAGCAAAACTTGAATGGTCATTTTCTAGCATATCCTGAAAGGTATGTTGTTTAAATACCTGGATGAAGAGCTTACAAAAATGTATGTTGTTTAAGTACCTGGATGAAGAGCTTATGAAGCAGTGAAAATAAGCTAAAGCATAATTTAGATACAACTCATGAACAGGATTGTTTTCCCTTGTTTATTGTGATTGCCAAGTAAGAGGACACATGAAGTAATGTGAATCCCAGCATGAAAGGACATTTTAAGCACAGCATTGAAAAGCCTTGATTTTCTTTTGTTCCTGTTTTGGTTTAATTCTCACGCCTGCCTGTTCCATTCCACCACGGAGCGGGGTAAATAAATCCTTATAAAAATAAATATTCTTGTGCCCGCCTATCATTTGGCCCCACAACTACAAAGGCCCATCCCTCCTTAAACCCTCAAGGTTAGGGAGTGGATGCTAAGGATAACAATCTTCACTGATCCTTTACCATGGACTACCATTTTAGTGCCACCTTCTCAATCCCATGTCTGTCTGCACCATCCTGCAAAGCCTCTGGTTTTAAACTTCGGTCCTCTTCCACATCTACCTCTGTACTCCCCCCGCCATCTTCAGCACATCCCTCCTTCTGCTCTCTCACACTTCCACTGAGCAGGTCAGCTTTTTTCTACTGATATTTACACCCTTGAGGCAGAAGTCCAGGCCTCTCTCTGGAACTCAAACTATCCACCACCCTTGATCTTCTTGTCCCCCTTTGGCCCTGCCAGCCTCATCGTACCCCCCATCATCCGTGGTACCACCCGTGCCTGCACCTTCAACACCAGCAGCTCTGCTGTGTGGAACGTCAATGGATAAAAGATAGGTCTGACACCTCTCTTCAGTACTTCAATCATTGCCATCTCCACTACCGCTCCCTCATTACCAAAGCCAAACGCTCTTATTTTTCTGACCTGATTTCTTCCTCCTCTAATTCTACTCGTCAGCTTCCCTTAAATTTCTTTCTGCACTCAATGCCCCTTCTACCAACACTGTTCAGCTTTCTGCTTCTGCTGCTCCTAGTTCCACTGCTCTGGCCACTTTCTTTTCTTCTAAAGTGCAGTCACTCCACTCTTCCCTCCCAGTCAGTACCGCCCCACTGGGGTCTCCACCCCCTCCTTCTCCACCTCCCTCCCCTTCCACCTCGCACTCTTGGTCCTCCTTCCAACTTCTCTCCTCCATAGAATTGGTTAGGATCATCACTGTCACTTGACCCTACAGTCCCTGCACACTACCATCCAGCATCTAATCTCCCCTTTGTCTGTAAGATTCTCAAGAAAGTAGTCTTCTCTCAGCTATCGGCCCATCTAGACTCTGTCCATTTTCTACACCCCCAACAATCTGGTTTCTGTCCCGGCCACAGTATTGAGTCTATCCTTTTGTCTTTCCTCAATGAACTTCATGTTGAGCATGATCGGGGTGATATCTCTCTAGCAGTTTCCTTGGACCTGTCGGCTGCCTTTGATCTTGTAGATCACTCCCTTCTCCTTTCTCATCTTAGAAATGAGGGTCTGAGAGGCACTGTCTTCCGCTGGTTCCATTCTTTTCTCCACTCCCACTCTTAATCTGTGATCTCCCCTTCTGATACTTCTTTTCCCTTACCTCTGCCTTGTAGTGGTCCCCAAGTAGAGTGCACCTCTACTCTAATATCTTTCTTACCTCTCTCACTCTCCTGGTGCAGCAATCCAGTGTGTCGGCATATTACTATGCTGATGATATCATCCTCCTCCACCACACTTCCCCTAAATCCCCTGATCTTTCCCCTCTCAAGGTTTGTCTGTCACTCGTTGCTGATTGGCTTTCCATGAACCTCCACAGCAATATGGTTCACCTTGGGGACACCTCTCCTGCCCTGATGCCCACCCTTCTTGGTAACTCCATTCCTTTGGTATTCTCTTTCCGTTATTTAGGTGTGATACTTGACTCGGAGCTTTTCTTTCATGACCACATCTCCACCCTCATTCATCGCTCCTTCTTTTTCCTCCACCAAATCAGAGCAGTTAGTAATGTACTTTCCCCTGCCACACTCACCACTCTCCTTCTTTCACTAGTCATTTCACGTATCGATTATGGCAATATTATTTTTGCTGGTCTTCCCCAACATCAGATACATTGACTCCAAATGGTACAAAATACGGATCTTATCACATACTACCAGGTACTGCCACATTACGCCTCATCTTATTTGGCTCCACTGGCTGCCAATTCCCCAGTGCATTATTTTCAGGCTCTTAATCATGACCCACAGAGTTCTCTACACCCATACTCCGAAAAATCTGGCTGATGTCCTACAGTTTTGTTTGGTACCATGCAGCCTTCAATCCATACATGTCAGCCGCCTTGAACTTCCCTCTCCAGCCCACGCTCACCTTGAGCGCACCCGCACTTCCATGTTTTTCTTTCTGGCACCCTCCATTTGGAACTCCCATCCTCTCTCACTCCGACAAGAACAGTAGTATCCTAATTTCAAAGCTCTTCCTGAGATCCATCTCTTTTGCCTGGCTTATGACCTTCCCTCAGATCCTCCTAGCTAGTTCCCTCTCCTTCTCTTCTCTCAGCTCTCCTCTGTATCTCTCCTTTACCTAAGTATGCTTGCCGCTTTCCTATATTGATGTGTAGTTCTTTTCTATTGCTTAGCCATTTCTGGCTATTCCCCTGTATTTTATATTTATTGTAAACTGCCCTGCTGATTCCCAAAGGTGCGCTATAGAAAAGAACCTGATAAAGATAAAGATAAACACATTGGATGACTACAGCCAGGCCAGGCAGTAAGCACCAATGCCCATCGCAGCCACCCAACTGACAGATTTGAATGCTTCATAAGCAACCCTGCTCATATACTTAGAGCAGTCTTTGCCCCTGTTAATCAGGCTGCAGAACTTCTCAAGGTGCTCAGGGGGTAATAGAGCAGAAAATTCACTGGTGTCCCCCATAACATCCTTAAGGAACATGGCCATGTAAAGTTGATATGAGAGGATCCGGGCCACCAGCATGGATCCCTGGTAGCACTATCTGCCAAACCCATTGAGGATGCAGATCTGGTGAAATAGAAGAATGAGTCTTAGAAATCTTGATTCTATGCATGGCTGACTCTACAACCATTGAGTTATGGGGCAATTGTGGTTTCTCGAATCCTGAGTTCTTTTGAACCCTGTATACAGAGTTAAGGCATCTGCTAATAGCAGGCACCTTGAGCAGGTTCTCCCACATTCTAAACAGAAGCTGCTGGAGGATGTGGTGCACCAACACCATGACTGCCTCTTTTGGTGGCAATGGATATTGCAAGATTTCCAGCTCTTCAGCTCTCGGCTCCTCTTTGGCCTCGAGGGTGAAAGCCATATCCTGGACAAACTCATCAAATGAGATGTCCTCCAACAGGGGCTTATGCCTCTCATAGGGAGGCAACGGATCTGAGGGGATGTCCCGGTGCCACTCCGGGGATTCCTCAGTCTCCCACTCATCGGACTCAGAGTCCGTCAGGAAATCAAAATAGTGCTAGTGCTCCTCCTGAACCTCTGGCACTCAGGCGGGGACTGTGACACCTAGGGCACTCGATGGTGATGGGCCTTGGAACTGGAGGAGCTGGTAGGAGATACGTCAATCAGCGCAAAGATAGAATCTGAGCACATACCCAACTGCACACCTAGGCTGGGTAGGGCATGGGTTTCCAAAAATGGCTGCACTACCATCAGTGGAGCCACCACGGATAATAGGGCCACTACCAGCATCAAGGCAGCTGAGGGCATTGGGGCCCACGGAATCTGGCCAGCTAAGAATACTGCAGGCGCCACTCGAGGGCCTGCTGATGCTTGGCCAACACTGCCATCTCAGAAACTGTCGGAGCCAGGGCAGCCGCCTTGGTCACTGATTCCAGCATCCATGTCGGAGACTTCTGGATGCTGAGGGCATCAAGAGACTGCCAGCAGCCCTTCGGGACCTTGAGAGGTGACTCCTTCCACTGGGGCAGCTTAGAAGATCACTCTCAGTCATTGTCCTCAGAGTCGCATCGAGATGGGCTTCAATGTCAGTGCCCATGGATTTCCCCCAGCCCTCAGCATTGGCCTTCAACATTGATAGGGCAGAAGACTAATCCTTCTGGGGCTTTGTCCCAAGATCAAAGAACAGCCTCTGGTCCATGGCACTGTGGCTCCTCGATTTGGAATGAGCTCAGGTGCCACGTGATACTGAAGCCTCAGTGGAGCCCCTCAAGTGTGTCTACGCCAATGTTGATACTGGCACCAAAGATGCCAACTCCCGACATCCCTAAGAGAGACTCACACTGTTTCTCACAATTCTTCAAGCCCTTCCTCGTAATCTGTAAGCACAGAGTACAAGAAGAGAGCTCATGGTCGGGCCTGAGTCACTGAATATACCAGTTATGATGGTCAATCACTGAAATGGTGCGGCACACCGGGTGCATTTTTTAAATCCACTGGCTGGCATAGCCATGTTGGGGAAGATGGCTTCTGCCAAATCAAAGGGCTCCGACATCTCAGCCAGCCATGAAACACGTGGGAAAATCCCCTGCACTGAAAAAATCGAAGAAAAAAGAAAATCGAAAAAAGGAAACAGCTTCCTGTGCTGACTGCAGAGGAAAAAGCAGTGCTGAATGGCCCATTTACTTGTAAAGAGATATGTATTTATTTAAGTATTTATTCATTTAACAATTTTTATATACCGCCTTTCTTGCATTCAAAGCAGTTTACATGGAACATTGCAGCTTTTAGGAATGACATTGAACAGGTAATTGAATTTGGAGTTAAGGGGGGAATGCAGTACAAGATTTATAACAGGGAATAACAATAATTGTTGTACAGTATTTACAAAAGAGAAAATCAATTAATGCTGAGGGGTAGGGTACACCAGGACAATGGTGGAAAATCTGCCTTTGTGTGTTAAGTGTAGGGTGATATAGAAGGGAATTCTCAGGTGGTTGTAAATGAATTGGTTGATCAGGTGCGTTTTCAATCCAGTAGAAGTGAAGAACTGTGGTCTGGGTAATCATTTACTAGTGTGTGGATTGCTCATTGGTTTTTCATAATGTTCCTGAAAAAGAAAGATTTTCATGGCCTTTCTGAAGTCCATTAAATCTCTGATTTCTCTTATGTTCACAAGGAGTGCGTTCTAGATTGCTTGGGTGTAAGTTAAATGACCACTTGCATGTTGCTTGCCTTGCTCTGTTTTTTAGGGGGGGGGGCGAGTAGTTGGTTCTGTTGCGTTTATCTTTTTGCAACAGTGACTGAAGTGATTCTGGTGACCAGTGGATGTGTATTTGGTGCAGGAGTTTATCAGTAGCCAGTGGAGCTGCTTCAAAATTGGAGTAATATGCTCACTTCTCGCGGTTCCTGCAATTATTCGAGCAGTTAAGGTGGGAGCATTGCATAAGACCCTGGGACCTGACGGGTATGAAGCTGAGCTCTATAAAATCTTAAGCTTGCAATTGACTCCAGCTTTGGCAGAGATATATGTTGCAGTGCTGCATGAGGAATCTCTCCCAGAGATATGCACAAAGCGGTTATTACTGTTATTCCAAAATCAGGCAAGGGCCCCCTGGATCCAGCTTCTTATAGGCCAATTATTTTGTTGAATTATGAAATTAAGATCTTGGCAGTGGTACTCGCCAGCCACCTGAAGTCTATTTTGCCATGGCTTATAGGACACCATCAGGTGGGCTTTGTACAAGGTAGAAGTGCAACTTTGAATATTACCAAGATGCTGCTCGCAATGGAATATTGTGTGCATCACCACCTCCCCCTGCTATTGGTTAGCTTTGATGCTGAAAAGGCATTTGACCAGGTCCCCTGGTCTTATCTGTTTAAGGCTATGCCTCATTTTGGTTTCTCGAGTGATTTTCTTTGCTGGGTCTACGTGCTCTATCATGAACCACAGGCTGTTATCTCAGTAGGAGAGTGGTGTGTGTTATTTTATCCATTTATATCAGCGAGGGGCACACAACAGAGGTGCCCCCTCTCTCCATTATTGCTTGTTTTATCCCTTGAACCTCTGCTTCGGGCCTTGCTTGGTGCATAACAGGGTGAGAGGAGATTAAATTAAGTGCCTTTGCTCATAATATGTTGCTCTGCTTGCCGAACCCTAGCACCTCTATTCTGGCAGCTCTCTGAATTATTGAACATTATGGCAGCTTTTCGGGATAAAAGATCAAGTGGATTAAGTCGGTAGCATTAGATGTGGGGAGAGGGGGAGTTCTGGGGAGTTGGCAGGGTGAGGTTCTGCTGGCCTGGGCAGATTCCCAGAACATAAGAACATAAGAACATAAGATATGCCATACTGGGTCAGATCAAGGTCCATCAAGCCCAGTATTCTGTTTCCAACAGTGGCCAATCTAGGTCATACGTACCTAGCAATTTCCCCAAGGGACACAGGTTCCACAATGCTTGTATTGGTTCAAGCATTGATATCCTGGGTCCCTTCTTAATAATGGTTTATGGACCTTTCCTCCAGGAACTTGTCCAAACCTTTTTTAAACCCAGCTACACTAACAGCCTTTACTACATCCTCCGGTAACAAATTCCAGAGTTTGATTACACGTTGAGTGAAAAAATATTTTCTTTTATTAGTCTTAAATAGTTTACCCTGTAGCTTCATTGCATGTCCCCTAGTCTTTCTATATTCTGATAAGGTAAACAATCGATCTACGTTTACCCGTTCCACTCCGTTCATTAATTTATAGACTTCTATCATATCTCCCCTCAGCCGTCTCTTTTCCAGGTTAAAGAGCCCCAACCTTTTTAGCCTTTCTTCATAGGAGTAGCCTTCCATCCCCTTTACCATTTTGGTGGCTCTTCTCTGAACCTTTTCTAAAATCGCTATATCCTTTTTAAGATACGGCGACCAGAATTGCACACAATATTCAAGGTGCGGTCTCACCATGCCCAGATCAGCTATTTGGGTGTACAGCTGCATGCTATCCTTCAAAAATCTATGAGTGTAATGTCAAACCTCTGCTAGCATGTATGATAGAGCATTTACGCAGTTGGGGAGGCCTGCCTATTTCCTTGAAGGGGAGGGTGGCTCTTTTTCAGATGATGAAATTGCTGCGATGGGTATATGAGTTGCAGTTTCTTCCATTGTGGACTACACGACAGAATTGGATGCAGCTGGATACCTACTTGGGTACATTTCTGTGGAAAGGGGAAAGACTGTGGAGTCTTCTTCGGGTGCTGGTGAAGACTAAGGAATAAGGGGGTTTCGATTTACCTTGTTTGTGAACCTACAATTTGATTTGTATCTTGCGACATTTGAAGAATGTGATTAATGGCACAAAGGTCTGTGCACCTATCCCCCATTTGGAGTGGTTGTTAGTTCCATATCATAGAGTTTATATGCTGCATGCAGAAGCATGTCATCTACCAATGGATTGTAAAAATCCACTGAGGGTGCTATGGGGTGATTGGAGGGTGTTTTATAGGAAGCTGGGTTGTTCTTGGCGTCGTACGGGTCTTCTCTCACTGGAAGGTAATGCAGACTTTCCTCCTGGCCTGCAGTTGAATCAGTTGAGTCTGCCGAGACTTTGGGCCACTAAGAGACTCACTAGGGTATGGTATCTTTAGATGAAGGGAAGGGAGGAGTTGGACTTGTCTCTTCATTTTCAGGAAAGATACTTTCTGGAAAGGCAGGATTTTTATTGATATCTCTAGGTGCGTCACTATATGTAGGGTATAGGGAGGCTCAAACCCACTCTTTTCCAAAGAGGAGGTCTGGTGGAGTTGTTTGCCATCTTGGAGGAGTGGACAGTGTCTCGGGTTTTTAAGAAGATTTTGCATCCTGCTTTGCATCTGAGCTATTTGGACCTATTTGCGGAACGCTGGCACAGGGATGGTTTAATGAGGGTTTCTGCCGCACAATTGCGCTGGGCCTTTTCCTGGTGTCCTTCACTCTCTGAATGTGTCTATTTGCAGGAATTCCAATACAAGTTTTTATGGACAGCGTATGTGCATGATGTGTGGGCTCATAAGGCAGAGTTGAAGGAGTTGAGCCTCTGTCGGCTGTATGCTTCCGATCTGGGCACATTCACCCATAGATATGGTGCATGGGTTTAGCAGTTCTGGAGGCAAGTCTGCAGATGTTTGGGATCTCTTGTGGGTCAGCCTGTGGTGTCTACGGTAGAAATTTGTTTGTTTGGTAAATTCTCTATGGAGTAGCCCCTACTCAGCCTGCAAACACGCTTGTGTGAGCGAGGTTTGCTGTTAAATAAGATCATTTTTCAGCAGTGGTTGGTGGAGGAGCCCATGGGGATATAACTGTGAGAATCTGCTTTTCATGAACTTATGGAGATGGAGCGTAGAACTGCTAAGATGCAAGGGTTTATTGCTTATGACTGCTTTTTGGCTTTGTGGTCACCTTTGATAGCCTTGAGCCTGTACTGAGAGGTGTAGTGCTTAATGTGTGAGGGTTATTCAAGGGAAAGACGGAGTATGGTATATGCTTGGCTGTGGGCCCCTAGGCTTTGGGAGCATGGGGACGGGAGGAGGTGGATGTGTAGGTGGGTCAACTAGATCCTGGTAGATGGAGGAACGTGCTGCGGAGTGAGTTTGGGAAGGGGGGTGGACAGAAATGATGTGTGCTAGTATTTGACTGTTGCTCCTAAGTTTGTTGCTTTTACTTTTGAAACCTTTGTTTTGGGTTGATTTACTGGGGGGGGGGGGAGAGGGAATGAAATGTTCGGGGCTAACAGTTGGCTCTGCAAGGGTGGGGGCTTATGATTCTTTTTCCTGGGAGTTCCCATAACTGTTTGATTTATAGGAGTTTTTTTCAAAATTGTACTCGTATGCTGCTGTTTGTTATTTGTCACTTTGGTGTCTATTTGCCCCCTTCCATCCTTGACAGAAGCCTCCGCATATGAACAAGGAGTTTGTATGGGGAAGCTTAGTCGGGGGCATTCCAGAGGTGGAGCGAGGACGGGGCATAGGCGGTCCGCAACCCTGGATATTGTCGTGGGGAGCGCCCCCTATGCCTATTAGAAATTATGGGCAATCCACAGCAAAGATTATTTTTAGAGAGCCACAGGGAACGTAAGGTTCATTGGCGTAGTAAAATGTCCTTACCAATTCCGGCTGCCTAAAAGAACTCAGTAACAAGACCAAGTGGAGGGAATTAAGGCTTTTATTCCCCGTCAATGCAAGGGTTCAAAAATAAGAGATGAATAATGAAACAGAAAGTCCTTTGTTGCAAAAGGTACCAGCATTCAAAAACATGTGCTTAATTGTTACACTTCACAATTAATGCAGAGCTTGGGTAACAGGAATTCAGTTCATTCCAAAAAGCATAAACATTCTATAAACTCTTCTATGTTACTCAGAGACTACAGACTCTTGACATGAGGCTGTGCACAGGTCACACTCCATCTATTCTGGTGGAGATAGGGAAACTGTATTTATGCATTCTGTCTCCATGCATTCTTCCTCACTAGAATCATCAGGGGAATAAACACTGTCCCTGTCTGACTCGGGTCGGTGTGCTATGCCTCTAGGGCCTTGTCTCCAATAACAGTCTGTTCTCAGGGCTTTAGGGATTTTATTAAACCAGTATGGTTTCTCCTTCTTTGTAGAGTGAGGATTTGTTTTAACAGGGCCTTTAGGATTCAAACATTCAATATCATCAATAAAGGTTCCATACCTGGAGCTTTGCTGGCTTGAATCCACAGTGTTTCTCCTTTCAGCAATTTTCCTGCTGTAACAATTTCTCTGCCTGTCAGCATTAGGCAGGGCTGTGCTTCTTGGCAGTTTGGTGAAACCTGGTATGGATTCTCTTTTCTCCCTTGGTAAGAACTCAGGTTTATTACAAATTGCCTTTCCTTTCTTGCTTGGTAAAACTGGGTAATTATTTCTCAGAGACTCTAAGCTTCTCTCCAAACCATTCCCTTTGGCTCCTTGCTTAGGTCTCTCTGTTCTAGAGTCAGGAACGCTGTAAGAACAGGGCGTGGCATGGCCTCTAACTTCAGAGCTGGCTCTAACAAACTTTCTTGGGACAGCTGCACAGTCAGCCTGACCCTTCTGGATTTCACCCTTGTGACCCCTGTACCTGTGAGCTTGCTCCTCTAGGATTTCTTCAGTTACTCCTTCTCTTGGAGATGAACCTCTTGATAGAGCTGTTCCCCCTTGGGAAGATGTCCCTCTGTCTCTGTTCCTTCTCAGGTCCTTCTCTTTCTCTTTCTTTGGTGAAGCCGTGCTCCCCTGTGTAGCCGTGCTTCTCTTCTCTGATGCAGCCGTGCACTTCTTCCTTAATGCAACTGGGCACCCCTGTGTAGCCGTGCACCTCTGTGTAGCCATGCTCTTCCGTAATGCAGCTGGACACCCCTTCCTTACTGCGGCTGGACACCCCTGTGTAGCCGTGCTCCTCTCCCTTAATGCATTCAGCTCTGGCTTATAAGGAAATCTTTCCTGCCTGACTTCCGGGTTCACTTCCAGGTGCAAGTCATTAGGCTTCTCAAGCTCATTAGCTCCTGAATGTTCCTTCCTGCTCCCTCTAGCTGTGCCTGGAGGTAATTGCTGCGGCGCTCCTGCCCGGCCTTGGGGCTAAAGACAGGAGCGGCGGTCTGATGCTTCATGAGGAAGGAGAGTAACCTGTATCCAGGGAATGCTGGGTATTGTAGTTCCTGCTCCTCTCGCTCCGAAATAAAGAGTTGTAGTTATGGGGTTTCCAGTATATTTATTATAGTAAAGGATATTGTTCCATCACATGGCAAATAAATGCAAACAAAATAGGTGCTTCAAATGCTAACAAGAAAACTTAGGATAAAGGCAACTTAAAGTATAACTGCTTCTTTTCACTTCTAAGCAAATTACTCACTTTGCCCCAAGAGGTCAGTTAGTTTCACTACAGCCTCTTTCAGCCACTGTTACCTTCACAGTGCTGGGGAAAATCAGGTGCACATAATTAGAGCTTTCTCAGCAAGGCAATACAACAGCTCCGTAGCATTCAATTCACATACGGTAAAAAAGCAGTTTCCTTCAGCTTGGCATCTCTACACAGCAGACCGTGCAATCCATGCTCTCACAATCTGGTAAGTCTGTATTATCTTGTGTTAATTCTTCAAGCTGTATGGAATTACTGGCTTCTGGTAACACTGGCTGTCTTCTAGCTTGCAACTCTAAAAACTGCTTAAAACTCTGTAGGAGCAATTCAGCCTGCTGTTTGGGAGGTAGGGAATTGCTATCAGCTATACAACTTCCCTCTGGCTTAAGGCTGTTTATTTTCTCCTCTCTTAGATTAATTGTGTCAGAGTAACTGCTAGTCCCTTTTGCTAATGTTTCACACACAGGAGAGTTAGCTTTACGTTCAGCCTGGAAACTTTGTGGCAATTCACTTACTTGTTGCCATGCCGTTCTGACTTCAGATGGCTCCAACGTTCTCCAGCTGTTAGAATGTTTGTTGCTCTCTGGCTCAAACGGTACTACACAGAATGATTGTTTTCTTTCTTGTGCCTGCCTTGAAGGCTTCCTTTCCCAGGGCTGTGCCTTCCAACGGTTGTCTAATTCAGGGCTAGGTCCTCGCTCCTTGGGACTTCTACTCACTGCCTCTGAATAGAACTTTGCAGGTCTCCTTCCAATGCCAGGTTCCCAAGTATCAGCATACTGTTTTCTGGACTTCCAATCATTCTTCCTCTTCTCCTTCTTTCTCCTCTCCTTCTCCTCATTCCTCTCAATCCTATTCCTAATCTCATTCTGACTAGCAAAGCCATGCTCTGGTTTAAAACCACGTTCTCTCCTGGACACGCCCCTTCCAAGGGCAGGGTGTGCCCAATCAGGACTGCAGGACTCCTCCCCTGGGCTGGTCTCCATGCTCAGCTCTGTGGAATAGAGTCTCTCTTTCTTCCTTGGTTTCTCAAATAGGCATAAATCCTGCTGAACCTCAGGATTTTCATCCGTTTCCATAGGCTCAGGAGGGCGCTGTTCACCACAGATCCCCCCCCCCTTAAGATATCACACGCTGGCTTCTGACCAGAGGCACAGCACGTGATTCTACTCAGGGAATCTGCGTTCTGGTGGAGCCGTCTGGCTCTATGTTCTACTTGAAAGTCGAACGCTTGGAGGGCCATAAACCAACGAGTTAACCTCGCATTATGGTTATACATCTGGTTTAGCCATTTGAGTGGTGCGTGGTCGGTAATCAAGGTGAAACGTCTCCCCGTGAGATAAAAGCGCAGCGCGTCTATGGCCCACTTAATAGCCAGACACTCACGTTCAATTGTTGAATAGCGCTGTTCCGCAGGGGCCAGCTTCCTGCTGAGGTATAACACTGGGTGTTCCGTACCATCATGGCGCTGGAACAGTACTGCGCCGAGGCCCGTCTCCGACGTGTCAGTCTGTACCAAAAATGGTTGAGAAAAATCCACACCTCTGAGAACCGGTGCTGCACACAACTTATTCTTTAACAGGTGGAATGCTTCTTCCGCCTCTTCCCGCCATCTCAGTTGGTTAGGCACGTTCTTTTTTAACATTTCAGTTAGAGAGGCACTCTTCTCTGCAAATCCTGGAACAAACCGTCTGTAATACCCCACTAACCCTAGGAAGCTCCTTAACTGCTTCTTGTTAAGTGGTTTGGGGAATGCTTGAACAGCGGCTATCTTATCAGTAAGGGGCTTCACCACCCCATTACCCACCAGGTGACCCAAATATTTAACTTCCCGGCCTCCAAATAAACACTTAGCCGGGTTTAACGTAAGGCCAGCATCCCTAAGTGCCCTAAGAACGGCTTCAACTCGTGGGAGATGTTGTGTCCAATTGTCACTGTGAATGACCACATCATCCATATAAGCCAGAGCGTATGTTTGATGCGGTCGCAGAACCAAATCCATTAATCGCTGACACGTAGCAGCAGCTCCGTGTAGGCCAAAAGGCATTCTTTTAAACTGGTACAGGCCTACCAGGGTGCTGAACGCAGTCTTCTGTCTGGCATCCCTGGTTAGTGGGACCTGCCAGTATCCTTTCGACATGTCCAATGTGGTGAGGTATTTGGCACGGCCTAGGCGATCCAGAAGTTCTTCTATTCTGGGCATCGGATATGTATCGAAACGAGATATTAAATTAACTTTCCGGAAGTCGATACAGAACCTTATGGAGCCGTCGGGCTTGGGAACTAGAACAATTGGGCTGTTCCACGGGCTCCGCGACTCTTCTATAACGCCCATCTGCAACATTTCCTGTACCTGCCGTACGACCTCCTCCTTCTTGGCTTCTGGCAGCCTATATGGACGTTGGCGTACTATTTCGCCAGGCGGCGTTATGATCCCATGGGCGATCAGATCCGTCTTGCCTGGCATTGGTGTGAGAACATCCTGGTATCCTGTTAGTAGCTGAACCAACTCCTGTTTTTGTGCCCAAGACAAGCCTTCATCTACTCTAGGCTCTGGGTCGCTTTTACATACTGCGATTTGTGGCCCCAGATCTTCCTCTTCCTTTTCTTCTACTACTGCGGCTAGAGCTTGGAAACTGGTACCCCCTGTTGACCCGAATCCACCTGCTCCACGAGCCGTTGTTGATAGGCTGGATACTTCTTCCAGCGGAGGCAGACCCACACACTCGCAGATTAGTTGAGCTACTCGATCTCCAACCTTGACTTTAAAGTCCTCCTTGCCAAAGTTAAACATAAGAATTTTAATAGAACCTCTATAATCCGGGTCTATCACTCCGGCTCCTATGTCTAGAAAATGCTTTACAGCGAGACCCGATCGTGGGGCTATCCGGCCGTAACAGCCTAGTGGCATTTCCATCTGTAGAGCGGTATCTATTAATGCTTTCCCTTGCTTAGGAACTATGACCTCCTCAGCACTACAGAGGTCATAACCTGCTGAGTTACTTGAAGCTCTCTTAGGGGGTTGAGCATTAGGGTTCATCTTGCAGAATCTTAGTACAAACACTGGTTTCTTTACTATTTCGTCTCTTGAAGGCGGTGTTTTCTCTTTTTGCTTTTTCAGGTGGGCAAACAAAGGACTAGGCACTATACTTTTCTTGTTGGCTTGGGTTAGAGCTTCTACCGGGGACTCTCTGGTAGCTTCTTGCTCTTTTAAGAATAAGCCTTGTTCCACCCCTTTATGGAAATGTGGCCAGTCTTTACCCAAAACTATATTATGAGGTAGCTTGGGGACCACTGCGATAGGAATTTTCTTAAGCACACCTAGCGCTTTCACCTGAAGGTTGTATACAGGGTATAGTGATGTACCTCCATGTACACAGCGGATCTTCACGTTACGAACAGGCTGAATTGCTACCCCTGATGCTTGGATTTGCTGCCACAGCGCTTTGGAGAGCATTGTCTGCTCCGCGCCAGAATCCAATAACGCGCGGTAGTAGCAATTCCCTGCACCTCTACCTCAATGAGAAATCCTTCTCGGGTTTTTTGTGCACTTTCTGCTACTAAGGCAGTTTTAAAACAATTCTTCTGTATATGCCCTTCTCGCCCACATTTAAAACATTTCCTAGGCGTAAACCTAGCCTTCACAGTTGGCATACACATTTTGCTTGCTTCATTCTGAAATTTCCACTTCCTTTCTGACTCAGGTATTGCTGCCCCCTTTAAATCACTACTGCTTTCATGAGCCATTACCTTGGCCTGCAAGAAGCGTTCTGTGAGGTCTACTGCCTCCTGTGGGGTTTTGCAGCTTTGCAGAATCAGGAAGGTTTTTATTTCATTGGGTACAGCATTCATGTATTGCTCTACAATTAAGCTTTCCAATATAGACTCTTTAGTCCTATTCTCTGGATTAAGCCATTTATTTAACAACATGCTTATCCTGTATACTAAGGCTTTCGGTGTCTCACCCTGTTTTAATTTAACCGCTCGCAGGAGATTATGGTAGGCTAGCGGTGTAAGGCCTAGCCTTTCCCGGACCGCTCTTTTCACCTCCTCATAATTTCCGGCAAGGTCGGATGGCATGCTCCTATAGGCAGCCATTGCTTCTCCAGTAAGGGAAGCTGCAAATCTGATGGCCCAACACTCTTTTGGCCATGCACTTAACTGTGCCACTCTTTCAAAACACTCAATAAAATTGTCAACATCCTCATTGTCCTTTAACTGGCCAAAATTAAACATAGTCCCTGCATTTAGACTATGCGCAGCTGTAGCAGAAAAACCTGGGGGAACGGACGGTTTCTCCTGTGTCGTCTTCTGCTCAGCTACCCACGCTTGTAGCATGTCCAGTAGGGGTCGCTGCTGAGCCTGCAGGGCAGCAGCACTCTTTTCCTGGAACTCTAGACTCAAGTCTCGCTGTCTCTCGAGTTGTGTGGCCATCCATTTAAATACCTCTGCTGGATCCAGAGACATCTTTAGTACCTGTGAATACAAACAGACAGAAAAAAAACCAAGTGCGGTACCTCACACTTTTTAAAAAAAAAAACGTTTCCTTTTTTTTTTTTTCAACTAGCTGGCAAACACTCTCAGCCCTGTATCCTTATCCTTTCCCAGGTGGACACTTATTACCTGGCTCAGGTGTTGCCTCACGCTTTCCACAACCTCGTTGCAGCTGACACTCCGATGCTGGGACTCTTTCCTTCCTTTCAGGATGGTCTGCACTCGGGGTCTTTCTTGCAGTTGCTTTTCTGTAGTTTTCTGCGCGGCACCTTGCGCATGCGTGGAGTATCCTGCCAACGTAGCCACTTGCGGCGCTCCTGCCCGGCCTTGGGGCTAAAGACAGGAGCGGCGGTCTGATGCTTCGTGAGGAAGGAGAGTAACCTGTATCCAGGGAATGCTGGGTATTGTAGTTCCTGCTCCTCTCGCTCCGAAATAAAGAGTTGTAGTTATGGGGTTTCCAGTATATTTATTATAGTAAAGGATATTGTTCCATCACATGGCAAATAAATGCAAACAAAATAGGTGCTTCAAATGCTAACAGGAAAACTTAGGATAAAGGCAACTTAAAGTATAACTGCTTCTTTTCACTTCTAAGCAAATTACTCACTTTGCCTCAAGAGGTCAGTTAGTTTCACTGCAGCCTCTTTCAGCCACTGTTACCTTCACAGTGCTGGGGAAAATCAGGTGCACATAATTAGAGCTTTCTCAGCAAGGCAATACAACAGCTCCGTAGCATTCAATTCACATACGGTAAAAAAGCAGTTTCCTTCAGCTTGGCATCTCTACACAGCAGACCGTGCAATCCATGCTCTCACAATCTGGTAAGTCTGTATTATCTTGTGTTAATTCTTCAAGCTGTATGGAATTACTGGCTTCTGGTAACACTGGCTGTCTTCTAGCTTGCAACTCTAAAAACTGCTTAAAACTCTGTAGGAGCAATTCAGCCTGCTGTTTGGGAGGTAGGGAATTGCTATCAGCTATACAACTTCCCTCTGGCTTAAGGCTGTTTATTTTCTCCTCTCTTAGATTAATTGTGTCAGAGTAACTGCTAGTCCCTTTTTCTAATGTTTCACACACAGGAGAGTTAGCTTTACGTTCAGCCTGGAAACTTTGTGGTAATTCACTTACTTGTTGCCATGCCGTTCTGACTTCAGATGGCTCCAACATTCTCCAGCTGTTAGAATGTTTGTTGCTCTCTGGCTCAAACGGTACTACACAGAATGATTGTTTTCTTTCTTGTGCCTGCCTTGAAGGCTTCCTTTCCCAGGGCTGTGCCTTCCAACGGTTGTCTAATTCAGGGCTAGGTCCTCGCTCCTTGGGACTTCTACTCACTGCCTCTGAATAGAACTTTGCAGGTCTCCTTCCAATGCCAGGTTCCCAAGTATCAGCATACTGTTTTCTGGACTTCCAATCATTCTTCCTCTTCTCCTTCTTTCTCCTCTCCTTCTCCTCATTCCTCTCAATCCTATTCCTAATCTCATTCTGACTAGCAAAGCCATGCTCTGGTTTAAAACCACGTTCTCTCCTGGACACGCCCCTTCCAAGGGCAGGGTGTGCCCAATCAGGACTGCAGGACTCCTCCCCTGGGCTGGTCTCCATGCTCAGCTCTGTGGAATAGAGTCTCTCTTTCTTCCTTGGTTTCTCAAATAGGCATAAATCCTGCTGAACCTCAGGATTTTCATCCGTTTCCATAGACTCAGGAGGGCGCTGTTCACCACATTGCACATCTAGATTATTAAAAGAAACAGGATTTCTTTTCAAGTTTTCAACTTTATCAATACCCACATCATGACAATATACAGGGCCGATTCTGAGGTTGGCCCTGTATGTCCAGGGTCGGCAGACTGGATGGGGGATGGCAGGCCTGGGCAGCGGAGGAAATATGAGGGGGTGCAGGGGGTTTGCTGCAGTCTGAACCTGGCAATGAAAGGCCAGATTGGGGGTCGGGCTGCAGGGAAAGGAGAAAGTGGACAGTAGCCGGGGATCGCGACTCCTGAATGGAGCCACGGTGCCATGGCATGGTACATCATGGCATCATTGCTCCATTCAGGAGCCTGACTGAGTTAGCTGGGCAAGGGTATGTACTGTCACGCCACCACCACTCGCCTCTAGATTAGAGGGGCGTGGTTAATAGAGGAACTTTCTGCTATCCGCTTTTTCAGCTTTTTCAAACTATTTCCCCGCAGTGCCCTCTGGGAAATGTAGTCTTTGTTTAGCTGTATGGGTGCATCAGGCAAAAAGTTGTAATCAGGCTCAAAGAGGTAAGGAAAATGACAGAAAATTTATTTTGTACACAATGGTTCAATCATACCACATACAGGATTATTTGTTCAGGACTCTTTGAAGTAGAGCATTGTCCAAAAACAAACACAAACACAAAAATGGCTGTTTAAAGGTTCTCTATAGTTCAGGATACACAGTCTTTAACAGCAAGGATATTGCATTCCATTTTTAGCCTTGCTGGCTAAAGCACAAAAACAAAATCACATTCACTGTCTGTGACAGTATAGCTTCTATTCAGCTTCAAACCTTTCTTGGTTACCCTCCAAGTAACAAATATAATCCAGGGGCAAAAGAAAGCTTTGTTATAATAGCTACTTTAGCTTACCCCAGTATACTCATTCCAGCAGCAGGTGATTAACAAGCTTATCACCGTTCCAGGCTTGCTCCTTAGTCCCCGTAAACTTCCCCTTTACAAACACGACGAAATCACGGCCACCCTGCTTGTGGACTATGGGTACCTTTTTCCTGGAGGTCTTTCTTTCAAGACTGGCTTGTTTCTCTACGTTCCCAGGTTTAAAGCTTGGCAAAAGGAACAATCCATGGGAGTGTCCTCATCATTCAGCTTCACCAGCTGCATGGGTTCTGACTCCCCATCTTGCTCACAGTGCTCAGCTAACAGCCTCCCGGGGGATCTTGGAGTCTCTCTTATTCCTGGCTCCAAACTCTCCCGCAGACGTGCTATATGCCAATTAGCACTCTCTTCTCCTGGAAGCTCAGTTACTCTGCTCTGCTCAGCACCAGTCAAGCTTCCCTTGCTTGCATCTGTGCCTCTGCTCATGTCAGCCTGGCTTCCTGCTTCTCTTCCCTCTCTCCTACACTCTGGCCTAGGTTTATACTTCCAGGGCTCTAGCTCCAACTCCTCCCTACCCAGGTGACGGCAATCAGCCTGACTTCGGGCAACTGAGTGCTTGGAGAATTCCCTGCCATAGAGGTTCTGGGCCCTGTATCCTCTCCCCTTCATTCCACTAGGGGGAGCATGAAATGTGGGCCACGTGGAAGTTTTCTGATTCCTGGAGGTGTTTATGGCTTTCCTACCCTGACTTGGTAAAAGGGGGCCCTTTACTAGGGTGAATTCCCTGTCTCTTTGTCCTCCCTCTGACTCTGGATAGGCCTCCTTGCCACAGTACATGCATGCCAATCGGAATCGGGTCCCGGCCTGCACATACAGGCCCAGACCCAATTCTGATCCCGTGGGGCACATCTAGCCCCTGCAGGATCAAATCTGGTCGGCCTCTGTGAGTCCCTATTCCAATTGGGCGCACAGGGGCCTGGACACACATATTAGAATGTGCCTCCATGTTTTTGGACTCTGCTGGTTTGACCTGTTCTTGCATATGGTTGGATTTGCATTCTCCCCTTCGTTGTTCTCGGGAGAGGTCATTGTCCTAAGAAAATTAAGAAGGTTGTTTGTTTTGCTTTGCACATTATTAATAAAAATGATTGCTACTAAAAGTAATTAGATAAAAGCAAGCAGAAATGAACTAGATAAAAAGTAAGTAGACTCTCCATGTTGAATGATGCTGAGAAGATCAAGAAAAGGTGGAAAGAATATACAGAGTCATTATATGATAAAGATCAAGTGGACCAACAGCCGTTTCAACCTGTACCCTAAAATCCGGAACCATTGGTGATGAAAGAAGTCGTCGAAGCAGCATTGAAAGCCTTATCAAACCACCAGGCCATTGATGGCCTTCCCATTGAAGTATTACAGCAATCTGATGCAGCTGTTACCATACTTACAAAGCTCTGCCAGGAAATTTGGAAGACAACATCATGACCAACTGACAGGAAATGTTCTGTGTTTATACTAATACTAAAGAAAGGTTATCCAACAGACTATGGAAATTATCGCACATTCGCTCTGATCCCACATGCCAGCAAGATTCTACTGAAGATTATTCAGCAGAGACTACAACCATACCTGGAACGAGAACTGCCTGAAGTGCAAGCAGGGCTCAGGAAAGGGTAAGGAATGAGAGACATCATCGGATATGAGATGGATCCTTGAAAAGACTAAAGAATACCAAAAGGGTATCTATGTGTGTTTTATTTACTACAGCAAGGCTTTAGACTGTGCAAACCATGAAAAATCTGGGCCGCTTTAAAAGCATGGATATATCAGAACACCTGACCCAACTCTAGCTCTTCCTTCTATCCTGCTTTGCCTACGCTTCTCTTCTTCTCTCTCATTCTGTCCTGTCTAATTATGGCATTCTTTTTTATTTTCTATACAGCCGTTTTTTGGAAATTGTAAACTGCTCTGATACCCTAAAGTCTAGGGTGGTATATCAAGTGTTAATAAAGATAAATATAAAGATCATTCTTTTGCACAACCTTTACATTGATCAAGAAGCAACAGTTTGAACGGAACAAGGAGAAACAGAATGGTTTAAAATCAGCAAAGGTGTACAAGACAGCATACTTTCCCCCTATCTGTTTAATTTATATGCAGAACAAATCATAAGAGAAGCAGGACTGTAGGAAGACAACCGAGGTGTGAAGATTGGTGGAAGACTCATCAACAATCTTCGCTATGCTGATCATACCACATTACTGGCTGAAAGTGAAGATGATCTGAAACATTTGCTTTTCATGATCAAGGAACATAGTCTTAAAATGGCCCTGCACCTTAATGTAAGAAGACAAAGATCCTGACAACTGACAAAATCAATAAGTTCATTGTTGATAGGGAAGAAATCAAAATAGTGGACAACTTTAACCTACTTGGATCAACTATCAAAAAAATAAATGAGAATTACACATACCTGGTAATTGTAGTTCCTTGAGTGACGACAGTTCAGTCCTCTACTTCTGGGTTGTCAACCTCCTCCTGCAGCCTGGAGACTGGTACGTCAAATTCATGACATCACTGGATATAGCCTGCTGCTCTGTCTCTCCTCCTCCAGTGTAAACTATTAACAAAGCAGACTCAAAGGAGCAACAAATAAGTAGCAACAAATGACAAACGCACCTAAACTAGGATAACTAACAGTATAACGACCTGTACAGAAGGCGTCTGATGCCCTGAACTGTCCCCGAAATATCATATACTGACACCTATCAAACAAATAATTGAACTTACCTGTAGAACCTCACCGGGCGGCGTCCAGCTGCCTCCCCTTTGAAAAACTACTGGGTGGGGATGAGGACTGAACTGTCGTCACTCAAGGAACTACAATTACCAGGTATGTGTAATTCTCATTTCCTTATCGTTCCTCCAGTTCAGTCCTCTACTTCTGGGATGTACCAGAGCAGTAACTATCGGGAGGGCCCCTTCCAGCCGGAACGCAGCACCGCCGCCCCAAAGCAAGCATCATTGGCTGCTGCAACATCCAAACGGTAATGCTTACTGAATGTATGCAAGGACGACCACGTAGCTTCCCTGCAAATCTCACTCGGTGGCACCAAACCATGCTCTGCCCATGACGCCGCTTGCGCCCTGGCTGAATGAGCTCTCAAACCGTCCAGCACCGTACGACCGTGCAACAAATAAGCAGAAGCTATTGTTTCCTTAATCCAACGGGCGATGGAAGCCTTAGACGCCGCTTCGCCTTTACGCCTGCCCCCAAATAAAAGGAACAGCCGATCCGATTTACGAAAAGGCTTAGTAGATCTCAAGTACTGCCACAAGGCCCTCTTAACATCCAAGAGATGGAAACGGCGATCCGCAGCGTCACCCGTCATAGAACCCAAGACGGGCAAGCACACCGACTGACTCAAATGAAACAGAGAAACTACCTTAGGCAAGAATGACGGCACGGGCCGCAGTAGAACTTTTTCTTTAGAAAAGGACAAAAAGGGTTCCCGAGAAGATAACGCCTGTAACTCCGAAATACGACGCGCAGAACATATTGCCACCAAAAACACCACTTTAAGCGTGAGATCCTTCAGCGACGCAGAACGCAAAGGCTCAAAGGGCGGCTTTACTAACGCCGACAACACCAGATTAAGATCCCAAGACGGAACCTGGATCTTACGGACAGGGCGAATGCGGGACACGGCCCGTAGAAAACGGATGACATCAGCATGCGCCCCTAACGCCAAACCCTGAACCTTGCCGCGAAAGCAGGCCAACGCCGCCAGCTGAACCCGCAACGAAATGGCCGCCAAACCTTTATCAAAACCATCTTGCAGAAAATTCAACACCACTGGCACAGCGGCAGTAGCCACGCGAACCTGATGCCTCGAACACCAAACTTCAAAAATACGCCATATCCTCACGTACGCCAAAGAAGTAGAACGTTTCCGCACCTTCAGTAGCGTAGAAATTACCGCCGTCGAATAGCCTTTTTTCTTCAACCGAGCCCTTTCAATGGCCATACCGTAAGCGAGAATCGATCCACTTGAGGCATGAACAGTGGACCCTGACGCAACAGATCCAATCGAGCTGGAAGCCGCCAGGGTTGGCCGTCGAGAAGCCGCATCAGATCCGCGTACCACGGACGCTGTGGCCAATCGGGAGCCACCAGAAGGACCTTTCCCCGAAATGCCTCTATCCTTTGCACCACTCGTCCTATTAGCGCCCACGGGGGGAAGATGTACAGAAGACCCGACGTTGGCCAGTGCTGCAACAGCGCATCGATGCCCTCGGACATTCGTTCTCGTCTCCTGCTGTAAAACCGCGGAACCTTGGCCGACTGAAAGGTCGCCATCAAGTCCATCATGGGCATCTCCCAACGCCGTTCGATCTGCGCAAAGACTGCGGGATGCAGTTCCCACTCCCCTGCATCCACTCGTACCCTGCTGAGGAAATCCTCTGTCACGTTGTCCTTTCCTGCAATGTGCGCCGCCGAGAGAGCTGTCAAGCGACTCTCCACCCAAGCAAACAGCAAATCCGACTCCTCTTCCATCGCTGCACTTCCCGTGCCTCCCTGGCGATTGATGTAAGCGACCGTCACCGAATTGTCTGACAGAATCCAAACGGCACACCCCAGCACCAGTTGCTCGAACGCCTCCAGAGCTCTTGCCACCGTGCGCAACTCCAACCGATTGATCGACCAAGTCGCCTCCAGAGGGGACCAGTAACCCTGTGCAAACTGTCCTCCGCAGTGGGCTCCCCAGCCCGAGAGACTTGCATCGGTCATCACTGGTATCCACGCCGGCTGTTCGAGAGGCATGCCAGCCGCCAAGTAACCACCACTTTAGCGACCGACGCACCCCGAGGGGGCAAGGCAACCGCTTGCTCAGGGAGTCCACTTGATGTGACCAACGCCTCAGCAACGCTCTCTGAAGCGGGCGCATATGCACTTTGGCCCAAGGCACCGCCTCCAGCGTCGCCGCCATCCTGCCGAGCACGCGCAGGTAAAACCACACCGTTGGAGCAGGCATGGCTCGAAAGGAGCGCACCAAGCTGCGCAGAGACTGCGCCCGCTGGCTTGGCAGAAATACTAGCTCTCTGCGGGTGTCGAACCGCACTCCTAGATACTCGAGGACCTGAACCGGCTGTAGATGGCTTTTGTTTGGATTGACCACCCAACCAAGACCCTGCAAAAACTCGACCACCCTGCTGGTTACCTGCCGACTCTCGGCCTCTGACTTCGCTCGTATTAACCAGTTGTCTAGATACGGATGCACTAGTATGCCTTCCTTCCGCAGTGCCGCCGCCGCCGCCACCACCATAATCTTGGTGAAGGTACGCGGCGCTGTGGCAAGGCCGAAGGGCAATGCCCGGAACTGATAGTGCCCCCACGGTAAGGCGAACCTTAAGAGTCTCTGATGAGCCTCTCGAATGGGGATATGCAGATAAGCCTCCGTGAGATCCAAGGACGTCAGAAACTCCCCTTGACGGACCGCGACGATCACCGACCGCAACGTCTCCATACAAAAGTGAGGCACTTTGAGACAGCGATTTACACCCTTGAGATCTAGAATAGGACACAGCGCTCCGCCTTTCTTGGGCACCATGAAATAGATGGAGTACCGACCCAAACCGTATTCCTGCTTGGGAACCTCCACCACCGCCCCTAAGTGCAGTAGACGATCTAAAGTTTCGCGAACCGCTAGAGTCTTCTGTTGCCCTCGGCAAGGGGACATCACAAAGGAATCTCTCACGGGCTTTGCCAGCTCCAGGGCATAACCGTGCTGAATGATCTCCAGGACCCACTGGTCGGAGGTGATGCGGGTCCAAGCGGACAGAAACTCCTGAAGCCTCCCGCCGATAGGAGTGTCCGCCACCGGGACCCACCTCATCTCATTGTGACTTGCGGGCCGCTGACAGGGAGCCCGAGGCGAAACCCCTAGTCGCCCCACGAAATCCCCGAAAGGCCTGTCCGCGGGAAGTAAACCTGCCCCTCTTAGAGGCGCCATACCGCGACGTCCGAAATCTCCGAAAGTCACAAAATTGACCCCGAAAAGTCTGACTGGGCCTTCCCTGCTTGGGTTTGTCTTCCGGCAATCTACCCGCCTTGGACTCCCCCAGGTCCTTGACCAACTTATCCAAATCGTCACCGAAAAGCAACTTTCCTTTGAACGGCAACTTTCCGAGTCTTGCCTTAGAGGAACCGTCTGCCGCCCAATTACGCAACCACACCGATCTGCGAGCTGCAATCACTGATGCTGTACTATTCGCCAGCGCTCTGATCAAATCATAGTGTACATCTGCCAAGTACGCTGCCCCGGATTCCAGACGCCCTAACTCCTTAAGCTCTTCCGAATTCAAGTTAGTCGAGTGACGCAACCGCTGAACCCAACGCAAGCAGGCGCGCGCCACCCAAGCTCCACAGATAGACGCCTGCAGGGATAAAGAATCAGCCTCAAATGTCTGTTTTAGGAGCCCGTCAACTCTACGGTCCTGCGCATCCTTCAAAGCTGCGCTCCCTTCAACCGGAATGGTAGTCTTTTTGGTTACTGCGGACACAACTGCATCCACCCGTGGCGTCCGAAATCTCTCCTTATCCTTCTCGGCTAGGGGATAGAGTCTATTCATTGTGCGCACACCACGGAGACCAGCATCGGGCTGGTTCCATTCGTCCTGGATCATCTTATCAACCACCTTGTGCACTGGAAACACAACCTGAGACTGACGCACCGCCTGGATAACAGGGTCTTCCAGCTCATCCTCCGCATCCGCCGGTGTCGTCAACTTCAACATCTGTAATGACTCTGTAATCAATGCTGGAAGTTCTTCTCTACGAAAAACCCTAATGATCTTAGACTGATCCTCAGGTTCCATAATCTCGCCTTCCTCCAGATCCTGCGCACCCTCTGGATGTTCCCAAACATCTTCCTCAAACTCCGGCCAATCGCTCTCCCCCGCTAAGGAGTCTCGCGGTCTAGGCCGCTTAGGGGCCGAGGGTCCTTCGCCGCCCTCGTCCAGTCCTGCCAGGTGCGAGCCCGAGCCCGCAAGCGTCAGTTTCCCAGCTAACTTTCCCTGTCGCCGCAGACAAAAAGCTTTATGGAGCATTAAAATGAACTCCGGGCAAAACTCCACTGGGTCCCCCGACCGAGACCCTGAAACCCCTGCCACGGACCCATCAAGTTCTCCTGCAAGCACCTCCTCACCGGGAAGCTGTATAGACTCCGCAAGAGCCTCAGGCTGTTCCACCGACGGCTGTGGACTCCTTAACCTCCATCTGCCGTTCAACGGTAGATGACAGCGATGCACAGCCTCGGCAGATCCCAGATTCTGCCACTGTGCCCCTGCGGGTACCACAAATTACACACTGTGGTCTCCCCGCCATCCAAGTCTACTTCCCCTATCACAAAAAAAATAATGGGAAAGAACCAAGAATGCAGTAAGCCTGAACGCCACCTAGGAGCGCCCCAGCAAGGCTGGGAAACTGTACCAGGCCAAAAATGTAAGGTAGAGCACCGCGAGAGAGGAACTCCCCCCCCCCGCATTGCAGTCAGGACCGCGGGTAAGCCAAAACGCGCCCAAAAAATGCTGTTAAACTAACAAACAAGAAAAGGAAAAAGAAAGGGAAAATTAAGAAATAAAATCGAGTGCGAAAATAAAGAAAAACAGCCGCTTACCCGCCCAGCGTGCCCGGACCAGGCATGCACGCGGTTTCCCGGACCTCTCAAAATGGCCGCCGGCAAAACTGCAGAGCAAGCAAAGGGCGCCAAAACTTACCGGTGAAAACTGTCAAGCAGATATCAGCGCCGGAGAGGTCACTCGTTGCCCCCCGCCACCACAGACTGTCCGCGGTGAAATTCCTACCGGGACAGACTGTCGAATCGCCGAAGGCTGCCCGTGTCCCTTGACGCCGCGAAAAGCAGGGGAAAAGCAGGCAGAGAGGCAAACAGAGAGGCAGACTGTTCACCTACCCTCCGGCACCGCGCAACTGTCCAGCGGTCCGGCAGGGTGCAGGGCTGCTAGAGAGGGCTCTCCCCCGTAAAGTCTGGGAGGAGAGAACCTCAGACCACTAGCTAGCTACGCGTGGTCAACGGAAACGCTGGCAAAACAAGCTATTTCGTGACAGGCAGGGAGCAGAAAGGCCAATTAAAAATTGAATAGCTAACTATAAAAGAAATATATATTTTTTATTTTTATTTTTTTTTTTTAAGCAAACCAAAGCAAACAAGGCAGTAAAAAGGAAAAAAAACCAAACTATCCTAAGTCTAACTCTCCTTATCTGTTACTCCAGTGAGCCCTCTCCTGGGCTCACAACGTCCTCAGGCTGCATGGAGACTGGTAACACTGGAGGAGGAGAGACAGAGCAGCAGGCTATATCCAGTGATGTCATGAATTTGACGTACCAGTCTCCAGGCTGCAGGAGGAGGTTGACAACCCAGAAGTAGAGGACTGAACTGGAGGAACGATAAGGAACAAGCAGTCAAGAAATCCGATGATGCATTGCTCTTGGCAGAATGGCTATGAAGGAACTAGACAAGATTTTCAAGAGCAGAGATGTCTTTCTCCATACAAAGATGACTTATTCAAGCCATGGCATTTTCAGTAACATCATATGGATGTGAAAGTTGGAGAGTGAAAAAGATAGACAGGAAGAAAATTGATGCCTTTGAATTATGGTGCTGGCGACGAGTTCTGTGTATACCATGGACTGCTCGAAGAACAAACCAGTCAGTACTAGAGGAGATCAAACCTAGGCTTTCTTTAGAAGCTCAGATGACAAGACTTTGACTTTCATACTTTGGGCACATCATGTAAAGAGAAAGATCATTAGAGAAAGACATCATGCTTGGCAAGGTAGAAGGTCAACACAAAAGAGGAAGGCCAGCAATGAGATGGATCGATACAATAACAGCAGCTATGGTGCCACTCTGTCAACAATGACTCGTCTGACTGAAGACCGAACACAGTTTAGGACAACTATCCAGAGGGTCGCTATGAGTCAACACCGACTTGATGGCACTTAACAACACAACAACAACAAGCAGACTCTCACCCTAGTGCCTACATTTATGCAGGTATATGCTAGATAATTTTATAAGTGCCAACTTGAGCATGTAAAATGCTGAGAAGGGAGTAACCTGCACAGAATGAGAGGTACAACCTGGCCACCTTACAGAACAGACTAGATGAGCTGTGCTAGTCTTTAAATGTCATTATTTACTCCTTTAAGGGGTACATTTATAGCTGAGTGCCCGGAGACAGCTCAGTCTCCGGGCAGGAAGGCCTTTACCTGGAGGGTGTCCAGCCTCACCTCCATGAACTCCAGACATTGAGTGGGACTTGGGGTAGTTTATGACAAACTCCAAATGCTGTAGAACCCGGATGGTGAGAGTAGTTGCCTGCTGCACCTCTGAGGCCGTGCCTCCTTTTATGAGCCAGTCATCCAGGTAGGCGAAGACAAAGGCCCCCTGGAGACGGAGGAAGGTGGCTATGACTGGCAGGCATGTCGTGAAGACCCTTGGGGCAGAGGCCAGGCGGAAAGGGAGCACCCTGTATTGCTAGTGACCACCCCCCACCATGAACCGCAGGTAATGCATGAGGTGGAGTGAATGAGGATGTGGGTATAAGCATCCTTCAGATCCAAAGAGCATAGCCAATCTCCCTGCTGGAGGTAGGGCAGCAACATTTCAAGGGAGAGCATCTTGAACTTCTCCCTCACCAGGAATCCTTGCGGAGATTGAGGATGGGCCTTAGGCCCCCTGTCCTCTTTGGCACGAGCAAATGCCTGGAGTAGAAACCCTTGCACCTGAGATAGTGGGGTACGAGTTCTACCGCCTTGTCCTCAGAAGACCTGCCAGCTCCTTCAGGAGAGGGTCCTGCTGAAGGGGAGACCTGAGGGTCTCTCCCGGGAAGTAATGGGGAGGTGTCTGAGTCAGATGGAGGAGGTAGCCCTCCCTGATCACCCGAAGCACCCAGGAATCGGTGGTGATGGTTAGTCACTTGTGGGCATAGTGGATTAGACATCTCCCTGTGGGCTGCTGACCTTCTTGGGGCAGAGAGGCTATGCCCAAGGAGTCAAACGTTCCCCCCTGGCTGGGCCGGAGTCGACGCCTGGGGCTTGGGAGCCTTCTGCTTACGAGGGCCACGCCCATGTTCCTTCGCTTGCTGACACTGTTGAGGAGCCGGGGAGGCCTGAAAAGGTGAATAGTTTCTATAAGCAGCTCCCTTCCTTGGGTAGAAGGGCTTTTTTAACCATGCCCTATCGTCGAGAAGGGTCGGAGGGTTTTTTTATAGAATGCCTGGTCCTTGTCATGAACTCAGTCTCCAGCTCGGCAGCCTTGTCGGTCATGGGCTTGTCAAAGAGGTTGTCTCCCTGGCATGGGACGTTGACCAACTTGTCCTGAACCCATTACTCAAGGTTAGATGATTGTAGCCAAGCCTGGCGTCAGGAAACAATGCCCGCCACGGCTACTCGAGCACTGACTCGAAACCATTGTGGGCTGCCCAAGACATAAACTTGGAGCACTTATGGATGGCCTTTGCCAGGTTCTTGAATCGCTGCAGGGGTTCCTTGGACAAACTCCTTCGCCAGATCTCTCATGTACATGCCCATGTACAGCTGGTAGGCCTGGATGCCGCCGATGAGCATCGAGCCCTGGTAACACTTTCTGCCGAGGACGTCCAAGGTGCGTGCCTCCCTGCCAGGGGGCACCAAGGAGTGCATCTTCTGACTCCTCAGACGACACATGGCCAACTCCACCACCATGGAGTTGTGTGGCAGCTGTGATTTCTGGAAGCCCGGGTTCCGGCGGACTCAATACGTCGAGCTGGGCCACTTGCTCACCACCAGCATCAATACCGGTGTCTTTATATATTTATTTATTTATTTAGACAGATTTGTATACCACTGTATCCTATAATCAAAGTGGTTACAGCATAAATGGAGGGTTACATATAACATAAGGGTATTTAACAACATTTAGACAGTACGATTTACTTAACAAGATTTAACATTTAACATGAGGTTACATTTAACATTAGGGTATTTAACAACATTTAGGGGTATGTTTACTAAAGTTTCTTAACGTGCGCGCTAAGGTACCTTAGCGCACGCTAATGATGCTTTACGGGGCAAAAATGCGCTTTAGTGCGCGCTCATGCGCACAGTGGCGCACACGAGCGCTGAAGGCGGGGAAAGGCTCCCGGAGGGCGGAGGAAGGCTCCCCAGGGGCGGAGAGAAGGGGTCAATGGGTGGAGAGTGGGAGGGGAGAGGGTCCCCGCACACTAGCGAGGTGAAATTCGAGGCCAAAAATAACACAAGTGAAAACCTCGCGTTAGAGCCGATTTAAAGGGAAGAGAAATCATTTCTGTCAGCAATGTACAGCAAAACCAGGGAAACCTATTAAAATGTGATAAGTGTGATACATGTGCACAGAACAAAAGTACAAATAAACATTGAAAAGGACCCCAACAAAATTTTAAAAAATCATAATAAAGCTGGGCAATAGTGATAGTAATGGGAAACATCAAAACACACTCCCAAGAAAGCCCCAAAAAATAAATATTGATTTTGGAAGGGTCTACGCTCCGTCCCCATACAAGGTGAATGATCCCACAGTGAAATAGCACAGATCAGGGTTTCCCTCTCCATTGGACAGGTTACCTATGGCATGCACATGTTCCACAACAGCAGGGCGGGCATGTCGGAATGGGCAACTGGACAGATGCTGGGAAAGGGGATACAGAGGGCTGCAGGCGGCACATGCTGTGGTGCAGCTGGGGCACAGTGCGGACTAGGCAGATGCCTAGATGGCACTTAGGAATGCTGAAACTGAACAGCAGCCAGACAGCAACTGATGAGGGCCCAACATGGGCACGAGAGTGTCTATCACAGAGTCACAGGGGATAGTATCCAGCAGGTACCCCCAAGGGCACAGAACATTGGCAGGTGGTGTTGGGGGGAAGCGTGGAAGCCTATGCAGGCACCCCTACCCCAGAACAACCACCATAGTCAGCCGCCTACCTGCACATTGGATGGCTTGAGACTGCACACCACCAGCACCACCAGCAGAAGGGCATGTCAGCATGATGGCAGAGGGGTACTGGTGGTGGAGGGGGGCAGTGGCAGCTGCCCAGAGCCGACCATGGCCTAGCCCTGTGTAGGTGGGTGCCATGCACTGCAACAGACAGGCTCTGTCTGACAAACAACCATGGTATCTCCAGGGACTGCACTGTCTCTGTGAGCACAGTGTGGTGCGGTGAACACAGCCAGTGTGTTCAGGAGCAGAAAGTCACAAGTTCAAGTCCCAGCTGGGGCTACTGCCAATCCAGTCCCCATATTTTACCCGCTACTAAACCGTGATAGTAAGGACAAACCTTTATTGCAGAGAACATACGCATGGTTCAAACGCCTATATTTTATCCCACCGAGCACAGACACCAGAAACATGCGCATTACCTAGAGCAGAGTCCCCCAAATGCAGTCCTGGAGGGCCACAAATCATTCAGGTTTTATGCTGTCTCCAATATAAGGCCATGTCAGCATGGTGGCCTGAGGGGTACTGGTGGTGGAGGGGGCAGTGGCAGCTGCCCAGAGCAGACCATGGCCTAGCCCTGTGTAGGTGGGTGCCATGCACTGCAACAGATAAGCCTGCCGGACAAACAGTCATGGTATCATCAGGGAATGCACTGTCTCTGTGGCAACAAGGTGGTGCAGTGCACACAACCAGTGTGTTTGGAGGCAGAAGGTCACAGGTTCAAGTCCCAGCTATGGTGCCTGCCAACCCAGTCCCCATATTTTACCCACTACTACAACGTGCTAATACAGACAGAACGTTTAGTGCAGATGACGTAAACATGCCCAAAACTCCTACATTTTACCCTACAGAGCAAAGACACCATAAACAGGCGCATTACCTAGAGCAGAGTCTCCCAAATGCAGTCCTGGAGGGCCAAACACCATTTAGGTTCCATGCTGCCTCTAATAAAGATGCCTGTGCTGCATATCTATGCACCACCCCCATGGTATGCAGATGTATCTCATGCATATTCATGAGGGACAGCATGAAAACCCGAACAGTGTTTGGCACACCAGGACTGGAGTTGGGAACCTCTGCCGTAAATCAGCAGCCAACAGGGGCAGACACACCCACACCCACACCCACAGGCTCCATTAGCCAGTGCCTCCTGGAGAGGCAGGACATTGGGCCCTGCGTGCATCTCCCAATACTAGCACTTGCATACCTTAGCAATGCCACCTGTGGTGAAGAGCGCCCTCCTGAGGAAATGGAGACTGAAGGAAATCCTGAGATGCAGCAGGATTTACACAGGATTTACAATCCTAAAAGGAAAAAAAAGCCCTCTTCTGGTGAGCTGAGAATGGAGACCAGCCCAGGGGAGGAGTTGAGCAGTGCTGATTGGGCACACCCAGGGGTTGGACGGGGTGTGTCTGAGAAAGAATCCATTTATGAAGTGGAGAAGGACACTGCTAAACAGAATGAGAGGAAGGAGGGGAAGGAGAAGAAGAGGTGGAAAGAAAGGCAGAAGCAGAGTGGCTGGGAGAAACAAGAAAGCCGTGAGCAGTTGAACAGGAAGCAGTTTGGCTGCACGTCTGAGCCTGGTAGTAACAGAGGACCTGCAAGGATCTTAACAGGTGCTTGGAAAGGAAGTCCTACGAGAAGTGGATGAAGCCCTGCTTTAGAGTCTTGGGAAAAGGCAGAGCCCTCGTGGATACAGTTTGGACCGGAGAGACCCAGAAGCACTCGCAGCTGCAAAGCTTTTGAGCTACCTAAAAGGAGAGGAGCCTGGCAGAAAGACAGCAGTTTCTATAAGAGCCTGGATAGAGAAGGTAAAGTCCCCTCTCCTATATTTAAGGCTGTTTTAAAAGATCCCAATTGTTACCCTGAGTCATGCAAGCCAAGAGCTGAAGGGGGAAACATTATTGACTGGGAGAAAAACTCAGTGTTGGCTGACCACTGTTTGTCAGGAACCGAACAGGCTGAATTGCTCCTTCAGGACTTTAAAGAATTCTTAGAATTGAAAGCAGGCAGACAGACAAAGCTGGATGAGGACAATAGTTCTATGCAATCAGAAGATTTTATGCAAGTGGAAAATGCCTTACCTGTGATAAACTCTGACGATAATAGCATGGACTGTTCAATATGCTGTAAGGAAACAGTAGTATAACAAACCTTGCCTGTACTTGTATGAAAAGAATACAACGTAATAGTTTCTGCTGCCGTGCTCTGAGAACCTAATTGTTTGCACCTGACTTGGAGTTCACACTGTGAATAGAACAGTGATTGCATGAGGCTGCAATATATGTAAGTCACCTCTTGAGGCAGAGCTGAGTTAAGCTCCATAGAAGAAAAGCTAATCTCACTTTATGTTGTCTTATATTCCTGAGTTTCTTCTGTTACCCTTTGAAGCACCATTTATGTTCATGTATCTGAATTTTGATGCGCTGGAGGAATCTCCCCAACACGAATAAAATATTCTTGCAAAGCCTTACCGTCTCTGGCGCAACTACATTTATCAGTGAGAGAAAGGAGAACAAAACTACATCTCCCAGCATTCCAAGAGAATAGTTTTTAATCCATTCCTCACGGGACAATAGGCCACTCCTGTCCGTTAACTCTAGGGCGGGGGCAGGAGCGTCGCACATCCTACACCTGGGAATACGGTACACAGCTATCAAACGTTTGCTATGATTACTGGCAGATAGCAATTCCTACGTTAAGCACAGTTTGCTGATTGAGCTCCATCATAGCAACCTTTCTGATGTCTGTGGAGTGTGCTTCAGGTCTGGTCTCTGACAGTGTTTACCACCCTGGGGAGTGACCCCCAACAGTATTGCGTACCATATCCATGCCTGCACTGTGCCCAGGACTGGTGTGGTGGCCAGGGCTGCTAAACTCCTCTATAGTAGCACAATGCTGGCATAGGTGTGGGAGTGTGTGTCTGTCTATCCAGTGTGTGGTGGCTGCAAACACCCTCCACAGCCCACACTGCCAGCACTGTTGCCAGTATTGGCCTGCCAATGTGCATAATGAGGAGCAAGGTACCATGGGTATAGCCCGGACAGGGTGGCCTGGCCAGGATGCATCTGCACAGGGCATAAGGCACTGGCTGGGACATTGTAGTGCCCGGCCACCACCTGCACAGACAGGGTGGCCACAGCATGTCCTGCTGGGAGATCACTCTCACCCTGACTGTGCAGTGACCACAGCATGGCTAGGCACCCCCATAGTGCTATATAGTATTTCTCCCATGTGATATTTATGTGTTTTCTTTTGGGGCCCAGTCACTGACTTATCTGCTTGGTGTGTATGCTGACATCCCAGTTCTGGGTGCATGCATTTCCACCAGGAACATTCACTATGGACTAGCTAGCTGACTGTTTGCTGCTGGTATGTGTCTTGATGGAGTGCCTTGCAGGGTGCAGCAGCTGAAGGCTTGCTGCAGGAGAATATCAGATAGTGGTGGGGTGCAGCTTAGCATATCCAGGCCTAATGTCTGTCTGCTATTGCGTTATGGATGTGTACAGAGCTGCATTTACTGCCCTGTAGGTGTCTGTTCCCCAGCAGGACTGGGGTTGATGGTCCCCTCTACTGCCACCATTGCAGGAAGGTAGAATGTGGATCTGTTGGTGGGAGACCCTGTTTACCACCCTCAGCCCTGGAGGAGGAGGGTGGTGGTACATAATCTTCCTAGGGGTCCATAGGGGCTACACCTGACTGAGACATACAGATATATCCAAGGTGTGTCTGCAGAAATTACCCATCTCACACATTATTTTATTTATTTATTTATTTACATTCTCTTATATACCGCACTATTCTGCATCAGTGCAGTTTACATTGAACAAACTGAAATTACAGTGAACAGGGCATTATAACTTGGAGATAACTATTTTACAGGGAACATGGGCTATGGAGGATTAAGTAGCTTGCCCAAGACCACAAGGAGTACCTGTGGGACTAGAAACCCCAGTCCTTCCGGCCCAAGTTTGCTGTCCTCTAGTGGGATTTGAACCCCCAACCTTCCGGCCTGTAGTACCTTGCCCCAACCACTAGGCCACTCCTCCACTCCATTAGCACTGCTGGGGACCTGCAGCATGGCCTATCTCTGCTGTGGACCTGGTGCTGGGCACCCAACCTCACCCTCAGGGTGAGTGCAGTACCTGCACAATGTGACAGTGTGTAGCTACTCTGTGCCAGTACCACACACGGTCAGTTCCCCCTACCAGGCCGAGGTGCTGTGGGGGTGCATACCCCATCTTGTGATCATCTGTAGACTGCTGATTTGCATGTGCAGTGCATCATGGGTATGGGTGGGTTAACCCTATCCTGGTGACCACAGCAGACTTTTTGTGTGGTGACTTGCAGTCCTTCTTCAGCCAGCCAGGAGTTTGCTAGCAGCTATAGAGCTGTAGCCCCCTGGTTACTTCACTGCCAGTAGAGCCAGAGGTCATGGGTTCAAACCCACCATGGGGTTATTTGATAGGGCTGTCCAAAGCATTATCTATTTTTAATGTACATTAGTGCTGCCAGCAAAAACACCCTCAGCGTACTGTACCCATAAGGTGCCTCAGACGGCGCTTTATAGGGCGCCCTATAGGGCACCTTATGGTTACCGTCCATATAAGGTGCACTATACAGTATGCTATGGAGCGACTGATAGGGTGCCTTATAGGGGACATTATAGGGTGCCATGGCGGATAGTGCACTTTATAATGTGCTCTATGGAGTGCCTTATAGGGTGCCTTATGCGGCACTGTAGGTTACGGCACATGAGGGTGTGTTTGCTGGCAGCAATTAATAAAATACAAATAAAGTGCCACAGGAAACAATACTTACATGTCAAAGCTGATGCCTCAGCCAGCCTTACATATTAGGCACACTGGGGATCAAACTCATGATCCCTGCATTATCAGTCAGTGCCTTAACCATTGTGCTACACTGCTGTTCCTCCTTGCATGTCAGCGCACCTACTTAAGATTTCCATGCGTTTAAATGCACAGTGCCGCCATCAAAAACAGTGCTATGACCTTGCTGTGCCTCATAGGGCACCCTATATGGCGCCCTATAGGCCACCCTTTCAGCAACATTGTAGGGTGCTGTGGCAGACAGTGCACTATAAAATGTGCCCTCTGGGGTACCTTATGGGATGCCTTATGCAGCACCTTATGTTACAGCGCTTTGGAAGTGCGTTTGCTAGCAGCAGTACTTAAAATAAAATTAAAAAGCCTCATAATGCAATATTACACATAAATGGTAGTGCCTCAGCCACCCTTCTTCATTGGGCATAGTGGGGGATTGAACCCATGTCCCCTGCACCATCTGTCAGTGTCTTTACCATTGTACTGCAGCCCTGTTCCTCTGTTTGCACATCAGCACGCCTGCTTATGCTTCCTGCGCGCGTTCCTTGTGCGCTACTGTGCGCGGCGCGCGCTAATCCCGTTTTGCTCTATTTTTGACCGGACCGCCCACTCCTTATATGGCATCCTGCAGACTAACACGGCACGCACGTTAGGAAACTTTAGTAAACATACCCCTTAGACAGCACAATTGGAGGGTTACATTTAGTATGAGGGTACTTAACAACATTATATAATAAACTCTTATGTCTAGTTGGGATGATTGGGTACTGATTTGTTTGAGGTAGTTGCATTGCCGTTCGGGTGGGTACTGCTTGTCTGCTCATAGGTTTCTGTAAAGAGCAGGGTTTTAAGGGCCTTGAGGAAGTCTAAGATGTCATTTAATGCCCTCAGGCTCGTTGGGAGGGAGTTCCATAGTGTGGACACCAGTAGTGATGGAGCTCTTCTTGAAGTAGTTTGATTAGTCTTGTGGTAACTTGCAGGCATGCCGATCATATTGTCATTAATAGTCCTTCTTGGTCTATTACTGTAATCCCTTGTTATGATATCTTGGAGTGTGTCTGCCGAAAGATGGTGGATGATTTTAAAGATGATCAGGATTGCTTTGAATTTTGCTCTGGCCACCCTTGGGAGCCAATGCAGTTGCTGTAAGATGGGGGTGATGTGCTCAGATCTTGGAGTGTCTGTAATGATGTGGGCTGCAGTATTTTGCACCATTTGGAGTGGGTATAAGGACTGCTGAGGGAGGCCTGGATATAATGAATTTCTGTAATCAAGAAGAGGTGTGATAAGTGCTTGGCACACTGTGCGGAAGTGGTCTTGGCAGAGTAAAGGCTTGATCTTTCTCATGGTCCTCAGACATTGATAGGCCTTATTTGCGGTTTTGGTAATGTGGGATTTTAAGTTCAGAGCTCTGTCCATTGTGATGCCCAGGTACTTAACTTCATCTTTGACTACTATGAATTTGTTTAGAATGCTGATAGTCTGTGGTAGAATGAAGGTGGGGTTCCTGGTGATGAACATTGCCTCCATTTTATCATAGTTGACAGTCAGGTTAATGGCTGTGAGCCAGGCATTCATGTCTTCAAGGCATTTGGTTATTGTTACCGTGTTAAGTGCTAGTAGGTTGATTGGAGCATACACCATGATGTCGTCAGCATAGATGTGATAGTGGAGATTGTGGCATTTGATGATGTTACATATGGGTTGGATGTAAATATTGAAGAGCATTGATGATAGAGCTGAACCTTGTGGTAGTCCCTGCATGACGGGGAACTGCATTGATTTCTTTTGGTCACATTTGACTTGTTGCGTTCGATCGTCTAAGTATGAGGTGAACCATTTCAGGGTATTCTTGCGTAATCCTATCTGTTGTAGGCGCTGCAGCAGTCTGGCGTGGGGCACTGTGTCAAAAGCTGCCGAGATGTCCATGAATACTAGGAGGAATCCATTCTTTATGTTGTCTATGCCTCTTAGGAGATTGTCAAAGAGGGAAGTGAGTAGCGCTTCCACATCGTGCTGGGGTTTAAAGCCATGCTGAGGATGTCTAGTGAAGCATACATGTCAATATGGTCCTGAAGTTGCCTCTGCACTGTCTTTTCAATGATTTTTGCAAGGAATGGTAGGCTGGAGATGGGACAGTATGATTTTGGTTCAGAGGGGCTTAGGCTGTTGCTTTTAAGTATCGGCCATATCATGGCGTGCTTCAGGGATTGCGGCATGTATCCTTGTTGGAGTGAATCTTTGATGATTTTATGAATGTGGTGGGAGAGTTGGCTTCTTGTAGCTTTGATCCAAGACACTGGGCATGGGTCGGACGGCAAAGTTGTTGTGTTGAATCCATGTATTATGTCTTATTCTTGATGTGTTGATGGTATGCTGAAGTCCTCCAAGGTTTGATGTTGGTCTTTTATGTCATGGTCATCTGTCTGTGGCATGGTGGGGCATGCTAGGTTGGCGTTTTTTATTTTCATGTAGTCCGCAAATTCCTGCGGGTCAAGAAGGTGAGTACTGTGCTGCGTTATGTCCTTTGTGAGTTTTTGGACTATGCTAAAGAGTTCTCTCAGTCTGTTGACTGATTTCATGATTAGGTTGGTATGGTGCTGCTGTTTGCGCTCATTTATCAGGTTGTTATATTCTAGTAGCTTGGCTCTATATTGAGTTAGGTAGTTTTGCAACTTGTTCTGCCTCCATTTTCTTTCCAGTCTTCAGAGAGTGCATTTGGCAACTCTGATATCATTTGAGTACCAGGGGGCACTGGGTCTCTTCTGTACTTGTGGTTTTGGTCTCGTAGGGGCTGATGTTTCATTAGATTATTTTTTATTTATTTATATTCTCTTATATACCATGCTATTCTGCATCAGTGTGGTTTACATTGAACAAACTGAAATTACATTGAACAGGGCATTATAACTTGGCGATAACTATTTTACAGGGAATATGGGCTATGGAGGGTTAAGTGGCTTGCCCAAGACCACAAGGAGCACCTGTGGGACTAGAAACCCCAGTCCTTCTGGCCCAAGGTTGCTGTCCTCTAGTGGGGTTTGAACCCCCTACCTTCCAGCCTGAAGTACTTTGCCCCAACCACTAGGCCACTCCTCCACTCTTCCACTCAGATATTATGAAATTCTATTTCTCTATGCTTAAGTCGAGGGTGTCGCATTCCTGTTGGAGTTGTGGAATGATTTCTTCTATGAATGATTCTTTGTTAAATGCTCTGTAACATCTGGTTATAATCTCATCTTCCATATGTTGGGTGGGGTTGTTTAGGGTCAGGGTGAATTCTATCACATGGTGATCTGACCAAGGGACCGGTGTAATTATTGGGGTTGTGGCCTTGCCCTGTTCCACCAAGTGCATTGGAATAAAGACCATATCTGGAGTTGTGTCATGCTGGTGCGTTGGGGCGTTGATTGTCTGGCAATATTTTAGTGACTCCATGGCTTTTAGGAATGATGTGGATTCCTTGATGGGTGCGGAGGTTAGGTTGTAGTCTCCTAGTGTAATGAGAGGTGTATGTTTTCTGTTGTGTGCACATATTGCTTCAAGTACCGTGGAGAGATGTTCAGTTGTGGTTCCCAGAGGCCTGTAGGTGAGGGAGACGCTTAAGTACTTGTTAGCTATGGTAATTGTGTTGGATTCATTCATATTAGTGGTAGAGATTGTTTTAAATCTAAATTCCTTTTTGGCCAGTATTAGCACACCTCCTCCTCCCTTTTGTGTTCTACTACTACTACTACTATTCAGCACTTATAGAGAGCCACGCACGCAGCGCTGCACAGCTAGCCTACAAGAGGTAGCCAACATACAAGAGACAGTCCCTGCCCGTCAGAGTCATGCTCATCGGAGCTTACAATCTAGTTAGAACAGTACAGAGCATTAGTCAGTTCAGCGCAGGGTACAGTGTGATACAGTATGGATTATAGTTTGGTCATAAACGTTGGCAGCGGTTAGAGTAAGATGAGGATGGAAGTCAGGATCTGAATGCAACGGTGAAGAGGTTCTAATGCAATTGAATGCTGGGCAGACTGTTGGGGTTACTTGGTTTAATATTACCTGGTCTGAGTCATCTAGCAAGGTTTCGGTGATGCAAATTATATCCAGTTTCTTGTCAAGGATGAGGTCAAGGATAGTATTCGGTTTATTCCTGATTGATCTGGCTTTAGTAAAGCGCACCTAGTGTTGGCTATTATGATTGGGTTGGTTTGTACACTATTTGTGATTTGAGTGGGTGTAGTATGTGCCGCATTATGCGGTTTGTGAATTGCAGTCTTAGAATGCTAGTGTTCTTTAGAGAGGGATGAGCCTGGTGTTCATATAGGTTGTGTGGTATTTAGGTAGAGCAATGGGATTTGCTCATGGGGTCTAATGCCCTGTGTGCAAGGTGTGAATGTGTAGAGGAGCGTAAGGTAGGCAATGAGGTAGTGGGGAGTGGAATGCATTTTTAAATATTTTTGCAATTTAGTGACCTAGACAACAGGCCAACAAGCAAACAAGCAATGGGGTAGTAATGGGGTCAGTAGGCTATGCAGCATATGTTATCTTTAAAGCAGTCTAAGCAATCTAAACAGCACATGTTATCTACCTTGCACATGTTATTTATAGCAGCACATGTTATCTACATTAGGCATAGCAGCACATGTTATCTACAGCAGGCTAAGTAAGTTATATAATCTTTAAAGCAATGAAGTATTAGTGAGGTAGCAAAGAGGAGATAAAGGAATCTGCAAAGTACGAAGCATGTGTTATAATTACAGCAGGGTTGCTAAGTCCGATGGTAGGTCTATGGCATCAGGGATCTAGAGGTTGATGTCTTTATGGTGTGCGTTGTTTCCTGCTATAGGGCTCCCGCCTAAGGGCCACGCCAAAGAGCCCTCTGGAGAGGCCCTCAGGAGTAGGCGCGCCAAGGGTGCCAGCGTTTAAACGGGTTGTGCTGGGACCGGATTGGCTTCAGGGGGCCAATCGGGGAGGAACGCTCTTCCCGCTCTACTCCCTGACGCTGATCTGGCTCTGCTGCTTTGGCCCTTCCTCTGCTCCTCCGATGCTGGGGCTTCCTGCCAAGGGCGCCGGCATTTAAACGGGTTGTGCTGGTACCGGATTGGCTTCAGGGGGCTGATCGGGGGAGGAGCGATCCTCCCGCTCTACTCCCCGATGGTGATCCGGCCCTTCCTCTGCTGCTTCGGCCCTATATATATAGAGCATAAGTCGTTCCAGGATGGGAGGGATAGGCACCGTGAGTCTCGTCGAGGCCTCGTATTGGAGAATTTCTAATTCCTCTGCCCGAGGATCCTCCTCTGATTCCGTCAGGAACACGAGGGCCTTCGACATGTCCCTGACTAAGTCCAGGAATGCCATGTCCTCTGGTGGAGATTGCCACTGGGGCTCCGAGGCAGGGGAGTCTGAGAGGACATAGCGATGGTGACAGGTATCAGGAGAACTCCTCATCTTCCGTCTCCCATTCGGAGTAATCCATCGAGGACTCAACGGAAGGGCCTGTGGCCCTCCGAAGCCCCGTGGCTGGCACTGAGCGCACTGCCTGGGGATGACCTTGGCCCCATGGGACGGGAACCGGATCGAGATCTCAGCCAAGGATCAACTCGAGGCCAAAAGACCTCGAGATCGGCTCGGCCTCCAGGGACATCCTCAAGCTCGAGGGCCCCGTGGTTTGGAGGGAGGAACCGGTGGTACCGGACAACAGCGCCCACTGCTGGCCATAAAGGCAGACAAACTGTGCTCCAGGGCTGCCATTCTGGATTCCAGTCCAGAAGGCTCCGCAACCATCGGCATAGACACCGAGGGAATAGGACCCTATGCTGGCTCCCCCGAAGGGGAATCCTCGATGAGGGTAGTATCTGGTGACCGAGGCCGGTCTGAGGTCGAGTCCTACTGAGGGTCCTTAATAGGCCACTCCCTCTCCAATCCCTCGAACGAGCGTCTTGGACTGGAGGACCTGGCTCGGGGCGCACCCGACCTGTTGGAGCTATCCAGGGGTACCGCCTTCGGGGTCTTGTGTTCCCTCGAGGGAGACCCCAGCTCCGAAGAACCATAGCACTGCTTGGTTTCTGGGGGGGCAGGTCTGAGATGTAGTGGATTCAGATGAGGCTCTGTCCTTCGAAAGCACTGGGGACTTGGGGAAAAAACATATCATGCTGCTGCTGGTGGCTCTTGAGGGCCTTGCAGGACATCTTTTTACAGAGGCCGCAGGCTGCAGGGTTGTGGTCTGGCCGCAAGCAGCGGAAGCAGCAGTCATGTGTATCAGTCCAGAACATAATTTTGGCGCACCGATCACACTTTTTAAAACCATTGGTAGCCATGAGGGGAAAAAGTACCCCGGCAAGGTCGAAGACCCGCCGAGCTGCCAGTTGGAAAAAAGGGCGCGAAGGCACCAAGAAGAACAGAAAAGAAAAAGAACAGGAAAAGAAATACAAAAGGGGCCTGCACTCAAACCCGAGGCAATGAGGCCAGGTAATGGGAAGGGTATGTATGGTGCAAAACCAGAGGCGAGTATAAAACTCAGGTTGAAAAATTAACTTTTTCTGGGACAAGGCAGACAGATGTCTGAAAGGCTCTGCGGAAAAAAGGAGACTGAGCAAGATGGCACCCTTGGGCGGGAAGGGAACCACACACATGTGTGGTGGCATCTCCCAAAGGCTTTCTTTGAAAGCTGGGAGGATGCTTCCGCGAGGGCTCCATCGGTGCCAACATCACCCATATGTGAGGACTGACTTCCTGCTTGTTCCTGGAGAATTACCAGACACCTTTGGGGCTCACTAGTGGCAGAGATCTTTCAGCCAGCTTACTCTGCATAACTCAGTTTCTGAGCACTTTTCTCAAGAAAGTCAATTAATATACTGCTTTCATTGAGCAGGAGTAACAGATATATGAAACCATGAAAAACTTTTATGTGCTGGCTAATATCCCATTTGGAAGGGGAGGGGGTGGTTACAGACTGCACACATATTGCAGTCAGATCACCTGTGGATAATGAGAGCAGCTACAGAAAGAGAGTCTTTTCACTCCGCCAACACTCAGATGGTTTACAATGCATCCAATATTATTGATGTATGTCCGTGCCTCCCAGACTCCTGTCATGATGCCTACATTCTTTCATTATTGGCAAATCTGATTGCTATGAGAATGGCAAGATCATTAGGAAATGGCTTCTACTGTAGGTAAACAAGCACTTCTTAAACTTCTACAGTACTTTAACACTTCTCTTTTCTCTCTACAGAAACCTCTCTAATTTTTGCTCACTTGGCCCAGAAAGCTCCAGGGCCCATCTCTGCTATGCCTATCAGCTTTAAATACCAATACTGATCTACTCACTTTTGTTAACTCTGCCTTTTCTCTCACAGGTAAAATGTAGTTACTCACCTGTAGAAGGTGTTCTCCATGGACAGCAGGAAAAGTCCAGGTGGAGCCCCACGTGGGAGTATTCCCAGCTCCTTCTGGAAGCTTTTAGAACCTCCTCCATACATGTGCGCATTTTTCCGCCCCCTGCTATGGTGCCATTTTACCTCAGTAGATACTGAGTTGAGGGGAATAGAATACCTAGGGGTGGTGAGTGGGTTGTGAGGACTTTTCCTGCTGTCCACAGAGAACACCTGCTACAAGTGGGTAATACACTTTCTCCGTGGACAAGCAGGAAAAAAATCCTCACATATGGGATTCCCTAGCTACAGGCTACCTTGAACAAAAAAGGGGATAATGAAGAGCCCAACAGGGGCGACAGCAAAACTGTTTTTGATGGCAACAGGCCTTTTCTATTTTATAATTTTTTTAAGGTAATACTAAAATAAACAGATGAGTACTGATTGGCTGAAGTTGCTGTTGTGTTGAGAGTCCCCCTCCAGATAGTAGTGAAATGTGAATGTGAGGACTGATGTCTATGCTGCAGCTTTGCAAATCTTTTCCATGGAGACTGAGAACAAGTGGGTCACCAATGCAGCCATAGCTCTGACATAAATGAAAGAGATGCAGTGTTCTAGCCAAATTGATAACATGCGTCTGGAGATAGCAACCCCTAGCTTATTACGATCAAAAGAAATACAAATCTAGATGAACTTTCTATGGGTTTTTGTCCACTCCAAATAGAAAGCTAAGACTCATTTGCAGTCCAACATGTGCAGCACAGTTTCCTTTCTGTGAACATGAGGTTTTGGGAAAAATGCTAGAAGGATGATTGACGAATAAGATAGAAACCTGTTGCCACTTTCGGAAGACATTTGGGATGAGTATGGAGAACCACTTTATTATGATGAAATTTTGTGTAAGGTGGATGAACTACTAAGGCCTGAAACTCATTCACCCCGCATTCAGAAGTGATTGACACCATGAACAACACTTTCAAGGTCAAAAACCTCAGCTACTGAGAATTACATAGACCATATTATGCTCTGCACCAAACTGACTATCGCTTTGTATTGTTGTATTAGATTGTAAACTCGGATGAGCACATCTCTGACGAGCAGGGACTGTCTCTTGTATGTATATATCTTGTATGTATATCTCTTATATCTCCAGAGATGTCTATATGCCAAGCACCCTCACTGGCCCTCTTCAAATCCAAGTTGAAAACCCACCTCTTCACTGTTGCCTTCAGATCCTGACTTCCACCCTTATCCTAACCCGATTCCCGTCAATTTCCCATGACTGAATTACATAGACCATATTATGCTCTGCACCGAATTGATTATCGCTTTGTATTGTTGTATTAGATTGTAAACTCGGATGAGCACTTCTGACGAGCAGGGACTGTCTCTTGTATGTATATCTCTTATATGCATGTCATGCCTGTACAGCGCTGCGTGCTCGGCGATATATAAGTACTAAATAGTAGTAGTAGTAGTAGTAGCAGTTCAAAAAGAGCTTTCAACAGGGGCACAAGAACTATATTGAGATCCCAAGACACCGCGGGTGGCTTATAAGGAGGTTTTAACAGCAGTAAGCCTCACATGAAAAACAATTAAAGGATGTATAGAGATGGGTTTACTCTCTACACCTCGATGATAAGCTCCAATTGCGCTGAGATGAACCTTTATCGAGTTGGATTTGAGTCCAGACTTGGAAGGATTCTGAAGACACTCAAGCAGTGTTTGTGTGGGACAACGGAAGGGATCTAGGGAGCACCCCTCATACCAGACAGCAAGCCTCTTCCATTTTCATATATAGGACTTTCTCATTAAGGTCCTCCTGGAGGCCAAAGGACATCAGTAACACTGAAAGACAGATTGAGAACAGACAAAATCAGCCTCTCAACATCCAAGCTGCGAGAGCTAGGGACTTGATGTTAGGGTGCAACATTGTTCTGTTCTCCTGCGATATCAGATCCGTTGAGTGGCTCATTCAAATTGGTTCTCGACTGGAGAGTTCCAGAAAGAGATGGAACTTTGGTTTTCTGGGCCAATAGTGGACAATGAAAATCATCAAGCCTCTGTTTTGAGTTTCAAAAGGGTCTTTGCAAGGAGAGGTATTGGAGGATATGCATTCAGAAGACTCTCCCCCTAATTGAGGAGTAAGGCATCCAAGGCTAGTTTGCTGTGTGATCTCACTCTGAAACAGAACTGATCTACCTGGGTATTCTGAGGAGTCACAAACAGATCTATTAAGGGGGTACCCCATTCCCAAAACATGCAACTTGTGACCTGCCTGTCCAGGGTCCATTCGTGGGGGTTGAAAGAATCGACAGCCTGTCCACCAGAATGTTTTGTTTGCCTAGTAGGTAAGTGGCCCTTAAGTCCATCCCATGGGAGATGGCAAATTTCCACAACCTGACCATTTCCCAACATAGGAGGCACAAGTCCATTCCTTCCTGCTTATTGATGTAGAACATGACTACTTGGTTGTCTGTTTGAATGAGGACAATTTGATTGGAAAACTGATCTTTGAAAGCCTTTAGAGTATTCGCTATGGCTCTTAGTTCCCAGAGATTGATGTGAGGGAGACTTTCCTGGAGGGGAAAGCTCTCCAACCCAGCTTGGATGCAGATATTATCAACAATTTTTGGGGTAGAGCAATTTGGAAGGGGAAAACCTTTGGCCACCTTGACTGGAACAGTCTACCAGTTGAGAGACTGAAGAAGAGAATCAGTGATGAACAGATGCTCTGAGATGCCACTTGGAATTGTTACCTGACCGCTTTATTAAAATATGGACACACTGGGGTACAAGAAGACTTCACTGGAATATTTTCACAAGCTAAGTACAGCCTTTTAATTTACATAAATAAAAAGGAACGGGTTGCCTGGTGTGGCCGGATTTTAATCTCGGTCGCCTCCAGCCTCTTCCGACAAAAAATAATGTTTTCATTCGGAGGATTATTGATAGGTTCGGTTTTTGTCTCTATGGGATTTTATATTTACTGAACTAAGGATTGAATTTCTTGTCGTTGAGACCATGTGGCCTAGTAAGATCAACATCTTGCAAGCTATCACCTGCTGACTCAATTGAGCCTCTCAAACTATCACTGTTAGGTCTGTCGGGTGGGAGGAAGACTCTCGCTTGAGTCATGTTGAGCTCAGCTCCTATGAATTCCAAACAAATTAAACTTAGATCCGTGTTAGAGCTTCTATATGATACTTCATATCCCCTGAAGCAGCGAAGGCGAAATGCTGAAGGGACATCCAGGCGGGCGTCGGGGTTGATATCTGAATTACCAGTTTAAAAGGTGGAGGCCTGTTACATGTGAAGGAATTTTGAGACTTTTTCATAATAAGTAAACAAGACAACATGATGTTGGCAGCAAATGTTTAGCCTAAAAAATTGTTGATGTCTTATTATGTAAAAGAAAAGTTTATTATGTGAGAATGTTTGGTATCCCCTTTTCGATATAGTAAGGTGGTGGAGGTTTAAACAGACCGTTGATGTATTAAATCTGAATGGACACATGGATCCACTTGGGGGTTGAAGATACCTTTTGGAGAGTTTTCTGAGGTCTGCCCTCTCCACTTTGCTTTTGCTAAGAGATTAATACTACGTTGAGGTGAATAAGTAGAGCCGGTTTTTACACATATGAAGTATCCTATGAATTCCAGTTATTGGGTAGGCTGAAAGTAGGCTTTGGGTAATTTATTATGAACCCTGGTAGTTCCAGTACCCAAATGGTCAGTCATGTTAATTCGTGCACTCCCTTTTGAGTGGTACTCTTGATCAATTAATCGTCCAGGTAGGGGAAGACAAATACTCCCAGTCTGCATAGGAATGCTGGTAACACCTATGGGTAAATACCCAATGCCCTGACGTGAGGCCAAAACACAGAACGCAGTACTGGAAGTGATGATAGCCTGCTATGAATCTGCATATGTGTTGCACTCCTCTGTTAATTTAAATTGATAAGGTTTGGTCAGCAAGATGAGACACTTGCAAAGCAAGAAGGTAAGTCGTATTATAGTAAAGTTTGCCATCAGACACTGGGATCCAGTATGGCAGTTTTGTATTCTGTGAACCACATCATTTAGCCAAACTCTTAAGCAGAGGTGCTAGAGTTAGGCTTATCAAAGATTGGGGTAGCCAGCAGGAAATGGACCAAAACATTCAGCGGTGCTTAGCGGTGCCTAGCAACAAAGGCAATCAGCAAGCATTCTCCATCACACTGAAAGAGTATAGGTTGGAATGTGAATGGCATAGCTCCAAATCCAAAATCTAGAAAGGTTGCTTACTTCACAAACTCAGAAGATGCTTTTGTCATTGTACAGAATGTGGATGAGGACCAAAGGCCTTTCTATACTAAATGACAACCAAGAAGGCTGCTCTCTTCCTAGATGTTCCTGGCCATGCCCTAGTTGTTCCCTAATTATCACCCAAACAAATTCCTAGGGCTTTCTGGAGCAGACTGGCAGGGGTTGGAGATTTCCATTATCCCTAAACTCAGTCATACAGCTTCCTGCCATAGGGACTGGGAGGAATATGCAAGCTTCAACTTCTTTCTTCTGCAGGCCCTCCTGAATTTCTATGCCTCAATGTTTCTATGACACTTGCCCATGTTACACCCTCCTGGCTAGGCATTGCAATTGCTTTAAGGTGGCTCCCACTGCATAAACACCTAGGTATTTCCCTATACTTACTACAAGTGGAGGAGTAGCTGAGTGGTTAAGGCAGCAGCCTGAGATGAGAAATACCAGGGTTCAAATCTTACTGACACTCTTTGTGGTGTTGGGCAAATCACTTAATCCTTTACTGCCTCAAGTACAAATTTAGGTTATAAGCCCTTTGGGGACAGAAAAATACCTCCAGTACCAAATTGTAACTCATCTTGAATTGCTACTGGAAAGGTGTGAGCTAATACTTATGATAGCTTAGTGAGAAGGTTTGCATACCACATCGCGCATACTGTCAGCCAGGAAAGATGCACAATGGTAGATCCCTACTTCACAAAACCAACTCTACCATTAGAGAAGTTGAGCTCCTTATAAAGCAGATCATCAAGATATTATCCCATATAACCCATTCCCAGTGAAAGTGAACGCTTAACAGAAACAAAAAATGAGTACAATTTACCATATTAGAGATTGAGAGGACCTGAGAAAGAAATGGTTGGACCTGAGCAACATTCCCCTGAAGATACATGGGAGTCCTCTGTCTGAGTTGCTCTGGTAGGGGGAGGTGCTGCAATATATTTTTAGTCATGCATCTCCTGCTCCTTCTGACTAAAATGGTATCGCAGCACCTCACCCCACCATGGGCAGCAAACTCCTGTGCAGCTTCATGGGAACATTGGACCTGAGGAAAAGATAAAAAAGTGAGCTGGCTGTCCAAGCACAAGAGCAACCATCAAGCAAGATCTCCCTCTCCCAGATAGAGTGCCAGGTCCTAAGTACAGAAGAAACCCTAAGGCCACCTGCAACAGAATGTAAGTTCATGTCTATATTTATTCCTGCTAGCTGCAATCTGGTACTGGTCATTGTAATTCCCTTTCTTCCTGTATCTTTACATATAACCTCCTTTAAAATTAGCTTGTCCCCTTCCCATTATCATCACAACCACATGATATAAATTGTAGTGCTATGCATGAAAAGTACATTAAAAGGTCACTAAAATTCGCTCCTGTTCCAGGCACAAAATAAAAGACTCTAATATGGCAAATATTAAATCCATAAGAACATAAGATATGCCATACTGGGTCAGGCCAAGGTCCATTAAGCCTAGTATCTTGTTTCAAACAGCGGCCAATCTAGGCCACAAGTACTTACAAGCAGTTTCCCCAAAAGACACAGGTTCCACAATGCTTGTATTGAGGCAGGAAGTGGATTTTCTGGGTCCACTTTAATAATGGTTTATGGACCTTTCCTCCAGGAACTTGTCCAAACGTTTTTTAAAACCAGCTACACTAACAGCTTTTACTACATCCTCCGGGTAGCAAATGTTTAGTATTTAGTCCAACAGCACTTGCAGTCTTGCCATTTCTATAATGTCATAGGTAAAGGGTCAGCAAAGCGTAGTTACTCACCAGTAACATGTGTTCTCCAGGGACAGCAAGAATCAATCCTCACATATGGGTGACGTCGGCACCAACGGAGCCCTCGTGCGGAGCAATTCCCCATCTTTCAAAGAAAGCCTTTGGGATTGCATCGCGCATGCTCGGTCCCCTTCACGCCCAAGGGTGCCATCTTGCTCAGTCAAATCACATAGCTAAAAAGATGGCAAAATGAATAAAAATCAATAAAAAGACTGCAACTCCAGGGGAGGAGGGAGGGTCATGAGGACTGATTCCTGCTGTCCCTGGAGAACACCTGTTACAGGTGAGTAACTACGCTTTCTCCAGGAACAACAGGAAGTCAGTCCCCACATATGGGACTCCCTAGCTATAGGCTACCGAGAACCCATAGCTAAAAAATAGCTCCCTCTAGAAGAGCCGCAGCAGCTGCAATAGGAATTCAGCCAAGAAAGCAACACCCCCTGGTAGCCTGACACCCAAGGGTCGAAGGGTTGGAGTTGCCTAAACCTCAAATAGGTTACGGAGTACCGCCTGACCGAAAGTACCGTTCCGTCGGGACTCCCTATCCAGGCAGTAATGGGCCGCAAAAGTCTGGCTTGAAGACCAAGTTGCAGGCCGGCAGATGTCTGCCAGCAGAACAGCCAAATGAAGAAAAATATTTGAACCCGATCAGAATCACAAATTATCTTCATAATATAAAAAATCCCGATCACATTAGAGTCCCTAATAAATTTCAATATTATTTTTTTGTCGGAGCTGGTCAGCTCAGTGTCTACAGAGTGTCCATAGCACCACTGTGACCTCTCCTTTTATTTATATAAGTAAGTAAAAAACTTTAACTTAGCTTATTGCATATTCGCCAAAGTGCTGCCAGACGTGGCAAACGTTTCGGGTTTCCATCCAATTTTTTCTCAAAAAACCCTCCTTCAGGTCCAGTACATAGTCGGCAGTTGACAGTTCTCCAGCTAGCTACCAAAAAGGGATGTAGCCCGCCTTTTTATCTTCGGCGTCTGACGTCATGTTTAACTGAGGGCAGTCCAGGCCAATCAAAACTCACCAAAGGCGAAACCTCAAGGGAACTCCCACTGCACAGGAAATCCCTTAAGGGAATCATAAGGCGGTAATGAAAGGCTCAATCAAATAATGGTATGCCAGTCTATTTGTAAATTCAGACCTTTTGGAGTCACTGTATTTAAAAGATGAATCCACCGTTGTTCTTGCCATTGTAGTTTCTGTTCACGATTACCTCCCCTAGGGTCAATCGGGGTATGGTCCAGTACTCTCCAATGCATAGTGTCAAACGAATGTCCCATTGTTAAACAGTGCTCCACCATAGGGGCTGAAAGATTTTTTGTCCGCAACCGAGAAGCATGCTCTGAAAGCCGGATTCGCACCATCCGTTTAGTGCGACCGATATAATAGAGTGAGCAAGGACAAATAATTAGATATATGACATATGCAGAAGAGCAATCAGTATGCCATTTAGTTGAAAACCTCCGAGAGGTGTGATGATCTACCCAATCGGGGCCTGTAAGGGTCGTAGAACAATATGTGCAATTGCCACACACAAAGTGGCCAGTGTCCGAATGTGACCTAATTGGGCGATCCTCCAGCGAAGTAGTTTGCATTAATAAATCTTGCAGATTAGCCTTCCGTGAATATGCTACTTGTAAGGTCTTATCTCGGAAACAGGCATGTATCCCTAAAATCGGCCAAAAGCGATGTAGAAGGCTGGTGACAAATGTAATATTTTGAATATAGGGGAGAACTCCCGTCACAACCGAATCTGTAGTCTTAGGCGCATGTGGAATAAAGAGCCATTCCCGATGAAGATGTCAAGCTCGTTTGTATGTCTTGTAAACTACTGAACACGGGTATCCCCTTTGAACGAGACGTATAGTAAGTTCTCGTGCATGAGATTTAAAATCCTGTATAGTTGTACAATTACGTCTCAACCGCAAAAATTGTCCAAAGGGTAAACCTTGTTTCAAAGCCCGAGGATGGAAACTATCATACCTGAGCAGTGTATTGCGTTGTACCGACTTACGATATAATGTTGTAACAAATCCCTGAGGAGTTAAAGTAATCTGAACATCCAAAAATTGCATACTTTTGGGAGCGATCTGTGCCGTAAATTGAATTCTATTCACATGCGTGTTAAGTCTGTGCACAAAATCATCCAAATCCATCCGTGTACCCGTCCAGAGGAAAAATATGTCATCAAGAAAGCGTTTCTAAAAAGGAATAAAACGAAACGCCCAATCTGAATATATATACATCCTTTCAAAATCAGCCATATAGATGGTGGCAATTGATGGAGCCACCGTGGCCCCCATAGCTATTCCATGTATCTGCTTATAAAATGTTTTCTGATGCAGAAAAAAATTGTTATTCAGGACCAATTCCAATAGTTCCAATAGGAAGGGTCTCGGTATTCGATCTGGAAGGGAAAGTGGATAATCCTGTAAACATGTAAGCACTTCCCTCTGATCTATATTAGTGTATAATGCCTGGACATCCAGTGATACCAAATACGTATAGGTCTCTGTTTGCTTACACTCTTGTAGTTGGCTTAAAAAGTCGCCAGTATTTCTGATATACGAGCTAACTTTTGCCGCTGCGGGTTGCAAAAAGATGTCGCAGAACTTAGAAAGGGGCTCCAGTAATGTGTCCCTACAGGACACTATGGGGTGGCCCGGGGGGTCAGACAATGACTTGTGCACCTTTGGAACCAAATAAAAAATTGGTACCTTTGGATTTTCTAGCATTCTTTAGAAATTGGATTACCAAGAATGAGATGGAATATTTAGTAAAAAAAAACCCAAAGGTACCAATTTTTTGTTAGGTTCCAAAGGTGCACAAGTCATTGTCTGACCCCCCGGGCCGCCCCATAGTGTCCTGTAGGGACGCATTACTGGAGCCCCTTTCTAAGTTCTGCGACATCTTTTTGCAACCCGCAGCAGCAAAAGATAGCTCGTATATCAGAGATACTGGCGACTTTTTAAGCCAACTACAAGAGTGTAAGCAAACAGAGACCTATACGTATTTGGTATCACTGGATGTCCAGGTATTATACACTAATATAGATCAGAGGGAAGTGCTTACATGTTTACAGGATTATCCACTTTCCCTTCCAGATCGAATACCGAGACCCTTCCTATTGGAACTATTGGAATTGGTCCTGAATAACAATTTTTTTCTGCATCAGAAAACATTTTATAAGCAGATATATGGAATAGCTATGGGGGCCACGGTGGCTCCATCAATTGCCACCATCTATATGGCTGATTTTGAAAGGATGTATATATGTTCAGATTGGGCGTTTCGTTTTATTCCTTTTTGGAAACGCTTTCTTGATGACATATTTTTCTTTTAGACGGGTACACGGATGGATTTGGATGATTTTGTGCACAGACTTAACACGCATGTGAATAGAGTTCAATTTACGGCACAGATCGCTCCCAAAAGTATGCAATTTTTGGATGTTCAGATTACTTTAACTCCTCAGGGATTTGTTACAACATTATACCGTAAGTCGGTACAACGCAATACGCTGCTCAGGTATGATAGTTTCCATCCTCAGGCTTTGAAACAAGGTTTACCCTTTGGACAATTTTTGCGGTTGAGACGTAATTGTACAACTATACAGGACTTTAAATCTCATGCACGAGAACTTACTATACGTCTCGTTCAAAGGGGATACCCGTGTTCGATAGTTTACAAGGCATACAAACGAGCTCGACATCTTCATCGGGAATGGTTCTTTATTCCACATGTGCCTAAGACTACAGATTCGGTTGTGATGGGGGTTCTCCCCTATATTCGAAATATTACATTTGTCACCAGCCTTCTACATCGCTTTTGGCCGATTTTAGGGATACATGCCTGTTTTCAAGATAAGACCTTACAAGTAGCATATTCACGGAAGGCTAATCTGCAAGATTTATTAATGCAAACTACTTCGCTGGAGGATCGCCCAATTAGGTCACATTCGGACACTGGCCACTTTGCGTGTGGCAATTGCAGATATTGTTCTACGACCCTTACAGGCCCCGATTGGGTAGATCATCACACCTCTCGGAGGTTTTCAACTAAATGGCATACTGATTGCTCTTCTGCATATGTCGTATATCTAATTATTTGTCCTTGCTCACTCTATTATATCGGTCGCACTAAACGGATGGTGCGAATCCGGCTTTCAGAGCATGCTTCTCGGTTGCGGACAAAAAATCTTTCAGCCCCTATGGTGGAGCACTGTTTAACAACGGGACATTCGTTTGACACTATGCATTGGAGAGTACTGGACCATACCCCGATTGACCCTAGGGGAGGTGATCGTGAACAGAAACTACAATGGCAAGAACAACGGTGGATTCATCTTTTAAATACAGTGACTCCAAAAGGTCTGAATTTACAAATAGACTGGCATACCATTATTTGATTGAGCCTTTCATTACCGCCTTACGATTCCCTTAAGGGATTTCCTGTGCAGTGGGAGTTTCCTTGAGGTTTCGCCTTTGGTGAGTTTTGATTGGCCTGGACTGCCCTCAGTTAAATATGACGTCAGACGCCGAAGATAAAAAGGCGGGCTACATCCCTTTTTGGTAGCTAGCTGGAGAACTGCCAACTGCCGACTATGCACTGGACCTGAAGCAGGGTTTTTTGAGAAAAAATTGGATGGAAACCCGAAACATGTGCCAAGTCTGGCAGCACTTTGGCGAATATGCAGTAAGCTAAGTTAAAGTTTTTTACTTACTTATATAAATAAAAGGAGAGGTCACAGTGGTGCTATGGACACTCTGTAGACACTGAGCTGACCAGCTCTGACAAAAAAATAATATTGAAATTTATTAGGGATTCTAAGGTGATCGGGATTTTTTATATTTTGATGCCAGCAGAACAGAGCAGAAGTGAGCCACTGATGCAGCCTTAGCCCTGACACGGTGAGCCGTGACCCGACCCTGTAACGGGAGGTCGGCCACCCTGTACACCCAGGTAATGCAGTCCGCCACCCAGGTGGACAGTGTACGCTTGGAGACAGGTATTGTGGAACCTGTGTCTTTTGGGGAAAACTGCTTACTGGGGTCATACGAGACAAAGAGGTGAGTAGCCCTTCGATGTCCCTTCGCACGCTCCAGGTAGAAGGACAATGCCCTCTTACAATCCAGGGTATGCAGGACTGCCTCTGCCCAGCTGAATGCAGCCTGCAAAAGAAGGTTGGAAGAATCACTTCCTGGTTGAGGTGGAAAGAAGAGACCACCTTTGGAAAGAACTTCGGGTGAGTGCGGAGGACCACCCTATTCCTATAAAACCTTGTGTATGGTTTATCAGTTACGAGAGCTTGCAGCTCACTCACACGTCTGGCTGATGTGAGTGCCACCAGGAAGAGCACCTTCCAGGAGAGGAAGCGCAGATGGCAAGAGGACATCGGTTCAAGAGGTGAGTGAGTAAGCTGCTGTAAGACCACATTCAAATCCCACTCAGTTGCCGGAGGACGAACTGGGGGTTTCAGCAGAAGCAGACCTCTGAGGAATCTGGACACCAGGGGGTGAGACGAAAGAGGTTGCCCCTCCACTGGCAAGTGGTTTGCTGACAAAGCACTCAGGTGGACCCTGACAGAGTTAGACTTGAGACCTAATTCTGAGAGGTGAAGCAGGTACTGCATCACCAGTGGTACAAGACAAGAGAAAGGGTTCTCATTGTGCTGGTTACACCACACCTCAAATCTACACCACTTGAAAGCATAGGATTTCATAGTGGACTGCCTCCTGGAGGCCAGTAACACTTCTTCTACATTCCGAAGTAGGAGGAGAGGAGCCAGCACTACCCTTTCAGCAGCCATGCCATCAGGTTGAGGGCCCTGAGGTTGGGGTGAAAGAGAGAGCCCTGCACCTGTGATAGGAGGTCGGGCTGCGTCCCCAGTGGAAGCGGGGTTTCCACTGCCAGCTGGAGGAGAAGCGGAAACCAAGGCTGTCTTGGCCATCTGGGGGCTACCAGAATGACAGAGGCCTTGTCCCGAAGGATTTTGAACAGAGTCCGGGCCACCAGAGGTGTGGGAGGAAACGCATACATGAGGCCCCCTGACCAGGAAATCAGAAAAGCATCTGCAGCCACCCTCAGAGGATGTGGCTGTCTTGAGCAAAATCTGGGCAGCTGGTGATTTTGCGGACTGGCAAATAAATCTATGGACGGATGTCCCCAGCAGTGGAAAATCTGCTGTGCCACCACCGGATCCAGTTGCCATTTGTGAGGTTGGAGAATTCTGCTTAGTTTGTCCACTAGGCAGTTCTCCTGACCAGGCAGGTACACTGCTTTGAGAGACATACCATGCTTGATGGCAAAGGAGCAGAGGTCCAGTGTCTCCTGACATAGGATACGAGACCCCGTACCTCCCTGCTTGTTCATGTAGAACATTGCTACCTGGTTGTCCGTCTGTATCAATACAGACTGATGTGAGAGAACATGACAAAAGGCTTGAAGAGCTATGCGAATCAGCCACAGCTCTAAGAGGTTGATTTGGTGTGCAGACTCCTGAGCAGACAACAACCCCTTAGTGCATGATCCTTGGCAATGGGTTCCCCAGCCCAGCAAGGAGGCATCTGTCGTTAGCACCCTTATGTGCAAGGGAGTCTGAAAAAGCACTCCCTCGAGCAGATTGGGCGGCTGACACCACCACTGCAACGATTTTACCAGTCATTTGGATACTGTTATCTTGTCTCTGAGGCTGCCGGAGGCCTGAGTCCACTGATCTCTGAGGCACCACTGAGCTGTTCTCATGTGGAGATGGGAATTTGGGGTCACATGCACCGTGGAGGCCATATGGCCAAGGAGGCGCAAAAAGTGTCTCGCTGAGACCTAAGACCTGTGCCTGAACTGTTGTGCCAGTGTTAGCAGCCTCTGTGCCCTGTCCTCCGGCAGGTAAGCCTTCGCTTGAAGGGTGTCCAATCTTGCTCCTATGAACTCTAAGTTTTGAGTGGGGAGCAAAGTGGACTTTGCATGGTTTATGACAAAGCCCAGACATTACAACCTGTTGATAGTGCGAGAAGTGGCCTGTTGGGCCTCCTGAAGCGACTGGCCCCTGATGAGACAGTAGTCCAGATAAGGAAAGACAAATATTCCTTGACTTCTGAGGAAGGCCGCCACTACAGCCAGGCATTTTGTAAACACCCTGGGAGCAGAGGCCAGGCCAAAGGGTAGAACTCTGTATTGGAAATGTTTTCCTCCCACTACAAATCTCAGATATTGTCTGTGGTCTGGGTGTATGAGGATGTGTGTATAGGCATCCTTCAGGTCTAAGGAGCATAGCCAGTCTCCCTGGTGGAGGTAAGGCAGCAACATTCCAAGGGAAAGCATCTTGAACTTTTCCCTCACCAGGAACTTGTTTAAGTTTCTTAGGTCGAGGATGGGTCTGAGGTCTCCTGTTCTCTTTGGTATGAGAAAATACCTGGAGTAGAAGCCCTTGCCCTGCAGGTGGTGGGGCACCGGTTCCACCGCCTGATCCTTTAGAAGACCTGCCAACTCCTGCAAGAGGATGTCCCTGTGAAGAGGGGCTCTGAGAGGCTCTCCTGAAAAGAAGGAAGGTGGTATCTGGCTGAAGTGAAGCAAATAGCCCCTTTGGACTATTTGCAGGACCCAGATATCCGAGGTGATGGCTGGCCACCTGTGGGCATACAGGGTCAGCCTGCCTCCTGTGCAAGACCTTACCACTGGCGGAAGAGAGACTATGAGTTGGGAGTCAAAAACCCCCTCCCGGCTGGGTAGGAGCCGGGGCCTGGGGCTTGGGGGTCTTCTTCTTATGCGGGCCATGCCCCTGTCCCTTGGCCAGCAGGTTCCGGGCCTTCTGGCCAGGAGGCACCGAGGAGTGCGTTTTTTGGCTCTTGAGCCTGTGCATGGCCGATTCCTCAACCATGGAGTTGTGCGGCAGTTGTCTTTTGGAACCCAGGGCTCTTGCGGACTCGATAGATGGAATCAACCCGCTTGCTGTGCGCCAGCATCAAGGCCGGCGACTCCCACATGCGGAGCATCAGACGTTCCAGCATCGGAGGAACCGGCACAGTAAGGGCTTCCCTCGGGGGAAAGTCATACTGGAGGGCCTCGAGCTCTTCAGCTCGAGGCTCCTCCTCGGTATCTGCCGGGAATGCCAAAGCCTTGGCCATGTCCCTGATGAAGTCTGAGAACCGGGTATCCTCTGGAGGGGAGAACCGGGTATCCTCCGGAGGGGAGAACCGGGTATCCTCCGGAGGGAGACCTTCTCCGAGGCTCCGAACCCGGTGAGTCCGATGGGACATACCGGGTCTGATGGGTGTCCGGGGACTCCTCATCTTCCGTCTCCCATGCCAATTCCTCCGAGGAGGAATCGAGTGGCTCAGGCCGCGAGGGCTTCGGCCCTGACTGCCCCAACGCCGAGAGCACCAGTGTCGATGACCTCGGTCCCGAGCCGGAGGTCGGAGGAGACCTTGGCCGAGGATCGACTCAAATCCGAAGAGTCTCGAGGGTAGGCTCAGCCTCCGGGGTCGACTTGGACTTCAAAGTCCCGGTGGTTGGGGTGGATGGACTGGTGAGACCGGATATCAGCATCCGCTGCTGCTCCATGAAGGCAGACATGCTGCACTCCAGGGCCGTCATCCTGAGACAGAGCTCAGAAGACTCCGCAGCCTCCGGCTCCGTCGGGCCCAACACCGGCTCCCCTGGAGGGGAATCCATGAGGACAACAGCACTTACCCGCCTCGGCATCTCCGGATCCGTGCGAGGTATCTTTGCAGGCCGCTCCGACTCCGAGGACCCGGGGCGGCGGTCAGGACTCCGCAACCTGGCCTTCAAGGGACCAGGGTGATCGGAGGCATCCAACGATGCCGTCCTCATGGGCTTCTTCTTCCTCCGGTGTTCCCGGGAGGGAGACCCCCATTCAGAGGACCCCCATTCAGAAGACCCCTGACGGTGCTCGGGTTCAGACAGCTCCCGAGATATCAAGGCTTCTGATGAGGTCTGGATCCAGGGGGATGCGGACTCCAAGAAAATCCTTTCACATTGCTGATGACTACTTCGAAGTGCCTTAGAGGACATTTTCCCACACGGGCCACAGACCTTCGGGTCATGGTCGGGCCCGAGGCATCGGAGACAGCAGTCATGTGTGTTGGTGAGGGACATTAACTTCTTACACCGATCACACTTTTTAAACCTACTGGCAGCCATCGGGGGAAAAAGGGCCCCTGCAAGGTCGAAGGACCAGGCTGCCAGTGAAAACAAAAATGAGCGTAAACGCTAGTCACTAAGGACAAAAACGCAAAAAAATTGACTGGACTCAATACCAGTGTACCGAGCCGTAGGCGGGAATAGGAACCGGCGTCGAACCGGTCGAAGAGAGAAATTCTTCTAAAGTTTTGACTCACTTTTTCCACGAAGAATTAGGGACAACGTCTGTTGAGCTCTGCAGAAAAAGGGAGACTGAGCAAGATGGCACCCTTGGGCGGGAAGGGGACCGCGCATGCGAGATGCAATCCCAAAGGCTTTCTTTGAAAGCTGGGGAATTTTTCCGCATGAGGGCTCCGTCGGCGCCGACGTCACCCATATGTGAGGACTGACTTCCTGCTTGTTCCTGGTGAAAAAGGTATTAGTGGGAAGATTCTCAAATAAAGACCTAAGGCTGCAATGGCCACATACCTGCAAGTAAAAGTGTGTACGGTCTGCTACCGAACTCTGATCCAGGTCTCCCTCCGTGTCCAATAAGCACTTCCAAGCAACAAGTGTGTGAACATGTCTGGATCAATCAATAAGAATCCTTTACTGTTTGCAAACCTGCAAGTGGCACTACTTCCAAGAAGGAGACAGAGGAGGTCCACAGAAGGAAAAAAAGCAGAGGAAGAAGCAGACCGATCCAGTCCTGGATGTTCTGAAGCACTAGCCAATGTAGAGGCAACTATAGAACCAACATGCAGTTCACTGCTGTAGTCTTGACTTTCTCTTCTATCAAGCCCTTCTGGATCCTTTGCATTCTGGCTTTTGCCCTATATATTCTCTTTTTTTAAATTATTTTATTTTATTCAATTTAAACAAACTAACCAAAAATCAGTCTTGTACAGAAAGTGTAGTTACTCCCCAATAGCAGGTGATCTCTGGGAACAGCAGGAATTTAGTCTTCACATATGGGTGACATCCGGTACCGATGGAGCCCACGCGGGAAGCTCTCCAGCTACCAATAGGAAAGCTTTTGGGAGCAGTCCACTGCACCTGCTCTGCTGCCTTCCCACTCTTCTAAATGACTCTTCTCAGTTGAGTGTTGTCATGCCCCAGCCCTCTGCCTCAGGCTTAGAGGGTTAGGGTTGCCATTATGTTTTCCTTATAGAAGGTGGGATAAACCATTTAGCTCCAGCTAAGCCTGCTGGGAGTGGCAGTTCTTTTGCCCTCTAATAAGGAATAGTTGTGAAACCAGTGGTAAAGGCAAAGATGACAAAATTTATTCCCCAAACAAAAAGGTTCAATGCAGATTGTATCAGGATAATTCTTCAGTTGTTTGCTCAAGGTTATTTACACAAACATGCTGGCTGAGCTTCACATTCTTTACTCAAAATGCAACTGCTTATCACGTACAGCAGATAAAGAAAAAAACATATCAGCTTCCTTCAACAAAGAAAAATATTCTCTTTTCCTTTGTCTTCACTCAGCTCTCCAATATACATTTAGCAAAGGGATTCAATGTCATCAGCTAAACATAGCGTACAGTCCATAGGAACTTCAGATGAATCCTTCTCATTAAAGTCCACTTGCATTTGCTCAAACTCCTGCACTGCAGTGTTTTGCTTTAAGCTACTATCATACGTCTTAGGGTACCTCCCCCCTAAGGTTTCCTGTGTTTCCTTTGAGCACGGCTCTATGTGATAGGGATTAAAAGTACCTGAGGTTGTGGAGACTCCTCTCTGGCTCTGTTCAGCAATCTCTCTCCAGCTTTGGGGAAACACTCTCTGGTTCCCTTGTTTGAGTTCCTCCGTGGAACTCTGCCTCGGTTCCCTGTTCCAGGCTGGGCTTTGCAGACTCCTGGATTGAGTCCTGGGTTCCCACCTCTGAACTCTCTCAACCTTTCTATCCGGCACTGGGGTTTGAAGGTTTCTTGGCTCTCTCACTCTGAGCATGCTTCTCCACCTTCATCCCTTCTCTCCTTCTGCTCTGATTGCTTCACCTCCACTATTCCAGCTGTGTCTCCTCCCGTGTTCTCCCTCGCTCTCCTTCCTCCTGTTCGTCTTGTTCCATTTGCTCTCTCCTAGCCAGGGTTTATATTCCTGCTCTCTGAGCCGTGTCTCTTCCTCTCTGGACAGGTGTCTGTAATTAGGTTCCAAGCTTGCTACTACGTCAGCAGAGCTTGGGTGTGGCAGCCTAGCTTCAGTTTCTCTGTGCAAACGCTGAAAAGCGTAGTTACTCACCTGTAGCAGGTGTTCTCCAGGAGCAGCAGGAATCAGTCCTCACTTATGGGTGACGTCGGCGCCGACGGAGCCCTCGCGGAGCAATTTTCCCCAGCTTTCAAAGAAAGCCTTTGGGAATTGCAGCGCGCATGCGCGGTAGTCTTCCCGCCCGAAGGTGCCATCTTAGCCAGTCAGATGACATAGCTAAAAAGACAGCATAAAAATTTGCAAAAAGAACATAAGCAGACGATTGCAACTCCAAGGGGAGGAGGGAGGGTAGTGAGGACTGATTCCTGCTGCTCCTGGAGAACACCTGCTACAGGTGAGTAACTACGCTTTCTCCAGGACCAAGCAGGAAGTCAGTCCTCACTTATGGGACTCCCAAGCTCAAGGCTACCGGAGACCCTAAGCACAAAAATGAGCTCCCTCTAGCTCAGCAGCACAGAAGGATAGAATCTTCGCTGAATTATCACCCACCGGTAGCCCACATCCGGGATGGAGGGTAGGAGTTGCTCAGACCTCAAAGAGATTACGGAGTACTGCCTGTCCGAAAGCACTGTCCCTACGGGACTCCCTCTCGAGACAGTAATGGACCGCAAAAGTCTGGCTCGAAGACCAAGTAGCGGCCCGGCAGATGTCTGCCAGCGGAACAGAGCGGAGGTAAGCCACTGACGTGGCCTTTGCCCGAACGCAATGAGCCGTGACTCGACTTTCTAAGGAGAGTCCGGCTGCCCCATAAGCCCAAGAGATACAGTCCGCAACCCAGATGGACAGAGTACGCTTGGAGACCGGGAGCCCCAATTTATTGGGGTCAAAGGACACAAAAAGCTGCGCAGCTTTACGGTGCTCCCGCGTACGGTCAAGGTAGAAGTTCAACGCCCTTCTACAGTCCAGGGTATGGAGGACCGTCTCAGCTCGGCTGGAGTGTGGTCTGGGAAAGAAGGTTGGAAGCACCACCTCCTGATTCAAGTGAAAAGGGGAGACCACTTTAGGCAGAAACTTTGGGTGAGTCCGTAGGACTACCCTATTCTTGTAGAACCGAGTGTAGGGGGGATCAGACACGAGGGCCTGTAATTCACTTACGCGCCTAGCGGAAGTGAGGGCTATCAAGAACAGCGTTTTCCAAGACAGAAAACGGAGAGAGCAGGTAGCCATAGGTTCAAAAGGCGGACAGGTGATCCGCTGCAAAACCACATTCAGGTCCCAGTCAGGCGCTGGCGGGCGCAGAGGTGGTTTAAGTAGTAGGAGACCTCGGAGAAACCTCGCTACGAGAGGGTCGTTGGAGAGAGGTCTGCCGTCCACCGGCACATGATGTGCGGAAAGAGCACTGAGGTGAACTTTGACGGAGTTGGACTTAAGTCCCAGATTAGAGAGGTGTAGCAAGTACTGTAAGATCACCGACACCGGGCAGGAGAAGGGATCCTGAGACTGTTGGGTACACCAGACTGCAAAGCGACGCCATTTAAGGGCGTAGCATTTGCGGGTAGAAGGCCGCCGCGAAGCCAAGACGACCTCCTCCACCTCTGCCGGCAAGAGGAGAGGAGCAAGGACTACCCTCTCAGCAGCCAGGCCATGAGGTTGAGAGACCTGAGGTTGGGGTGCAGTAGGGACCCCTGATCCTGGGTGAGGAGATCCGGTTGCACCCCCAGAGGGATTGGATCCTCCACCGCCAGTTGCAGCAAGAGCGGAAACCACGGCTGCCTGGGCCAGCGAGGGGCCACCAGGATCACGAAAGCTTTGTCTCGGAGAACCTTGAAAAGGGTCCGAGAGACTAACGGGATGGGAGGGAAAGCGTACAGAAGGCTCCCCGACCATGAGATCAGAAAGGCGTCCGCCGCCACCCGAAGGGGGTGAGGCTGACGAGAGCAGAAGCGAGGAAGCTGCCGGTTGTGAGGACTGGCAAAGAGATCCACTGTGGGGAGGCCCCACCTGAGGAAGAGCTTCTGAACGATCAAGGGGTCCAGACGCCACTCGTGTGGCTGGAGGACCCTGCTGAGTTTGTCCGCCAGGCAATTTTCTTGGCCCGGGAGATAAACTGCCTTGAGGAGAATGCCGTGACTGACGGCCCAAGAGCAGAGCTTCTGTGCCTCCCGGCAGAGGAGGAAGGAGCCCGTGCCCCCCTGCTTGTTCACGTAGAACATGGCAACTTGATTGTCCGTCTGGACAAGGACGGACTGTTGGGAGGTCAGGTGGGAGAAGGCCTTGAGAGCTAGGCGGATCGCCCTGAGCTCCAGGAAGTTGATCTGCTGAGCAGACTCCCACTTGGTCCAGAGGCCCTGAGTACGTGCCTCTTGGCAATGGGCTCCCCAGCCCAGGAGGGATGCATCGGTGGTCAGCACCCGGGTCGGATGAGGTGACTGGAAAGGCATTCCCAATACCAGGTTCGGCTGCCGGAGCCACCACCGGATAGACGAGACCAGCGGCTCGGAGACGCGCACCAGGTCTGCTAGGCCGCCCGTGGCCTGTCGCCACTGCTGGCGGAGACACCACTGAGCAGGCCGCATATTCAGGCGGGCATTGGGGGTCACATGGACGGTGGAAGTCATATGGCCGAGCAGTCTCAGGAAGCGCCTGGCGGAGACCAGGGGCTGGCTGCGAAAGCGGTCGGCTAGGTCCATGAGCCGCTGAGCCCTGTCGAGCGGTAGGTACGCTCGCGCCTGAGGGGTGTGCAGCCTTGCGCCGATGAACTCGAGATCCTGTGAGGGGAGCAAAGTGGACTTTGCGAAGTTGATGACAAAGCCCAAGTGCTGCAGCAGAGTCACCGTGCGGCACGTGGCGGTGGTGACCTCCTGAGCGGATGCTGCTCTGATGAGCCAGTCGTCGAGGTACGGAAAAACATAGAGGCCGTGAAGCCGGAGATGGGCCGCCACGACCGCGAGACATTTTGTGAAGACTCGCGGTGCGGAGGACAGGCCGAAGGGCAGTACTCTGTACTGGTAATGATTCCCTGCCACCACAAACCTTAGGTATTGTCGGTGGCTTGGGTGGATGAGGATGTGCGTGTAAGCATCCTTTAGATCCAAGGAGCATAGCCAATCTCCCTGCTGGAGGTAGGGCAGAAGGATTCCAAGGGTAAGCATTTTGAACTTCTCCCGCACAAGGAACTTGTTGAGGTTGCGCAAGTCCAGGATGGGTCGGAGGCCTCCTGTTCTCTTTGGTATCAGAAAATACCTTGAATAGAAGCCCTGACCTCTCAGGTGGTGTGGCACCGGTTCCACCGCCTGATCCTGCAGAAGACCTGCTAACTCCTGAAGGAGCAACTCCCTGTGCAGAGGGGGGCGCGGAGGCTCTCCCGGAAAATAGGAGGGAGGGACCTGATGGAAGTGGAGAAGGTAGCCCTCTCGCACGACCTGAAGCACCCAGGCATCTGCGGTGATGCTGGACCACCTGTCGGTGAAGTGAACCAGCCGGCCTCCGGTGCTGGGGGGAACCAGCGGGGGGGGAGAGGCTATGCTGAGCGAGTCAAAAACCCCCACCCTGCTGAGCAGGGGCTGGTGGCGCAGGCTTGGGGGCTTGCTGCCTACGGGACCCGTTACCCCGTCCCTTGGCCTGCTGGCCCTGTTGGGGAGCTGCAGGGGCCTGATAATGGGGGTATTGTTTGTAGGCAGCCGCCTTCCTCGGGTAAAAGGTCTTTTTTCCCGAGCCCTTCTTTTTCTGGGAAGGGGCGGAGGTCTTCCTAGAAAGCCTGGTCCTGGTGAGAGTCTCAGTCTCAATTTGTGCAGCCTTTTCCGCCATGGGCTTGCCAAAGAGGTTTTCGCCTCGGCAGGGGACATCGACCAACTTGTCCTGTACCCAGGGCTCAAGGTCGGACGACTGAAGCCAAGCCTGTCGGCGGGCACCGATGCCGGCTGCGGCTACTCGAGCCGAGGCTTCAAAGCCATCATAGGCTGCTCGGGACATGAACTTTGAGCATTCCCGAATACCTGTGGACAAGGCTAGGAACCTCCGCAAGGGTTCCTCGGACAAACCAGCGGAGAAGCCGGCTAGCTCTTTAGCCAGATCCCTGAGATACATGCCCATGTAGAGCTGGTAAGTCTGGACACGACAGGCGAGCATAGAGCCCTGGAAGCACTTTTTGCCAAGGCCATCCAGGTTACGGGCCTCCCTTCCAGGAGGCACCGAGGAGTGCATCTTCTGGCTCTTAAGACGATGCATGGCCGATTCCACTACCATGGAATGGTGTGGCAACTGCGCCTTTTGAAAGCCAGGGCTCTTGCGGACTCGATAGATAGAATCGACCCGCTTGCTCAGGACCGGCGAGGAGGCCGGACTCTCCCACATGCGGAAGAGTAGTCGTTCCAGCATAGGAGGAACCGGCACAGTAAAGTGCTCCCTCGCGGGAGAGTCATACTGGAGGGCGTCGAGCTCTTCGGCTCGAGGCTCCTCCTCGGGGTCCGCAGGGAAGGCCAAAGCCTTGGCCATATCCCTAACGAAATCCGAGAACCGGGCATCCTCCGGGGGGGACTGCTTCCGAGGCTCGGACTCCGGAGAGTCCGATGGGACACACCGAGTCCGGAAAGAATCAGGTGACTCTTCCTCCTCAGACTCCCAGACCGACTCCGACGAGGACTCGGTGGGGTCGGCTCGGGCAGGGTGCGGCGCCAGCCGCCCCGACGCCGAGGGAGTCGGCGTCGGCGACCTCGGTCCCGAACGGGAGGCCGAGGGCGACCTCGACCGAGGATCGACTCGAGTTCTCATCGACTCGAGGATCGGCTCGGTCTCCGGGGTCGACTTGGACGTCGACGTCCCGGCGGTCGGGGCAGCGACGCCAGCGAAGCCAGCGAGCAGTGCCCGCTGCTGGTCCATGAAGGCAGACAATCTGCTCTCCAAGGCCGTCAACCTGAGTCCGAGCTCAGGCGACCCAGCAGCCCCCGACTCGGGCCCCGACGGCGTCGGGCCCGACGTCGGCTGACGCGGAGGCGAGTCCAGAAGGACAACAGGACTTACCCGGGCAGGCATCTCCGACTCCAGGCGAGGTCGCTTCGGGAGGTGTTCCTTCTCCAAGGACCCGGGGCGGCTGTCGGGGCTATGCGACCTGGCCCTCGCGGAGCCAGGAGCGTCCACCGACGCCGCCCTCGCGGGTTTTTCCTTCCGTCGATGGTCCCCGGAGGGAGAACCCCGGTCGGAGGAGCTCCGTCGACGGTCCGAACTGGAGCCTTTCGACAGTGAGGCCTCCGACGAGGTCCGGGTACGGCTGGGGTCAGCGAAGATTCTTTCGCGCTGATGCCGCCGACTTCTCAACGCCTTCGAGGACAGTTTGCTGCAGGGCCCACAGATCAGTTCCTCGTGATCTGGGCCCAGGCAGCGGAGGCAAAGGTCGTGTGAGTCGGTGAGTGACATATTTCGGTCACACCGACCACACCGCTTAAAGCCACTGGCAGCCATCGGGGGAAAAAGGGCCCCTGCGAGGTCAAAGGACCGGGCTGCCAGGGAAAAAACGAAAACGAAAGCTGACTAAGTCAGAAAAACCGAAAAACCGTTAGAGGACTCGAGACCGGCGTCGCGAGTCCGGGCGGGAAAACGACCGGCGTCGAACCGAAAGAAAAAAGGATAAATACAGAGGAAAATCAACTTTTTCGCGGGGACAAGACGGGGACGTCTGTAGGGCTCCGCGGAAAAAAGAAGACTGGCTAAGATGGCACCTTCGGGCGGGAAGACTACCGCGCATGCGCGCTGCAATTCCCAAAGGCTTTCTTTGAAAGCTGGGGAAAATTGCTCCGCGAGGGCTCCGTCGGCGCCGACGTCACCCATAAGTGAGGACTGACTTCCTGCTTGGTCCTGGAGAACGTGTGTACTGCAGGGATGTCACTTTTCTTAAAGGTAAAATCATTCTTTTCTTCTACTTCCATATGCTTACTAGAGACTTCTTTATCACATATCCCCCCCCCCCTTAAGATATTACGGGCTGGTGACATTTCACCCGCACAGCTCGTAATCCTCGATAGGGCCTCGATATCTTGCTGTAACCTTCCTGCCTTGTATTCCACTCTGGATAGACTGGCTATCGCTGTTCTTTCACGCCAGGGCCTAAGGACGTTTACGTGGTAAACCTGCTGGCATCCCCTATTATTCTCTACCGCGTAAGATACCGGACCCACCTGTCTGACCACTTTATAGGGTCCTTTCCATTGGACCTCAATCCTTTCCATTGGACCTCAAATTTTGGCCCAGCGTCCGTCACCATTACTATAACCTTCTCTCCTAGGGCTATTTGTCAAGGTTTTGTACCTCGATCATAATATTTCTTCTGGCGATCCTGGCTGGCCTGTAGGTTTCCCTCTGTCACCTGGGAAGCCCTTTGCAACCGGCCCCTCAAATCTCACAGAAAATGGGGTACTCCCATTATCTCTATCTCGGGCTCAACCCATTGTTCCCGTAATATGTCTAAAATTCTTCGTGGGGCACGTCCGTACATTAACTCATAGGGGGATGCCCCTAAAGATGCCTGTGTCCGCTCTCGGCAGGCGTATAGCACAAAGGGGAGCATAACATCCCACTTGGACATGTTACCATCCAAGCCTCGCCTTAGCATTTGCTTCAGTGTCTGGTTTAATCTTTCTACTAGTCCATTGGACTGGGGGTGATAGGTGGCAGTCTTGACATGTTGTACCTCGAAAGCGTCCCATACTTGGGCCAAATACTTTGACATGAAATTGCTACCCTGGTCTGTGAGCACCTCCTGGGGAAATCCCACCTCACAAAATAGCTTCTAAGGCTATTATCTTTGCGGAGGTGTTCCATAAGGGAATGGCCCACGGAAACCTGGTGGCCTGATCCACTATAACCAAAATATACTGGAATCCTCGGGGTGTCTTCAACAAAGGTCCCACTATATCCATTGCAATTCGTTGGATGGGTTCTGATATTATGGGAGTCGGAATCATGGGCACCCCTGGTGGCCTAACAGAGGTAACTCGCTGACACGAAGGGCACGACTCACAGAAGCGGGTGGTTTCCTTGAAAACCCCCGGCCAGTAGAAATGGACAAGAATCTGGTCTAAAGTCCCCTGTATTCCTTTGTGACCGCCTACGGGGTGATCATGGGCCAGCCTCAAAACCACTGTCTTAAAAGTGGCGGGTACCACCAGCTGTTTCCTCACCGTCCCTGCCTGTGGATCAAGACGCTTTAAGAAAAGTGGAAGGAAGTCCAAAAAACTGCCAGTATGGTTTAAAAGTGAGGTCAGAGAGGCTGTTGCCAAAAAAGCATCTTTCAGAAAATGGAAAAAAGAGACAAACGACGAAACCTGGAAACAGCACAAGCACTGGCAAGTCAAATGCCAGGCATTGATAAAGCAGGCAAAGGGAGAATTTGAGAAGAAGATTGCTGTGGAAGCAAAAACGCGAAATAAAGATTTTTTCAAGTACATTCATAGCAAAAAACCTGTGAGACAGTCAGTTGGTCCATTAGATGATAGAGGAGTTAAAGGGGCACTAAGAGGCGACAAGGCGATAGCAGAGAGACTGAATGAATTCTTTGCTTCGGTCTTTACTGAGGAAGATGTAGGGATGTTACCCATGACTGAAGTGGTATTTAAAGGTGCGGAAGAATTGAAGGAAATATCGATACATCGGGAAGATGTATTACAACTATTAGATAAACTGAAGAGTAGCAAATCACCTGGGCTGGATGGTAAACATCCAAGGGTGTTGAAAGAACTGAAATATGAGATTGCAGAGCTGCTATTAGTAATCTGTGAACGATCATTAAAATCATCTCTAATACCTGAAGAATGGAGGATCGCCAATGTAACACCAATTTTTAAAAAGGGTTCCAGGGGTGATCCGGGAAACTACAGACTGGTGAGCCTGACGTCAGTACCGGGAAAAATGGTAGAAACCATCATAAAGAATAAAATTACTCAGCATGTAGATAGTCATGGCCTAATGGGAGACAGCCAACATGGCTTTAGACAAGGAAGATCTTGTCTTACTAATCTGTTATTTTTTTTGAAAGTGTGAATATACAGGTGGACAAAGGTGAGTCGGTTGATATAGTGTATCTGGACTTTCAGAAAGCCTTTGACAAGGTCCCTCATCAGAGACTTTTGGCAAAACTAAAGAGTCATGGGATAGGAGGCAGTGTACTACTGTGGATCAAGAACTGGTTAAAAGATAGAAAGCAGAGGGTTGGGCTAAATGGACAATTTTCCCAGTGGAGAAAGGTGAATAGTGGTGTACCCCAGGGATCTGTGCTGGGTCCGCTGCTTTTTGACATATTCATAAATGACCTGGAAAGTGGAATAACGAGTGAGGTTATCAAATTTGCAGATGACACAAAACTATTTAAAGTTGTTAAAACCCAAGAGGATTGTGGAAAATTGCAAGAGGATCTTGATAAGTTAGAAGACTGGGCATCAAAATGGCAGATGAAATTTAATGTGGACAAGTGCAAAGTTATGCACCTAGGGAAAAACAACCCAAACTATGGTTACACAATGCAAGGTTCCACATTAGGAACCACCACCCAGGAAAAGGATTTAGGCGTCATTGTGGATAACATGTTAAAACCCTCGGCCCAGTGTGCAGCGGCAGCCAAGAGAGCAAATAGAATGCTAGGTATCATAAGGAAAGGAATGGAAAATAAAACAAAAGATATTATAATGCCTCTATACCGTTCCATGGTGAGACCGCACCTTGAATATTGTGTGCAATTCTGGTCGCCGTATCTTAAAAAAGGATATAGCATTATTAGAAAAGGTTCAGAGAAGAGCCACCAAAATGGTAAAGGGGATGGAAGGATACTCCTATGAAGAAAGGCTAAAAAGGTTAGGGCTCTTTAACCTGGAAAAGAGACGGCTGAGGGGAGATATGATAGAAGTCTATAAATTAATGACTGGAGTGGAACGGGTAAACGTAGATCAATTGTTTACATTATCAGAATATAGAAAGACTGGGGGACATGCAATGAAGCTACAGGGTAAACTATTTAAGACAAATAAAAGAAGTATTTTTTCACTCAACATGTAATCAAACTCTGGAATTTGTTACCGGAGGATGTAGTAAAGGCTGTTAGTGTAGCTGGGTTTAAAAAAGGTTTTGACAAGTTCCTGGAGGGAAGGTCCATAAACCATTATTAAGAGGGGACCCAGGATATCAATGCTTGACCCAGTACAAGCATTGCGGAACCTGTGTCTTTTGGGGAAATTGCTAGGTACGTATGACCTAGATTGGCCACTGTTGGAAACAGGATACTGGACTTGATGGACCTTGGTCTGACCCAGTATGGCATATCTTATGTTCTTATGTTATGTTCTTATGACTCTCCCTATATAATACTCCCTTATCCAAAAGGAATCTTGGGAGGATATCCCTTTCAACCTGGGCATATTCAAATGTCCGTTTTAGCGCGGGATCCGCTTGCTGCTTCTTGGGGAAGGACAGAAACGTTTTAACCAATTCGGCTGGAACCCAAGGTAACCCTTGTCCGGCCTCCATCTCGGCTCTCCCCTGAGCCCTATGCTGTCTTTCCCTGCGTTTCTCAGCCTTTCCCTTTTTAGTCGTATCAGAAGGGGAAGCTATTAGGTCCTCGTGTGTTGGTTGTTCACCTAATGACTCCTCTGGGGGTTCATCCTTTTCCTCTGGGGTCGCTGACTGGGATCGAGTAGACACCAGACCCACTTTTGCATGTAGGCCCTTCTCCAACCCTCTTCTGAACTGGGGCCAATCCCTACCCAGCACTAGGTCATGGGGCAATTTTGGGACTACAGCTACCAGGACTTCTCTCTGTATTCCTAACCCCTTAATTAATAGCTTGTGCATGTGATAGAAGGAGGATGCTCCGTGGATACATCGGATTCTAACCCTTCCCTCTGGTCGGCTCGGGACTGACTCACTCCGGGCTTCTACTGCCCGCCAGAATTTCCTGGAAATCATACTCTGGTCAGCACCTGAGTCGAGTAGAGCGTTAGTAGAAATGCCTTGAACCTCTACATTCAAAAGGAAACCTTCTTGTATCTGTTTCACATTAGCACTTATCAATGCTGTACGCGCTAGACATTCCTTTTGTATGTGACCTACTTTTCCACATTGGAAACATTTTTTCTTTGCCCACCTGCTCTCTTGCTTAGGCAAATAACTTTTCATACATTCCACATTTTGTCTCGGTCCCTTTTCTGATTTTCCAAACCTAGCCTCCGCTGATACTCTCAGAGCGCCCCCTTTTGCCTGACCCGCCAATTCGGCTTCTAAATACCGCTCGGTCAGCAGGGCTGCCTCTGCTGTGGTCCGGCAGTTTTGTAATATCAGAAAGGATTGCATTTCCTTAGGGACCTCAGCCATGAACTGCTCTAACACAATTGTATCTATTACTGACTCAATGGTTTTTCCTTCTGGAGCTAGCCATTTCAAAGTTAAGCTTCTGACACTTTGGCACAGAGCCTTGGTTGTCTCGCCAGCTCTTAACTTTGTAGCTCTCAGCATGCGATGGTAGACCATCGGAGTTAAACCCAATCGATCTCTGATAGCCTTTTTGAGCTCTCCATAATCTGTAGCAAGTGCCGCTGGCATGGCCCTGTAGGCTGCTAAGGCCTCTCCCATGAGAGATGAGGCTAGCCATACTGCCCATTGTTCCATTGGCCATCCCACAGTATGGGTAATTCTCTCGAATGCTTCTATGAAATCATCAACATCATCACCTACTGCAAGTTGTCCAAATGAAAAAGTCCCACAAGTCAGTCCTATAGAAACGAGTGTATGGCCTGTCACAGACCAGGGCTTGAAGTTCACTCACTCGTCTGGCCGAGGTCAGTGCCACTAGGAAAAGAGCCTTCCAAGAAAGGAAGCGGAGAGGACACGTAGCCATCGGCTCAAAGGGAGGGCGAGTAAGCTACTGCAAGACCACATTCAACTCCCACTCAGGGGCTGGTGGACGGAGAGGAGGCTTTAGCAAGAGCAATCCTCTGAGGAACCGGGACAACAAGGGGTGAACCGACAAAGAGTGCCCTTCCACCAGTGAGTGGTGGGCTGCCAGAGCAGAAAGGTGTACCCGAACAGAATTGGACTTAAGACCCTGATTAGACAAGTGCAGCAGGTACTGAAGCACAATTGGCACAGGGCGGGAGAAAGGGTTCTCCTGGCATTGGTCACACCAGAAAGGGAACCGTTTCCACTTCAGGGCATAGCTCTTTCTGGTGGATTACTTCCTAGAGGCCAAGACCACTTCTTCAACTTCCTGAGACAGGCCCAGGGGAGCCAGCACTACCCTTGCAGCCTCCAGGCCATCAAATTGAGAGTTTTGAGATTGGGGTGCAGAAGGGAACCCTGATCCTGAGAAAGAAGATCGGGTTGCAACCCCAGAGGGAGTGGGGTGTCCACCGCCAGCTGTAACAGAAGCGGGAACCAGGGCTGCCTCAGCCATCTGGGAGCTACCAAGATGACCGAGGCCCTGTCTCTTAGAATCTTGAATAAGGTTCGGGCCACCAGGGGCGTGGGAGGAAACGCATACAGAAGGCCCTTGGACCATGAGATCAGGAAGGCATCCGCTGTGAATCTCGTGGGATGCGGTTGCCTAGAGCAGAACTGAGGCAGCTGCCGGTTCAGGGGACTGGCAAAGAGGTCTATGGATAGAAGTCCCCATTTCAGGAAAAAGAGTAGTTACTCACCTGTAACAGGTGTTCTCCAGGAGCAGCAGGAATCAGTCCTCACATATGGGTGTCATCGGCGCCGATGAAGCCCCAGTGGAGCATTTCCCCAGCTTTCCATGAAAACCTTTGGGAATGCTGGCACGCATGCGCGGTTCCCTTCCCGCCTAAAGGTGCCATCTTACCTCAGTCAAATGACATAGCTAAGAACAGCACACAAAAATGTAAAAAACAACTATGTACAACTGCAACTCCAAGGAGAGGAGGGAGGGTTGTGAGGACTGATTCCTGCTGCTCCTGGAGAACACCTGTTTCAGGTGAGTAACTACTCTTTCTCCAGGACCAAGCAGGAAGTCAGTCCTCACATATGGGTAACTCCCCAGCTCTGGGCTACCGAGGAACCCAGGCTGAACAAGAGAACTCCCTCTAGTCTCAGCAGAAAAGAAAGGCTTTTCAAGGACACAACCTCCACCGGTAGCCCAATAGAGGGCAGGAGGGCAGGAGTTGCCTAAACCTCATAGAGATTCCGGAGTACTGCTTGGCCAAAAGCACTGTCCCTACGGGACTCCCTCTCCAGACAGTAATGGGCCGCAAACGTCTGGCTTGAAGACCAAGTTGCAGCCCTGCAGATGTCTACCAAGGGCACAGAGCGGAGATGAGCCACTGAGGCAGCCATTGCCCTGACACGATGGGCCGTGACCCAACCCTGCAAAGGAAGGTCAGCTGCCTTGTAAGCCCAGGTGATACAGTCAGCCACCCAGATGGACAAGGTACGCTTGGACACAGCTAACCCCAACTTATTGGGGTCAAAGGATACGAAGAGCTGAGTAGCCCTTCTATGCCTTTGCGTACGGTCAAGGTAGAAGGATAAGGCCCTCCTACAGTCCAGGGTATGCAGGACTGCTTCAGCCTGGCTCGCATGAGGCCTAGGGAAGAATGTTGGAAGAACCACCTCTTGATTGAGGTGAAAAGAGGAGACAACCTTTGGGAGGAACTTGGGATGAGTCCGGAGGACTACCCTGTTCCTATAAATCCTGGTGTAAGGCCTATCACAGACCAGGGCCTGAAGTTCACTCACTCGCCTAGCCGAGGTAAGTGCTATTAGGAAGAGAGTCTTCCAGGAAAGGAAGCGTAGAGGGCAAGTAGCCATCGGCTCAAAAGGAGGGCGAGTCAGTTGCTGTAAGACCACATTCAGCTCCCACTCAGGAGCAGGAGGACGGAACATAAGAACATAAGACATGCCATACTGGGTCAGACCGAGGTCCATCAAGCCCAGTATCCTGTTTCCAACAGTGGCCAATCTAGGTCATACGTACCTAGCAATATCCCCAAAAGACACAGGTTCCACAATGCTTGTACTGGGTCAAGCATTGATATCCTGGGTCCCTTTTTAATAGTGGTTTATGGACCTTTCCTCCAGGAACTCGTCCAAACCTTTTTTAAACCCAGCTATTCTAACAGCCCTTACTACATCCTCCGGTAACAGATTCCAGAGTTTGATTACACGTTGAGTGAAAAAATATTTTCTCTTATTTGTCTTAGTTTACCCTGTAGCTTCATTACATGTCCCCTAGTCTTTCTATACTCTGATAGCGTAAACAATTGATCCACGTTTATCCGTTCCACTCCATTCATTAATTTATAGACCTCTATCATATCTCCCCTCAGCCGTCTCTTCTCCAGGCTAAAGAGCCCTAACCTTCTTAGCCTCTCTTCATAGGAGTAGCCTTCCATCCCCTTCACCAATTTGGTGGCTCTTCTCTGTACTTTTTCTAATAACGCTATGTCCTTTTTAAGATACAGTGACCAGAATTGCACACAATATTCAAGGTGCGGTCGTACCATGGAGCGATACAGAGGCATTATAATATCATTTGTTTTATTCTCCATCCCTTTCCTTATGATACCTAGCATTCTATTTGCTCTCTTGGCCGCCGCTGCACACTGGGCGGAGGGTTTTAACATGTTATCCACGATGACTCCTAAATCTTTTTCCTGGGTTGTGGTTTCTAATGTGGAGCCTTGCATCGTGTAACTATAGTGTGGGTTGTTCTTTCCTAGGTGCATAACTTTGCACTTGTCCACATTAAATTTCATCTGCCATTTGGATGCCCAGTCTTCCAATTTATCCAGATCCTCCTGCAGTTTTCCACAATCCTCTTGGGTTTTAACAACTTTAAACAGTTTTGTGTCATCTGCAAATTTGATAACCTCACTAGTTATTCCCTTTTCCAGGTCATTTATGAATATGTCAAAAAGCAGCGGACCCAGTACAGATCCCTGGGGTACTCCACTATTCACCTTTTCCCATTGGGAATATTGGCCATTTAGCCCTACCCTCTGCTTTCTATCTTTTAACCAGTTCCCGATCCACAATAGTACACTGCCTCCTATCCCATGACTTTTTAGCTTCGCCAAAAGTCTCTGATGGGGGACTTTGTCAAAAGCTTTCTGAAAGTCCAGATACACTATATCAACCGATTCACCTTTGTCTACCTGTTTATGCACACCTTCAAAAAAACATATCAGATTAGTAAGAAAAGATCTTCCTTGTCTAAAGCCATGTTGGCTGTCTCCCATTAGGCCATGACTATCTACATGCTGTGTAATTTTGTTCTTTATGATGGTTTCTACCATTTTCCCTGGTACTGACATCAGGCTCACCGGTCTGTAATTTCCTGGGTCACCCCTGGAACCCTTTTTAAAAATTGGTGTTACGTTGGCGACCCTCCAATCTTCAGGTATTACAGATGATTTTAATGAAAGTTCACAGATTACCAATAGCAGGTCTGCAATCTCATATTTCAGTTCTTTCAACACTCTGGGATGTATACCATCCAGTCCAGGTGATTTGCTACTATTCAGTTTATCAAATAGTTGTAATATATCTTCCCGGTGTAGCGATATTTCTCTCAATTCCTCTGCAGTATCACCTTTAAATACCACTTCAGTCTTGGGTAACATCCCTACATCTTCCTCAGTAAAGACCAAAGCAAAGAATTCATTCAGTCTCTCTGCTATAGCCTTGTTTCCTCTTACTGCCCCTTTTACCCCTCTATCATCTAATGGTCCAATTGACTCTCTCACAGGCCTTTTGCTACGAATGTACTTGAAAAAGTCTTTATTTCGTGTGTTTTTGCTTCTGTAGCAAGTTTCTTCTCAAATTCCCGCTTTGCCTGCCTTATCAATGCTTTGCATTAAACTTGCCAGTGCTTGTGCTGTTTCCAGTTTTCATCATTTGGCTCTTTTTTCCATTTCCTGAAGGTTGCTTTTTTGGCAGCAACAGCCTCTCTGACCTCACCTTTAAACCATGCTGGCAGCTTTTTGGACTTTGTTCCACTTTTCTTAATGCATGGAATACAGCTGGTCTGGGCTTCGAGGATAGTATTTTTAAATAACACCCAAGCTTGCTGTAAGTCTTTAACCTTTGGAACCGCTCCTTTTAGTTTTTTCCTAACTATATTCCTCATTCTATCATAGTCTCCCTTTTGAAAGTTAAAAGGTAGTACTGTGGATGCCTTTACTATCTGTCCTCCAGCAAGAGCAAGCCTCTGAGAAATCTGGAGACCAAAGGGTGCCCAGATAGAGAATGTCCTTCCACCAGTGAGTGGTGAGCTGCTAGAGCTGAGAGGTGGACCCGAACAGAATTGGACTTAAGTCCCTGATTGGATAAGTGCAGTAGATACTGAAGCACTACTGGTATAGTACAGGAGAAAGGATCTTCGGTACGTAGCTGACACCACACAGAAAACCTTTTCCACTTGAGAGCATAGGTTTTCCTAGTGGACTGTTTCCTAGAGGCTAGGACAGCCTCCTCAACTTGCTGAGATAGGCCCCAGGGAGCCAAAACTACTCTTGCAGCCTCCAGGCCATCAAATTGAGAGCTTTGAGATTGGGGTGCAGAAGGGAACCCTGATCCTGAGAGAGAAGGTCGGGTTGCAACCCCAGAGATAGTGGGGAATCCACTGCCAGCTGAAGCAGAAGTGGAAACCAAGGCTGTCTCGGCCACCTGGGAGCTACCAGCAGGACCGAGGCCCTGTCCTGAAGAATCTTGAAAAGAGTTCGGGCCACCAAGGGCATGGGAGGAAACGCATACAGGAAGCCCTGAGACCAGGATATCAGAAAAGCATCCGGTGCTATCCTCAAAGGATGCGGTTGTATGGAGCAGAACTTGGGCAGTTGCTTGTTCAGCAGACTGGCAAACAGATCTATCCAAGGGAGACCCCATGTGAGGAAGATCTTCTGAACCACCAAGGGATGCAGCTGCCACTCGTGGGGCTGCAGAATTCTGCTCAACCGGTCGGCCAGGCAGTTCTCCTGGCCTGGAAGGTACACCGCCCTGAAAAGCATGTTGTGCTTTAGGGCAAAGGAACAAAGGTTTCGAGTCTCCCGACAAAGGAGCTTGGACCCATTCCTGCCCTGTTTGTTCACATAAAACATGGCTACCTGGTTGTCTGTTTGAACCAAGACTGACTGTTGAGCCAGGGCAGGAGAAAAAGCCTGGAGAGCTAAGCTGATAGCCCGGAATTCCAGGAGATTGATCTGTTGGGCTGCCTCCCAAGGAGACCAGAGGCCTTGGGTGCACTTGTCTAGGCAATGAGCACCACAGCCCCGCAGAGAGGCGTCGGTGGTTATGACTACCGAGTACCCTGGCATCTGGAAGGGCATCCCCTTCAGCAGATTGGATGGATGTAGCCACCAGCTGAGGGAGGTCAAAAAGTGTTTGGACACCCTGATCCTGTCTCTTAGGCTGCCTGAGGCCTGTGATCACTGAGTCCGAAGGCACCACTGTGCAGGCCTCATATAGAGCCTGGCATTGGGAGGCTGTCGAAGCCATGTGGCCCAGAAGCCTGAGGCAGAGTCTGGCGGAGACCAGGGGCTTGTTTAGGAACTGTTTGGTCACGTCCATCAGTCTTTGGGCTCTGTCTTCTGGCAAGAATGCCTTTGCCAGTTGAGAATCTAACCTTGCCCCTATGAACTCCAAGTTCTGGGAGGGGAGCAAAGTGGACTTTGCGAAGTTTATGACAAAGCCCACGTTCTGAAGCAGAGCAATGGTTCTGAAGGTGGCTTGTCTGGCCTCCTGGCACGTCTGACCCCTGATGAGCCAGTCGTCCAGATAGGGAAAGACAAAGATGCCTTGATTTCGTAGGTAGGCCGCAACCACTGCCAGGCACTTGGTAAAGACTCTGGGAGCAGAGGTCAGGCCAAAATGTAGTACTCTGTACTGATAATGGTTTCCTCCCACAATGAACCTTAGGTACTTTCTGTGGTCTGGATGAATGAGGATGTGAGTGTACGCATCCTTTAGATCTAAGGAGCATAGCCAATCTCCCTGCTGGAGGTAGGGCAGAAGTGTTCCAAGAGTAAGCATCTTGAATTTTTCTTTCTCCAGGAACTTGTTGAGGTTCCTGAGATCCAGGATGGGTCGAAGGCCACCGGTCCTTTTGGGTACCAGGAAATACCTGCAGTAGAAACCGTGACCTTGGAAGTTAGGAGGCACAGGCTCCACCGCCCTGTCCAGTAACAGACCTTGAAGTTCTCGAAGGAGAAGGTCTGTGTGCAGGGGAGGCCTCGGGCTCCCCTAGGAAGTAAGGCGGAGGCAGTTGGTGAAAATGTAGAGCATAGCCCTTTTCGACTATGTCCAACACCCAACTGTCCTTGGTAATGAGGGGCCACTGGTGGGCAAAGAGAACAAGGCGACTGCCTGTGCAGGGCTGGGAGAGCAGGGACGGAGTGGCTACGCTCAAGGAGTCAAAAACCCCCACCCTGCTGAGTGGAAGCAGGGGCAGGAGGCTTGGGGGTCCTCTGCCTATGGGGCCCATTACCCTGGCCCTTGGCTTGCTGACCCTGGGAGGCAGCTTGGGCAGCCTGATATTGAGGGTACTGTTTGTAGGCAGTGCCCTTCCTCGGGTAAAAGGACTTTTTACCTGAGCCCTTCTTCTTGTGTGAAGGGGCAGAGGTCTTCCTCGACAGCCTTGTCCGGGTAAGGTGCTCGGTCTCGAGCTGAGCGGCCTTCTCGGTCACGGGCTTGCCAAAATGTTTCTCACCTCGGCAAGGGACATTGACCAACTTGTCCTGAACCCATGGCTCAAGGTCCGATGACTGCAGCCACGCCTGGTGTCGAGCCGCGATGCCGGCAGCCGCGACTCGGGCCGAAGCCTTGAAGCCATCGTAGGCGGCGCGGGACATGAACTTTAAGCATTCCCGAATCCCCGAGGACAAGGTCTTGAATCTCTGCAAGGGTTCCCCGGAGAGTCCAGCAGAGAACCCGGCCAACTCCTTGGCCAGGTCTCGCAAGTACATGCCCATGTACAGCTGGTAAGACTGGACATGGCAAGCAAGCATTGACCCCTGGAAGCACTTTCTACCGACGCCATCGAGGTTCCGCGCCTCCCTACCGGGAGGCTCCGCAGACTGCATCTTCTGGCTCTTCAGACTATGCATGGCCGATTCCACAACCATGGAATGGTGTGGTAGCTGTGCCTTTTGAAACCCAGGGCTTTTGTGGAGTCGATAAATGGAATCGACTCGCTTGCTTAGAACCAGCGCTGAGGCCGGTGCCTCCCACATTCGGAAGAGGAGCCGTTCCAGCAGCGGCGGAACCGCGACAGTAAAGGCCTCCTTCGGAGGAGAGTCGTACTGCAGAACATCAAGCTCCTCGGCTCGAGGCTCTTCCTCGGGGTCGGCCGGGATAGCCAAGGCAGCGGCCATATCCCGGACAAACTCCGAGAACCTAGTGTCCTCTGGAGGGGATCTACTCCGGGGCTCAGACTGCGGTGAGTCCGACGGGATGCACCGAGTCTTAAAGGTATCGGGAGACTCCTCATCCTCCGTCTCCCAGGCCGACTCGTCCGAGGAGGAGTCAGGGTCAGACCCCGCGGGGCCCCGAGGCACCTGCCCCGACGCCGGGGGCACCGGCGTCGACACCCTCGGTCCCAAATGGGAGGTCGAGGAAGACCTCAACCGAGGACGACCTCGAGCCACGAGGGTCTCGAGTATCGGCTCGGTCTCTGGGGTTGACTTTGAAGTCGACGTCCCGGTGGTCGGGGCAGATGCGCCAGACAGGCTGGCCATCAGTGCCCGCTGCTGCTCCATGAAGGCAGACAATCTGCTCTCCAAGGCTGTCGTCCTGAGACTCAGCTCGGGAGACGTAGCAGCCACCGACGTGGGCCCCGGCGGCGCCGGGCCCGACATCGGCTCTCTGGGAGGAGAGTCCACGAGGACTACAGGGCTTACATGTCCAGCAGACTCCGGCTGCATGCGAGGAACTTTGGCAGGCTTCTCTTGGTCCACGGGCCCGGGGCGGCGGTCGGGGGTCTTAGACCTGGCCCTCGAGGGACCAGGGACCTCCTCCGACGCCGCCCTCGCGAGCCGCTTCTTCCTCTTGTGTTCCCGGTCAGGGGACCCCCTGTCCGAGGAGCTTTAACGAGATGTCGAGGTCTCAGACGAGGTCCGGGCCCGGCCGGAGGCTGAGTCCGAGAAAAACCTTTCCTTTTGCTGCTGTTGACTTCAAAGTGCCTTGGAAGACATCTTCCCGCATGGCGCACACGGCTTGGGGTCGTGGTCAGGGCCAAGGCACCAAAGGCAGCAGTCGTGTGTGTCGGTGAGAGACATTAGTTTCTTACACCGATCACACTTTTTGAAACCACTGGAAGCCATCGGGGAAAAAAGAGCCCCCTCGAGGTCAAAAGACTGGCCTTCCAGGGAAAAATGAAAAAAGGGCGTGAACGCCAGCCACTAAGGGCAAAAACCGAAAAAAGAAGAATCGGGCTCGATACCGGTGTACCGAACCCAGCGGGAGGGGAACCGGCGTCGAACCGGAGAGAAAATAGCGAAAGAATCGCCAAACAAAAATCACTTTTATCCGGGAGAACAGGACACACGTCCTGTGGGCTTCATGGAAAAAAAGAGACTGAGGTAAGATGGCACCTTTAGGCGGGAAGGGAACCGCGCATGCGCGCCAGCATTCCCAAAGGCTTTCATGGAAAGCTGGGGAAATGCTCCGCTGGGGCTTCATCGGCACCGATGACACCCATATGTGAGGACTGACTTCCTGTTTGGTCCTGGAGAATGTTCTGAACCACCAAAGGGTGCAGTTGCCATTCGTGAGGTTGTAGAACCCTGCTCAATCTGTCTGCCAGGAAATTTTCCTGGCCAGGGAGATAGACTGCTCTGAGCAACATATTGTGTTGAAGTGCAAAAGATCATAGGGCCTGTGCCTCCTGACACAGGAGCCTGGACCCCGTACCCCCTTATTTGTTCACATAGAACATCGCTACCTGGTTGTCTGTCTGCACCAAGACAGAATGGTGGGCTAGGACGTGAGAGAAGGCTTTGAGGGCTAAGCGTATCGCCCGGAGTTCCAGCAGGTTGATTTGCTGCGTGGCCACCCATGGAGACCACAGGCCCTGTGTGCACTTGTCCAGACAATGTGCACCCCAGCCCTGCAAGGAGGCATCGGTTGTGAGTACCACAGTGGAAACAGGTACCTGAAAAGGAATTCCCTGTAGAAGGTTGGGGGGTGTAACCACCACTGCAGGGAGTTCAGGAATGGTTAGGACACCCTTATTTTGTCTCTGAGGCTTCCTGAGGCCTGCCTCCACTGAGTTCTGAGGCACCACTGTGTAGGCCTCATATTCAGGCGGGCATTGGGGGTCACATGCACTGTCGATGCCATGTGGCCCAGGAGCCTTAGACAGAGTCTGGCGGAAACCAGTGGGTTGTTTAGAAACTGGCTGGCCAAGTCCATCAGCCTTCCCGCTCTGTCTTCTGGCAAGTAAGCTTTTGCTTGCAGGGAGTCCAATCGTGCTCCTATGAACTCTAGGTCTGGGAGGGGAGCAAAGTGGACTTTGCGAAGTTTATGATAAAGCCCAGTTGCTGAAGGAGAGAGACAGTACGGAGGGTGGCTTGCCTGGCCTCCTGGAGAGTCTGACCCCTGATGAGCCAGTCGTCCAGGTAGGGGAAGACAAAAATTCCTTGGTTTCTCAAGTAGGCCGCCACCACCGCCAGGCACTTTGTGAAGACCCGTGGGGCGGAGGTTAGGTCAAAGGGCAGTACCCTGTACTGAAAGTGGTTTCCTCCCACCACGAACCTTAGGTATTGTCTGTGGTCGGGATGAATGAGGATGTGAGTGTACGCATCCTTCAGATCTAAGGAGCATAGCCAATCTCCCTGCTGGAGGTAAGGCAGCATTGTTCCAGGAGTAAGCATCTTGAACTTTTCCTTTTCCAAGAACTTGTAGAGATTTCTCAAGTCCAGAATGGGTCGGAGACCTCCAGTCCTCTTTGGCACAAGAAAGTACCTGGAGTAGAAGCCCTGACCCAGCAGGTGGGGAGGAACAGGCTCCACTGCCCTGTCTAGAAGGAGACAGAGTAGTTACTCACCTGTAACAGGTGTTCTCCAGGAGCAGCAGGAATCAGTCCTCACATATGGGTGACGTCGGCACCGACGGAGCCCTCGCGGAGCAATTTCCCCGGCTTTCAAAGAAAGCCTTTGGGAATTGCAGCGCGCATGCGCGGTCCCCTTCCCGCCCAAGGTTGCCATCTTGCTCAGTCTGATGACATAGCTAAAAGACAGCAAAAAAGTTAGCAAAAATGAAAGGATAGGACTGCAACTCCAAGGGGAGGAGGGAGGGTTGTGAGGACTGATTCCTGCTGCTCCTGGAGAACACCTGTTAAAGGTGAGTAACTACTCTTTCTCCAGGACCAAGAAGGAAGTCAGTCCTCACATATGGGACTCCCTAGCTTAAGGCTACCGGAGACCTCAAGCGGAAAAATGAGCTCCCTCTAGCTCAGCAGCACAGAAGGAAGGAATCTTCTCTGAAAACGCCCCCGACCAGTAGTCCAACATCAGGGCCGGAGGGTAGGAGTTGCCTAAACCTCAAAGAGATTATGGAGAACTGCCTGACCGAAAGCACTGTCCCTGCGGGACTCCCTCTCCAGGCAGTAATGGGCCGCAAAAGTCTGGCTTGAAGACCAAGTAGCGGCCCGGCAGATGTCTGCCAACGGAACAGAGTGGAGATGAGCCACTGACGCAGCCTTCGCCCTAACACGATGAGCCGTGACACGACCCTCCAACGAGAGACCGGCTGCCCCATAAGCCCAAGCGATACAGTCAGCAACCCATATAGACAACGTACGCTTGGAGACAGGTAGCCCCAATTTATTGGGGTCAAAAGAAACAAAGAGCTGAACAGCCCTCCTATGCTCCCGCGTACGGTCAAGGGAGAAGGACAAGGCCCTTCTACAGTCCAGGGTATGCAGGACCATCTCAGCTCGGCTGGAGTGCGGCCTGGGAAAGAAGGTTGGAAGAACCACCTCCTGGTTGAGATGAAAAGGGGAAACCACTTTAGGAAGAAACTTAGGGTGAGTCCGTAAGACTACTCTATTCCTGTAGAACCTAGTGTAAGGAGGATCAGACACTAGGGCCTGCAGTTCACTAATGCGCCTAGCAGAGGTAAGGGCTACCAAAAACAAGGTTTTCCAGGAAAGAAAAAGAAGAGGACAGGTAGCCATAGGTTCAAAGGGCGGACAGGTAATCCTCTGCAAGACCACATTCAGATCCCATTCAGGGGCTGGTGGGCGCAAAGGAGGCTTAAGGAGAAGGAGGCCTCTGAGAAAACGAGATACCAAAGGGTGGTTGGAAAGAGGCCTGCCATAGCCCCACCATAGCCCATGTTCCCTGTAAAAAATAGTTATCTCCAAGTTATAATGCCCTGTTCTATGTAATTTCAGTTTGTTCAATGTAAACCGCACTGATGCAGAATAGCGCGGTATATAAGAGAATGTAAATAAATAAATAAATGTGCAGAGAGAGCACTGAGGTGGACTCTGACAGAGTTTGACTTTGCCCCAGATTGGAGAGGTAAAGCAAATATTGCAAGACCACTGCCACTAAGCAGGAGAAAGGATTTTCAGACTGCTGAGTACACCACACGGAGAACCTATGCCACTTAAGAGCGTAGGACCTCCGGGTGGAGGGCCGCCTGGAGGCCAAGACGACCTCTTCCACCTCACGAGGCAGCAGGAGGGGAGCAAGGACTACCCTTTCAGCAGCCAGGCCATCAGATGGAGGGACCGGAGGTTGGGGTGTAGGAGAGTCCCCTGATCCTGTGATAGGAGATCGGGTTGAAACCCCAGAGGAAGAGGAGTGTCCACCGCCAGCTGCATTAGAAGCGGGAACCAGGGTTGTCTCGGCCACCGGGGAGCTACTAGGATCATTGAGGCTCTGTCTCAGAACTTTGAAGAGCGTCCGAGACACCAGTGGCATGGGAGGAAAGGCATACAGGAGGCCTGTGGACCATGGAATCAGGAAAGCATCCGCCACCACTCTGAGAGGATGCGGCTGTCGAGAGCAGAATTTGGGAAGCTGCCGGTTCAGGGGACTGGCAAAGAAATCCATGGTGGGGAGGCCCCACTTGAGAAAGATCTGCTGAACCACCAACAGATCCAATCTCCACTCATGAGGTTGGAGGACCCTGCTGAGCCTGTCTGCCGGGTAATTTTCTTGACCTGGGAGATAGACAGCTTTGAGCAGGATGCCATGAAGGACGGCCCAAGAGCACAGTCTCCGTGCTTCCTGACAGAGAAGGAAGGAGCCCGTGCCTCCTTGCTTGTTCACATAGAACATTGCAACTTGATTGTCCGTCTGGACCAGTACAGACTGGTGAGAAGTGAGGTGGGAGAAGGCTCTCAGAGCTAGGCGGATGGCTCTGAGCTCCAGGAAGTTTATCTGCTGAGCAGACTCCCAAGGAGTCCAGAGGCCTTGAGTACATGTCCCTTGGCAATGTGCTCCCCAACCCAGGAGAGAAGCATCGGTTGTCAGCACCTGAGAAGGCGGAGGAGATTGAAAATCCACTCCCAGCACCAGGTTTGGTAGATGAAGCCACCACCGCAGAGAAGAGACCAGCAGGTTGGATACCTGTACTGAGTCCGCCAGGCTTCCCGTGGCCTAATGCCATTGAGTGCGAAGGCACCATTGAGCAGGTCGCATGTTCAGGCGGGCATTAGCGGTTACATGGACCGTGGAAGCCATATGGCCGAGCAGTCTCAGAAATTGCCTGGCAGAGACCAGGGAATTGCTGCAAAAGTGGCTGGCTATATCCATGAGCCTGTGTGCCCTGTCTAGAGGCAGGAAGGCTCGCGCCTGAAGTGTGTTCAACCTTGCGCCGATGAATTCGAGATTTTGAGAGGGGAGCAAAGTGGACTTTGCGAAGTTTATGAGAAATCCCAAGTGCTGGAGCAGAGTCACAGTGTGATGAGTGGCCTGAGTGGCTTCTTGGGAAGACTGGGCCCTGATAAGCCAGTCGTCCAGGTATGGAAATACAAAGAGGCCTTGAAGTCTTAGATAGGCCGCCACCACTGCTAGGCATTTGGTGAACACCCTGGGGGCGGAGGATAGGCCAAAGGGCAGTACTCTGTACTGGTAATGATTTCCTCCCACAACAAACCTGAGATATTGTCTGTGGTCTGGATGAATAAGGATGTGAGTATAGGCATCCTTGAGATCTAAGGAGCATAGCCAGTCTCCCTGCTGGAGGTAGGGCAGCAGGATTCCAAGGGTAAGCATCTTGAACATTTCCCTTGCCAGGAACTTGTTGAGGTTTCGCAAGTCCAGGATGGGTCTGAGGCCTCCTGTTCGTTTTGGTATCAGAAAGTACCTGGAATAAAAACCTTGACCTCTCAGGTGGTGGGGCACCGGTTCCACAGCCTGTTCCTGAAGAAGACTTGCCAACTCCTGAAGGAGTAAGTCCCTGTGCAGAGGGAGTCTTGGAGGCTCCCCTGGAAAGTAGGAGGGAGGTACCTGGTGAAAGTGAAGAAGATAGCCTTTTTGAACTATATGAAGCACCCAGGTATCTGATGTGATGGCTGACCACCTGTGGGCAAAGTGGACCAGCCGGCCTCCTGTGCAGAGAGAAACCAGCGAAGGGGAAGAGGCTATGCTGATGGAGTCAAAAACCCCCACCCTGCTGAGTAGGGGCCGGTGTTGTGGGCTTGGGGGCTTGCTGCCTACGGGACCCCTTATCCCGTCCCTTGGCCTGCTTACCCTGTTGGGGAGCTGCTGGGGCCTGATAATGAGGGTATTGTTTATAGGCAGCTGCCTTCCTCGGGTAAAAGGGCTTTTTCCCCGAGCCCTTCTTCTTATGAGAAGGGGCAGAGGTTTTCCTGGACAGCCGAGTCCTGGTCAAAGTCTCGGTCTCGATCTGTGCAGCCTTTTCAGCCGTGGGCTTTCCAAAGAGGTTGTCACCTCTGCAGGGGACATCGACCAACTTGTCCTGTACCCATGGCTCGAGGTCGGATGACTGAAGCCAAGCCTGTCGGTGGGCACCGATGCCGGCTCCAGCTACTCGAGCCGATGCTTCGAAGCCATCGTAGGCTGCTCGAGAGATAAACTTCGAGCACTCCCGAATACCATGGACAAGGCTTGGAACCTCTGCAAAGGTTCCTCGAAGAAACCAGCAGAGAACCCGGCAATTTCTTTTGCCAGGTCCCGGAGATACATGCCCATATAAAGCTGGTAGGTCTGGACCCGACAAGCAAGCATAGAGCCCTGGAAGCACTTCCTACCAAGGGCATCCAGGTTCTGGGCCTCCCGGCCGGGAGGCACCGAGGAGTGCATCTTCTGACTCTTGAGTCGATGCATGGCCAATTCTACCACCATGGAATGGTGCGGTAGTTGTGCCTTTTGGAACCCGGGGCTCTTGCGGACTCGATAAATGGAATCGACCCGCTTGCTTAACACCGGTGCCGACGCCGGGCTTTCCCACAGGCGGAAGAGAAGTCGCTCCAGCATTGGAGGAACCAGTACAGTGAAGGCCTCCTTTGGGGGAGAGTCATACTGGAGTGCATCGAGCTCTTCGGCTCCTCCTCGGGATCCGCGGGGAATGCCAAGGCCTTGGCCATATCCTGCACGAAGTCCGAGAACCGGGTGTCCTCTGGGGGGGACCGTCTCCGAGGTTCGGACTCGGGCGAGTCCGATGGGACGCACCGAGTCCGAAAAGTACCAGGGGACTCTTCATCCTCCGTCTCCCAGGCCGATTCCTCGGAGGAGGAATCGAGCAGCTCCGGTCGGACGGGCACCGATGCCTTCTGCCCCGATGCCAAGGGAGTTGGCGTCGACAACCTCGGTCTTGAACGGGAGGCTGAGGGAGACCGCGACCGAGGATCGACTCGAGTTCGCATGGACTCGAGGATCGGCTCGGTCTCCGGGGTCAACTTGGACGTCGACGTCCCGTTGGTCGGGGCAGAAGCACCGGCGAGGCCAGCGATCAATGCCCGCTGCTGGTCCATGAAGGCAGCGAAACTGCTCTCCAAGGCCGTCAACCTGAGTCCGAGCTCAGGAGACCCAGCAGCCCCCGACTCGGGCCCCAACGGTGTCGGGCCCGACGTCGGCTCCTTTGGAGGTGAGTCCACGAGGACTACAGTACTCACGTGTCCAGGAGACTCCAACTCGAGACGAGGATGTTTGGAAGGCCTCTCCGACTCCGAGGACCCGGGACGGCTATCGGGGCTATGCGACCTGGCCCTCGAGGAACCAGGAGCGTCCACCGACACCGCCCTCGCAGGTTTCTTCTTCTGACAATGTTCCCGGGTAGGAGACCCCCGCTCAGAGGAACTCCGACGATGCTCAGGACCGGAGTCCCGGGACGTCAAAGCTTCTGATGAGGTCCGGGCCCGGCCGGACGCGGAGTCAGAGAAGATTCTTTCTCTCTGTTGCTGCCGACTCCTCAATGCTTTAGAGGACATCTTGCTACACGGACCACAGATCATCGGGTCATGAGTGGGTCCGAGGCAGCGGAGGCAGCAGTCGTGTGTGTCGGTAAGAGACATACGTTTCTTACACCGATCACACTTTTTAAACCCGCTGGCAGCCATCGGGGGAAAAAGGGCTAGCCACGAAGGACAAAAACCGAAAAAATTCCGAAAGGACTCGATACCATTGTATCGAGTCTGGGCGGAAAAAGGATCCGGCGTCGAACCCAGAAAAGAAAATATAATAAAAATCAACTTTTTCAGCAGCGATCACAAACAGCGTCTGTAGGGCTCCGCGGAAAAAAGAAGACTGAGCATGATGGCACCCTTGGGCGGGAAGCGGACCGCGCATGCGCGCTGCAATTCCCAAAGGCTTTCTTTGAAAGCTGGGGAAATTGCTCGCGAGGGCTCCGTCGGCGCCGACGTCACCCATATGTAAGGACTGACTTCCTGCTTGGTCCTGGAGAATTTGCAGTTCCTGGAGAAGGAGTTCTCGATGTAGAGTAGGCCTTGGCGGCTCCCCTGGAAAGTAGGAGGGGGGTACCTGATGGAAATGGAGCAGGTAGCTCTTACGGACTATGCTCAGTACCCAAGCATCGCTTGTGATGAGCGGCCACTGGTTGGCAAACAGGACCAACCGACCTCCCGTGCTGAGATGGGCCAGCAGAGGTGGAGAGGCTATGCATTGGAAGTCAAAAACCCCCTCCCTGCTGAGTAGGAGCAGGAGCTGGAGGTTTGGATGCTTTCTGCCTACGGGGCCCATGTCCCTGCCCCTTGGCCTGCTGACCCTGCTGGGGAGGCCTGATATTGAGGGAAAGGTTTGTAGGCAGATGACTTCCTTGGGTAAAAGGCCTTTTTCCCCGAGCCCTTCTTCTTATGAAAAGGGGCAGATGTTTTCCTGGACAACCTTGTCCTTGTCAGAGTCTCGGTCTCGGGCTCAGCAGCCTTTTCAGCCATGGGCTTGCCGAAGAGGTTTTCACCTCAGCACGGGACATCGACCAACTTGTCCTGCACCCATGGCTCGAGGTCCAATGACTGTAGCCATGCCTGGCGTCGAGCACCAATGCCAGCCGCCACTACCCGGGCCGAAGCCTCGTAGCCATCGTAGGCCGCCCGGGAGATGAATTTGGAGCACTCCCGGATCCCCGAGGACAAGGTCTTGAACCTCTGCAAAGGTTCCCCAGAGAGACTAGCAGAGAACCCAGCTAATTCCTTAGCCAGGTCCCGTAAGTACATGCCCATGTACAGCTGGTAGGACTGGACACGGCAAGCAAGCATCGAGCCCTGGAAGCACTTTCTGCCGATGGCATCCAGGTTCCGGGCCTCCCTACCAGGGGGCACTGCAGAGTGCATCTTCTGACTCTTCAGACGATGCATGGCCGATTCCACAACCATAGAATGGTGCGGCAGCTGTGCCTTCTGGAATCCAGGGCTCTTTCGGACTCGATACATGGAATCGACCCGCTTGCTCAAAACCGGCACCGAGGCCAGTGCCTCCCACATCCGGAAGAGGAGCCATTCCAGCATCGGAGGAACCGGCACAGTAAAGGCCTCCCTGGGGGGAGAGTCGTACTGTAGGGCATCGAACTCCTTGGCTCGAGGCTCCTCCTCGGGATCCGCAGGAACAGCCAAAGCCTTGGCCATGTCCCTCACGAACTCCGAGAATCGGGTGTCCTCCGGTGGGGATCTACTCCTGGGCTCGGACTATGGCGAGTCCGAAGGGACACACCAAGTCCGAAAGGTATCGGGGGACTCCTCATCCTCCGTCTCCTATGCAGACTCATCCGAGGAAGAGTCGAGGGGCTCCGACCGTGCGGGCTCCGGTAGCACCCGCCCCAACGCCGGGGGCATCAGTGTCGACGCCCTCGGTCCCGAACGAGAGGTCGAGGGAGACCGTGACTGAGTCCGGACTCGGACCTTCATGGCTTCGAGAACCGGCTCGGTCTCTGGGGTCGACTTGGACGTCGACCTCCCGGTGGTCGGGGCAGATGCACCAGTCAAGCTAGCCATCAGCACCCGCTGCTGATCCATGAAGGCAGACAGTCTGCACTCCAAAGCTGTCAGCCTGAGTCCAAGCTCAGGAGACTCAGCAGCCACCCACTCGGGCCCCGACGGAGCCGGGCCCGACGTCGGCTCCCTGGGAGGAGAGTCCTCGAGGACAACAGGATTTACATGCTCGATGGACTCCAGCTCTATACGAGGCACCTTAGGCTGCTTCTCCAGCTCCAAAGGCCCGGGGCGGCTGTCAGGGGTCCGGGACCTGGCCCTCGAGGAACCAGGGGTATCCTCCGATGCTGCCCTCATGAGTTTCTTCTTCCTCTTATGCTCCCGACTGGGGGACCCCCTCTCAGAGGAACCACGACGAAGCTCGGGGTCAGACTCCCGAGACGTCGAGGCCTCTGACGAGGTCCGGGCTCGGCCAGAGGCAGAGTCAGAAAAAATCCTCTCCTTCTGATGCTGCCGGCTTCTGAGTGTCTTGGTGGACATCTTTCCACACGGGCCACAGACCTTGGGATCATGGTCTGGGCCGAGGCAACACAGGCAGCAGTCGTGTGTGTCGGTAAGAGACATGAGCTTCTTACAACGATCACACTTTTTAAAACCACTGGAGGCCATCGGGGAAAAAAGGGCCCCCGCGAGGTCAAAAGACCGGCCCTCCAGGGAAAAAGAAAAAGAGCGCAAACGCATGCCACGAAGGGAAAAAAAACGAAAAATAGGGATCAGATCGATACCGGTGTACCGAACCCAGGCGGGAAGGGGAACCGGCATCGAACCGGACAAAAGACAGTGAAAAAAATCAAACTTTTCCGGGTGACACGGACTCATGTCCGTTGGGCTCCATGGAAAAAGAAAGACTGAGCAAGATGGCACCTTTGGGCGGGAAGGGGACCGCGCATGCGTGGGTGTATTCCCAAAGGCTTTCTTAGAAAGCTGGGGAAATGCTCCGCATGGGGGCTCCATCTACGTCGATGTCACCCATATGTGAGGACTGACTTCCTGCTTGGTCCTGGAGAAAGTTGAAATAGATTAGTTGATATTCTGGAGAAAAGCAGTATGCCCTTCCAGTGCAGCAAGTCTGCGTCAGTCACTTTACTTCTCTGCACATCGTTCTCTGTGGACTTCTGTTAAAATACATCAAGCTGCACTGTTCAATTCTAATTTATGCTGGCACTGTACTGGTCAAATTGGCACTCTTATGCATCTGATTTTTTGATTGAACAGGTGTCAATGGTTTTGGGGTGAGATGGGTCATGCCTTGACTCAGATCTTTAAGGGTAAGATAATATTACCATATCAGAATGTAATGTTGCGATCTGTTGTACCTTTGGCTGAGTTTTCCACGTTTGATTTGCATTTATATGATCTTTGCCAAGCTATTGCTGTCCAATTTATTCTGAAAAATAGGAAAGATATTCACTTTAATATTCACTTTTGGTGGAAATTGTAATGTACTATAAAGTGGAGAAGATCTCTGCTGAGAAGTTTGGTAGGTCAGCTCAGATGGAGAAGCTCTGGAAGCCGCTTGAGCTGTATCTTCAGTTAGATTGCTGAGGTTGGGGTTTTCAGGGGTTTGTATCTCTTCTTGTTTTTTTTTTTTTTGTTTTGCATGGCTTTCTTTCTTTTTATTCTTTCTTCTGTCTTCGGACTATCAGATTTTTGGGTACTCCTCATAGATCTGTTCTGGTGTTCAAGGAATCAAGCTATATTGCTTAATAATTTACTGCCTGTTTTTTTTTTACTACTGTTTTCTGCTCTTTGTATAGCCTACTGACTTTGTTAACCTGGACCTATACACAAGTATGTTGGGAATCTGACTGCTTTATGGTAATTTGTTGTTAAGTGCTGTCGAGTCGGTGTCGACTCCTTGCGACCCTCTGGATAGTTGACCTAAACTGTGTTCATTCTTCAGTCAGCTGGTTCATTGTTGATAGAGTGACATGATCCACCTCATTGCTGGCCTTCCTCTTTTGTATCAACCTTCTACCTTGCCAAGCATTATGTTTTTCTCTAATGATCTCTCTCTCTTCAAATGATGTGTCCAAAGTATGAAAATCGATGTCTTGGCATCTGAGCTTCTAAAGAAAGCTTAGGTTTGATCTCCTCTAGTACTAACTGGTTTGTTATGCGGGCAGTCCATGGTATACACAGTATTTGTCACCAGTACCATAATTCAAAGGTATTGATTTTCTTCCTGTATATTTTTTTCCCTGTCTTTCACATCCATATGACATTATTGAAAATACCATGGCTTGGGCTTTATATTATTATATAATAAAGGTTTTGAACAAAAAGAAAGTAGTTACTCATCTGTAGCAGGCATTCTCCGTGAAGAGCAGAAGTCCTCATTTATGGCTGATGTCATCTGACGCAGCCTACACAGGACTATTTACATCTCCTTCTGGAAGTTTTTGGAACTTCAGCTGCACATGTGTGTCATCTTCCCACCCGCCACCACAGCACTATGTTTATTCAGTCATACTATAGCTATAGTGGAATACAACTCCTAGGAGAGATGGGTGGTTTGTGCGGATTATTCCTGCTGTCCACGAAGAACACCTGGTACAGGTGAATAACTACCATTTCTCTATAGACAAGCAGGAAATAGAATCAGAAACATAGAAACATGACGACAGAAAAAGACCACATGGCCTATCTAGACTGTCCTTCCATATCAACCACTACAACAGTCACCTTTTTTCCTTTAGAGATTCTCTGTGTTTGTCCCATGCTTCTTTGAATTTAGATACTGTCCTTATCTCTACCACCTCCACTGGGAGACTATTCCACGGATCCACCACTCTTTCCGTAAAGAAATATTTCCGCATATCACTCCTGAATCTATCCCCTTTCACCCTCACCCTATGTCCCCTCATAGCAGAGCTCGCTTTCAATCGGAAGAGACTCTCCTCCTGTGCATTTATGCCATGGAGGTATTTAAACATCTCAATCATATCACCTCTGTCCCGCCTTTCCTCTAAGGTATACATATTAAGATCCTTAAGTCTGTCCTCATATGCTTTATAATAAAGACCACTAACCATTTTAGTAGCACCTTCTGTACTGACTCCAGCTTGTTTATATTCTTTTGAAGGTCTCCAGAATTGCACACAATCCAAATGAGGTCGCACCAAAGACTTATACAGAGGCACTATCACTTCCTTTCTTCTGCTGGCCATTCCTCTCCCTATGCACCCAAGCATCCTTCTAGCTTTTGCTGTTGCCTTTTCTTCCCGTTAGCTACTTTAAGATCAGCAGACACAATCATACCTAGGTCCTGTTCTTCTTTAGTGAACAAAAGCACTTCACCTCCTATACTATATTGCTCCCTTGAATTGCTGCAGCCAAAATACATGACCTTGCATTTTTTAATATTAAATATCAGCTGACAAATTCTAGACCATTCTTCAAGCTTAGCTAGATCCCTCCTCATGTTATCTACACCTTCCTGGGTGTCTACTCTATTGCAGATTTTGGTTTGATCCGCAAAGAGGCAAACCTTACCCGACAGCCCTTCTGATATATCACTAACAAAGATGTTAAAAAGAATCAGACCAAGGACAGATCCCTGGGGCACACCACTGGTAACCTCCTTCTCCTCAGAGTGAGCTCCATTTACCTGTACCCTTTGTCACCTCCTACTCAACCAATTTCCAACTCAAGCAGTAACTTTAGGGTCCATCCCTAGGGTGCTCAGTTTGTTTATAAGTTGCCTGGTAGGAACGGTGTCAAAGGCATTACTGAAATCTAAATACACCACATCTAGGGTTCTCGCTCAGTCCAACTCCCTGGTACCCCAGTCAAAGAAATCAATCAGATTTGTCTGACAATAATAAAGTCCTCATGTATGAGATGCCCTAGCTACAGGCTACCTTAAACAAAAATGGGATAACAGTTGTTGCCCAAAAGAGGCAACCTAATATTTTTGTTGGCAACAAGCCTTTTATGATTTTTTTTTAGGTAGCCTGAACAGAATTCATAAGGGGCCTAGGAGGAATGGAGTTGGATTCTACTCCCCAAACAGATTCAGTAGTACTGATTGATCAAAGTTGCTATTGCGTTGGGAATCCCCCTCCAGACAGTAGTGAGATGTGAATGTGTGGACGACTGACGTCCATGTTACAGCCTTGCACATCTCTTAAATGGAGACCGAGCACAAATGGGATACCGACACAGTCATGACTCTGATATTAGGGGCCATGACATGACCAACAAGGCTTTGGTCTGTCTAGGCATTAGTGAAAGAGATGCAGGCTGTTATCCAAATTGAAAGTGAACATGGAGACAGCAATCCCTAGCTTGTCGAGGGTCAAAAGAAACAAAAAGCTGGATGGACTTTCTATAGGTTATTCCCCTTTATGAGCATGAGGTTTGGGGAAAAATGTTGTTAGAACAATTGACTGATTAAGATGGAAATCCAATACCATCTTTGGAAGCAACTTGGGATGAGTATGGAGAACCATTCTACTGTGATGAAATTTAGTGTAAGGTGGATGAACTACTAGAACCAGAAGCTCGCTTACCCTGCATGCTGAAGTGACTGCCACCAGAAAAGATAGTTACTCACCAATAGTAGGTGTTCTCTGTGGACAGCAGGAAAAGTCCTCATGTATGGCTGACGTCATCTGACGGAGCCTGTGCAGGAACACTCTCCAGCTACAAATCAAAGCTTTTGGGATCTTCCTCTGTGCATGCATGCCATCTTTCTGCATGACACCACAGCACCATTTTATATCAGTCTGATACATAGCTATAGTAGAATGCAACTCCCAGGGGAGGTGGGAGGATTGTGAGGATTCTTTCCTGCTGTCCATAGACAAAACCTGCAACAGGTGAGTAGTCACCTTTTCTCTGTGGACAAGCAGGAAATAAATTCTCATGTATGGCACTGTCTAGCTACAGGCCACCTTAAAGAAAAAAGGAGAATTCAAGTTTCATGCAACAGGAGCAACTAAGTCTGTCTTTGTGTTGGCAACAGGCCTTTTGTGTATTTTGTATGGTTTTTTTTTGGGTAGCCTGAACAGAAAAGAATGGCTTGGGGGAATGGATTTGGATTCTTTTCCCCAAACAGATTCGGTAGTACTGATGGGCTGAAGTTGTTGTCACGTTGGGAATCCCACTCCAGACAGTGGTAAGATGTGAATGTGTGAACTGAAAACCATGTTGCGGCCTTGCAAATCTCTTCCAAGGAGACTGAGCGCAACTAGGCCATGGCTCTGACATTGTGAGCCGTGACTTGACCTTGGCGGCCTAGGCCTGCCTGGGCATAGGCGAAAGAGATGCAGTCTGCTAGCCAAATTGAAAGAGCACCTTTGGAGATGGCATCCTTAGCTTATTGGGGTCAAAAGAAACACAAAGCTGGATGGACTTTCTATGGGCTTTTGTCTGCTCCAAGTAGAAGGCTAAGGCTTGGTTGCAATTTAGCATGTGCAGCATAGTTTCCCCTTTGTGAGCATGAGATTTTGGGAAAAATGTTGGTAGGACAACTGACTGATTAAGATGGAAATCCAATAGCACCTTCAAAATAAATTTTGGATAAGAATGGATGACCACTCGATTATCATGGAATTTAACTTAAAGTGGATAAAATACGAGAGCCTGAAGCTCACTCACCCTGTGTGCTGAAGTGATCGCCACCAAAAACTAAACCTTCCAGATCAAAAAATTCAGAGGGCAGGAACTGAGTGACTCAAAAGGAGTTTTTATCAGCTGCACAAGAACCACAATGAGGTCCCAAGACACTGCGGAAGGTTTGTAGGGAGGCTTCAAGAGAAGCAAACCCTGCATAAAGGGAACAACTAAAAGCAGTACAGAGATGGGCTTTCCCTCTATACCTCTATAGTAAGCTCCAATTGCACTGAGGTGAACCCTAATGGAACTCTTAAGTCCCAACTCAGAGAGGTATTGAAGATACTCACAGTTTTTGTGTGGGACAAACAAAAGGATCTAGGCAATGGTCCTAACACCAGACAGTAAACCTCCTCCACTTGAATGAATAGGATTCTTTCATTGAGGCCCTCCTGGAGGCCAAAAGGATATTAGTCACACCAGCTGGCAGACTCTCAACATCCATGCCATGAGGGCTAAGGACTTGATGTTGGGATGCAACATAATTTCATTCTCTTGCAATATCAAGTCCAATGCATGGCCTAACTGGAGTGATTCCTGACTGGAGAGTTGTAGCTGGAGAGGAAACCAAGGTATCCAACAAAAATACAAGGATACTCGCAGTGTCCAGAAACCACAGAAGAGAGTGAGTAACTCAGAAAGTTTTTTTGAAGATATCACAATTGTCAGGAAGTACAGGAATACCTAACCCTAGACCCGACATGTTTCGTCAGAGCCTTCTTCTAGGGTCAATACTAAAAATAAACACATATAAACATTGTTAAAATAAATAAAACAAAAAAAATGTTAATAATATTACTAATAAAGGAAGGCATAAAAGGACTATACAGATCATATGTTCAAAAATAATATCATAAAACAGTGTAAAATTATAAAAAAGACATTAAATGACTATATAAATAATATAATAAATTATATCATAAAATATAACAGGTAAAACACAAAAGGATGGCCACTCCACATTAATAATTAAACATGTACCTACAATCGATGTAGTGGTAAAAATGGAATATGGAGATGTTTAAAACCTGATGTTGCCAGTAAAATGAAAATACTGTAAATTATTCATGGAGTAGGAAGCTATTCTAAAAACCTTCATATAATGTACAGTAGTGGCCAAAAAATTAAGGCAGATTCCAAAATATCAGAATTTTATTAGAAAGGTACGTGTTATTGTCACTTGCATGGTCAAAAGCTTTAAGAAACAAAGATATGTATGTCATTTTCAAAGTTTTATTCAGGAAACAATATATGTGTCAATATTTGATAGGGTGTCCATGATTTTTCAGCACAGCCTGGATTATTGTAGGCATACTGTTAACTAGCGTTTTACAGTATGCTGGAGTGATTTTGTTGACCCATACGTGCTTGAATATGTCCTTTAAATCTGCTTCTGAAGCTGGACTGTGTGCTGCCACCTTTTTCTTCATAAGATTCCAACAGTTTTCAATTATATTGAGATCCGGAGAGTTTGATGGCCAACTTGGTAGCAGTTCGATCTTGTTGTCCACGACCATTTTTTGACTGTTTTTGCAGTGTGGCAGGGTGCCTAGTCCTGCTGAAATATAGTTGTGCCAGAAACATTCATGTGTATTTTAACTTTACTATTCAGCACGGATATGTACGTATTTTGCAGCATTTACTCTTTCACCTTTCTCAAAAATGTGCAGGCCACATCTTCCATTCGCCGAGATACTACCCCATACCATGACCGATGGTGGGTGTTTAACAGTCTTGATCGTGTACTTCAGATTTAGTCTCTCACCTGCTGGTTGACGGACGTAGTTGTAACCACTCCCACGTACTTGTTGAAATGTACTTTCACCTGTGAACATTACCCTCTCCCACCATTCAGCAGATTTGCCTTTCACCTTGCTACAAAACTGTATGCGGGCAGCAATTTGTTTCCTGGTCATCATAGGCTTCTTGGCAGGTCTTCTGGTCACGAGTTTGAATTCATCCACAAGCCATCATTGGACAGATCTGGCACTTATCTTTATTCCTCGATCATTAGCTAACTGAGCCACACGTTGAGATGAAGTATGTGGACTAGATGTAATAATGCTTTTGAGGAATCAGTCATCTCGTCCAGTAGTTATCCGTCTGCGCCCACATTTCGGACAACGTGTACAGCCACCTGATTTCAGAACATTCTGAACTGCACACCTTGATATATGCAAATGTTTTGCAATAGCACATTGTGAATATCCTTCAGCATGGAGTGTGACAACTTGTCCCTTTACAAAGGGACAAGTTAATCTTTTACCTACATAACACTGTACATAGTTTTCCTCCCCTGTTCATCCAAGTTTGTATCCCTTGTTTATTGTAAACTCAATGTAACATGTTACATTGTTGTATATTTTGTTCAAATGTAAACCGCACTGATTGTAATAGCGCGGTATATAAGAAATGCAAATAAATAAATAAATAAAATTTAAAAAGTCATTAATATCGCACTTTCTACCCATCTTGATTGTATATTTCACATGTAACTTTCAATATTTTCCTAGTTGTAAAAATTCAAAACTTCATCCAAGAAACCTACTACAGAGCATAAGTAAACTAAAATGGACGCCAGACGCATGGTGTGACTAATCACTATGCTGATTAAATAAGTAAGCACGTGTGACATCTCCACAGTACATTATTTAACAATAAATTGTAGAAAAAGATACTTGCCTTAATTTTTTGGTCACTACTGTAAGTGTATATTTCACACATTAAAGATTGGGCTAAAAAAGTGGTTTGCATGAGAGGGTTATAAATAACACCTGCAATGTTGTTCCATGTGTCATGCTATCCTGCACCGTAGGCTTTCATAATGGCACACCTTACAGAAATATAATAGAGGATAAAAGAGGGGGTGAATATAAAGTGTAGTTACTCACCTGTAATAGGTGTTCCTCAGGGACAGCAGGAATCAACCCTCCTATATGGGTGATGTCAGCATCGACGGCGCCCTCGTGGATTCACTCCTCAGCTTTCAAATAAAGCCTCTGAGAGTTAGAATGTACATTTGTGGTCCGGGAACAAGCAGGAAGTCATTCCTCACATATGGGACTCCCCAGCTACAGGCTACTGAAGATATCTGTAGGAGCCCTCGACGACACAAAAAGCAAAGTGAGCAAGGCAGCAAGGAGCACTGAAAGGCTTGAAGTCCAGAGACACAGCTGCAGAACTGAGCATGGAATCATCTTATCGGTAGCTAGAATACAACGGGCTGGAGGGAAGGAGTTGCACTATTCCCCAAAGAAGTGACAAAGGACTGCCTGGCCGAAGGCACTGTTGCTCCATGAGCTCTCTTCCAAGCAGTAATATAAAGTAAAAGTATGGACTAAAGACCAGGTGGTGGCCCTACAAATAGCTAGCAAAGGGACTAAATGCAGATTGGTCACCGAGGTTGCCATGTCGCGCACATTGTGTGCGGTAACATGATGTTCCAGGGAGAGTCCAACTTGCTCGTAGGTGAAGAAGATGCAGTCTGCCACCCAAGTGGATAGGGTCCACTTGGAGATCACGACCACGTCATAAGAGACAAACAGCTGTGATAAGAGGCAATGGGGCTCTGTCTTTTGAAGGAAGGAGGACAGTGCCCACTTGCAATCCAGGGTATGTAGCAAGGCTTCCATCCGGGAGGTGTGAGGCCTTGAAAAAAAGATGTAAATAACCACCTCCTGGTTCATGTGAAAAGTGGACACCACCTTAGGGTGTGTCCGGAGAATGACCCTATTTCTGTGGAACCTGGTGTAGGGGACATGAGCCACCAACGCCTACAACTCATTAACTCACCTGGCAGAAGTGAGTGCTAACAGGAACATTACTTTCCAGGATAAGTATTTGAGATGGTATGTAGCCAGGGGGAGCCATCGGCTTCTCCAGAACGACGTTCAGATCTCATGTCACTGGCGGTGGGTGGACGGTGAGCCTCTAGATGAGAAGGCCTCTCATGAAGCGGCCCACCAGTGGGTGCACAGAGACGGACTGGCTGTTGACAAGGTGATGATACGCCCCTATGGCGCAAAGGTGCACCCAGACAGAGCTGGACTTCAGCCCAGTCTGAGAGAGGTGCACCATGCAACAGAAAGGGTTAAGATGCCACTTTCGGATCTTGACTTACTTAATGTCCTTTGTGTTTCCTTACTATTCCCCCTAGCTGTATCCCATGTCTACAGCTACTGTACTGTCTGTCTCTATTAGATTGTAAGCTCTGATGAGCAGGGACTGTCTTTTACATGTATCTGTGCAGTGCTGCGTATGCCTTGTAGCGCCATACAAATGTTCAGTAGTAGTAATAGTAGTCTTGTCTGAGCACCAGACAGAGAATCGGCGCCACTTGAAGGCATATGCACAATGCGTAGAGTCCTTGCAGGATGCTAGTAGAATGTTTTCCACCTCCCTGGAGAGGCAGAGGTGCGCTATGGCTAGCCTCTGAGCAGCCACGCCATCAGGGCGAGGGACGGGAGATTGGGATGGAGAAGGGCCTCGTTCTCCTGTGAGAGCAGGTGTGGGTCCTGGCCCAGAGGTATCGGGGCTGCCTGAGCAGAGGGAATCATTGCTGTTGGGCCCACCAGGGGGCAGTGAGGATTAGTGAGGCCCCCATCTGACTGGACTTGAGCAGGGTCTTGAGGATCAGGGAAGTGGGAAGACATGTATACAGGAGGAAGGGGTCTGCTGCCACTCGGCCCGTAGCCGGCCTCCGTGAGCAGAAACGTAGCAACTGCGCATTCTCGGGGCTGGCAAAGAAGTATAACGTTGGGGTCCCTCAACATTGGAAGACAGAATCGACTAACCCCAGGTTGAGTCTCCACTCATGGGGTTGAAGCACACTGCTAAGCAGATATGTGAGCACCCTGATGGTGCGGTGTGCCACACTGAATGCCTCCTCTAGCGAGTTTGTTCTTATAAACCAGTCATCCAGATAGGGGAAGAAGAAGATTCCAAGCAAGCGGAGGTGAGTGGCGATGACTGACAGGCAGTTGGTGAACACCCTGGGAGCCGAGGAGAGGTCAAATGGAAGTACCCTGTATTGGTAGTGTCACTCTCCGATGATGAAGCGGAGGTACTGACAGTGCTGGGGATGGATCAGGATGTGGGTGCAGGCATCTTTGTGATCCAAGGAACATAGCCAGTCTCCCCAAAGGAGGTAGGGCAGTAATGTTCCAAGGGAGAGCATCTTGAACTTCTCCTTGACCACAAAGCGGTTGATGTTCCACAGATCTAGGATGGGCCGATAGCCACCTGCCTTTTTAGAGATGAGGAAGTACCGACAGTAGAACGTCTTGCTCAAGAAGGGTGGAGGTACTGGCTCCGCGGTGTGGTCCTCGAGTAGGGACTTGAGTTTCCTCTGCAGGAGCTCTCTGTGTAGAGAAGTCATGGGAAGCTCCCCTGGAAAGTAGGGAGGAGACATCTGGTGGAAGTGGAGGAGGTATCTCTCCTGAACCACCTGCAACACCCAGGCATCGGAGGTGATGGCCAGCCAGAGATGGGCAAAATGGACCAGATGCCCTCCTGTGTGCCTTGGGGGCCTGGCCATCTGGGGGAAGAGAGGCTATGCCCAATGAGTCAAAAACACCCCCCCCCCCCAGGTTGTGGCTGGGATTCTGTTTGGGGCTTGGGGTCTTTGGCTTATGGAGGCCGTGCCCCTGGCCTTTGGCCTGCTGATCACGTTGGGGGGCCCAAAAGCCTTTTCCCCTTCGGGTGAAAGGTCTTTTTACCTGAAGTCTTCTGACAGGAAGGGTCAGCAATCTTCCTGGACAGCCTAGTCCTGGGTTAGGAACTCTGTCTCTAGTTTGGCCGTTTGTCCATCATGGGTTTGCCAAAGAGGTTCTCTCCTCAGCAAGGGACATCAGCCAGTTTGTCCTTTACCCACTGCTCCAGGTCCAAGGACCGTAGCCAAGCCAGGTGGTGGGCAGTAATGCCCACTGCAGCTACAGACAATGGACTCAAAGCCACTGAAGGCAGCCGAAGTCAGAAACTTAGAGGAATCCTTGACTGTGGAGACCAGGGTCTGGAAGCACTTAAGGGATTCCCCAGCCAGTCCAACAGAGAACCCGCAAGCTCCTTTCCCCGGTCCCTGAGGTACATGCCCATGTACAACTGGTGTGCCTGGATTCAGGCAGTGAAAATTGAGCATTGAAAGCAGCCCCTGCCAAAACCATCCATGATGCAGGCCTCCCTGCCCGGGGGCACTGAGGAGTGCATCTTCTGGCTTTTGATCTGATGCATGGTCAACTCTACCACCATGGAATTGTATGGCAGCTGTGCTTTTTGAATCATGGGCTTTGCCGACTAAATACTGTGAAGCAAGTCAGAGGCTCACTATGAGCACCATCACCGGGCTCTCCCACATTCGGAAAAAGAGTTCAAGAAAGGGGGGAATCGGCATCATCAGTGCCTCCTTCAGAGGGGCCTTGTACTGCAGAATCTCTAAGTCCTCGACACGAGGCGCATCCGCCGGTTTCACAATGAAGGAGAGGGCCTTCACCATTCCTCAAATGAAGTCAAGGAATGAGAGGTCCTTGGGTGGAGATCACCAGCATTCCTGCGGTAGAGACGGCTTGGATGGCACATCACAGTGGAGCACAGTATTGGAGGACTTATTGTTGGTCTCCCAGCCAGACACACAGCCGGAAGAGAGCTCGGGTCCTGAGTGGTCATCGAACTGCTGCATCACTGGCATCGAGGAACGTGGTGCCCAATGCACCGACTCCGATGTATTTGGGATGACTCACACCTCAAGTGCGAGGCCGAGCACCTCAGCCCCGAACCAGAGAACCGCTGCAGATGGACTGGACTTCTTCTGGAGAGGTCATTGCCATGGAGGATGCTGTGGTCAGCGCCGATGACTAGGAGACACCAGGTATCCGGCCCCGCTATGCCTCAAGGAAGGCAGCCAGGCTGTGTTCCAGAGCTGCCATCCTGACCTTAAGGTCAGTCGGCTCCGCAGCCTCTGGGCTGGGTCCCTCATTAGGGAATCACCAATGGTGATTGCACCAGGGGACTGAGCCCAATCCACTGACGTGGTGGGAGTCTCATCCTACTGGGACAGCTTTGAGGGATGCTCCCAGCCATCACCGTCGGTGTCAGGTCAAAGGTTCTAAGCCTGGGTACCCAAGGACATTCTTCCAGTACCAGAGTCAGAATGCATCTTCGAACTCAACTCAGACGATGACTTAAGCCCATAGGGGAAATCCTCGGAGGACAATCTTCTGTCCAAAGCTCTGCAACATTGGGACTGGGATCAAGTATGCACGCGTGATGCAGAGTCATCAGAAAAGGTCCCCAAGGGCAACATGTCCTTACGCTGCTGCCCTCGCTTCTTCTGGCTCTTGGTTGCCATCTAGAGGCAGAGTGGGCAGGAAGTGTCATTGTGGTTGAGTCCCAAGCATGGAAGGCAGCAACTGTGGTGGTCAGTGATGGACATGGTGCGGGAGCACTTGCACAGTGCTTGAATCCACTGACTGTAGACATAGCAGGAAACACGGCGCCTGCAAGGTCAAATTCATATGTCTCGGTCAGGGAGAGAGCGAAGAAACTTCCATGCCCACAAATAGAAAAATGTACCAGAGAAAAATATGATACTGAAGGGAGGCATACTCGGGTGATGGGAAGGTGATCGGAGAACCAAACAGGCAAAAAAGCATGAAAAAATGCACAAGGAAGCTAGAAAAAATATCATCTTCTACCGGGGATACAGACAGGATTGTCTGCAAGGCTCTACGGGAAAAGAAGACTGAGGTAAGATGGCACCCTTGGACAGGAAGATGACCGCGCATGCACAGTCTAACTCGCAAAGACTTTCTTTGAAAGCTAAAGAGTGAATCCGCGCAGGCTCCATTGGTGCCAACATCACCCATATGTGAGGTCTGACTTCCTGCTTATTCCCGGAGAAATACATAGTGAGTGTGCTGATGCCATATATTTAAAGAGAAATCCATATGTAGGTAAAGCGTAGTTACTCACCTGTAACAGGTGATCTCCGGGAATAGCAGGAATTGAGTCTTCACATATGGGTACTGTCGGTACCGAAGGAACCTGCGTGGGAACGTTCCCCAGCATCCAATAGGAAAGCCTTTGGGAGCATCCCACTGCACCTGCGTCGCTGCCTTTGCACCTTTCCAACTCTCCCTCTTCAGTTGAGATTATAGCTGAGGCAAAGGAGAGAAGGAGAGAAAGAGAGATAGAGAAAGACAACTCCTAGGGGAGGTGGGTGGGTTGTGAAGACTCAATTCCTGCTGTTCCCGGAGATCACCTGTTACAGGTAAGTAACTATGCTATCTCCAGGAACAAGCAGGAATGTAGTCTTCACATATGGGGACTCCCCAGCTGAGAGATGCCAGGGAGATGACCCCAGAAAGCTGCGAAACCCAGGTTGAGATGGGTCATGCTTCCTCCCTTGGCTCTCTGGCATCGAAACCCGGGACGGTGGGTAGGAGTTGTTCTAAGTCTGAAAGAGATGCTGGAGAACAGCCTGGCCAAATGAGGTATCCTGACGGGAGTCCTTGTCTAAGCAGTAGTGGGCTGCAAAGGTGTGTACCGAAGCCCAAATGGCTGCTCTACAAATATCAAAAATGGACACTGAGCGAAAGTTAGCCACAGAGGCTGCCATTGCTCTCACATTGTGAGCTATGACATGGACTTGGAGAGAAAGTCCCTTGCTCTCATATGCAAAGGATATGCAATTTACAATCCATTTAGACAAAGTTTGCTTGGAAACTGGTAATCCAAGATGACTACAGTCAAAGCAACAAAAAGCTGGGAAGCCTTTCTATGTTGCCTAGTTCTCTGAAGGTAAAAAGGTAAGGCTCTTTTACAATCCAGAGTATGAAGATTCCTTTCTGCACTGGAGGTGTGAGGCCTAGGGAAGAATACAGGCAGGTAAACCGATTGGTTTAAATGAAAAGGAAAAACCACCTTTGGCATAAAGTGAGGGTGAGTCCTAAGAACTACTTTATCATAGTGGAACCTTGTATAAGGCCACTAAAGTCTGGAGCTCACTGATGCGTCTTGCAGAAGTGAGGGCAATTAAGAAGATTACTTTCCAAGAAAGAAACTAGAGATGTAGTGGCTAAGGGTTCGAAGGTCAGTTTCATGAGCTGCCCAAGGACAAGATTCAAATCCCATGCCACGGGTGGTGGCTTAATGGGAGGTTTAGTCAAGAGTAGACCTCTCATAATCCTTGCTACAAGTGGTTGAGAGGAAACAAGTTGTCCATCCAAGGGCTTGTGGACAGCTGCAATGGCACTAAGGTGGACCCTTACTGAATTGGTCTTAAGTCCATATAAATGATAAATGGAGGAGATACTCCAGATACAGATAAAATGATAAATGGAGGAGATACTCCAGTAACGTCTCCACTGGCACTGAAAAAGGATTAAGTCCCTTTTTTGAACACCAGATAGAGAACCTTTTCCACTTGAAGGCGTAGGCCCAACTTGTGGAAGGTTTTCTTGAAGCCAAAAGGATATCCTTAACCTGTTGAGAAAGGTTGATATCCTGGAACTCTAGGATCTCAGCAGCCATGCCCTGAGATTAGAGACTAAGGATTTGGGTGCAATAGCATCCCGTTCTCTTGGGAAAGAAGATCTGGAGTACATCCCAACTCCAGAGGCCTGGTTTGAGAGAGACGTAGAAGCAGAGGATACCATGTTTGTCGTGGCCAACGTGGGGCTATGAGGATCATATGGCCCCTGTCTCTCTGAAGCTTGAAGCTTGAACAGAGTTTTGGGAATGAGGGGAATGGGTGGGAAGGCATAGAGGAAGTCCTGACCCCAGTGGAGTGGAAGGCATCCCTTGCCTGACAGTTCTGAGTCAGAATTCTGGAACAGAACCGGGGAAGTTTGGCATTCCAAGGACTTGCAAAGAGGTCTATATCTGGAGTTCCCCAGATTTGAAAAATTTGAGCAATTTGCTCTAGATGAAGAGACCACTCGTGTGGCAGCAATACTCGACTGAGTTTGTCTGCCAAGAGATTTTGTGTGCCTGGAAGATACACCGCTAGTAGCTGGATTTCAAATCTCTGGCGAAGGCCCAGAGGCATAGAGCTTCATTGTACAACACCTGAGACCTCTCCTACCCTGCTTGTTCACATAGAACATGGCTACTTGATTGTCGGTCTGGACCAGGACCGTCTTGTAGCTCAGGTGGGTCTGAAATACTTGAAGAGCATAGAAGATGGCTCTGAGTTCCAGGAGGTTTATATGAAGACAAGCCTCTTGGTCGGTCCAGAGACCCTGAGTGGAGAGATTGTCCAAGTGAGCCCCCCAGCCTAACTGTTGTCAAGGTGGCTTGGTGTAGCGGCTGCTGGAAAGGAGACCCTACAAGAAGGTTTTCCAGTGATTGCCACCACTGTAGGGTTGAATGAGACGTGTCAAGTTTCTGATTTTGTCCCCCAGGCAACCCGAGGCCTGTGCCCACTGAGAGGTTAGGGTCCACTGGGCTGCTTGCATGTGAAGGCGAGCATAGGGAACCACATGGACAGTGGATGCCATATGTCCCAGCAGCTGAAGCATTTCTCGAGCAGTGTAGCAAGGAGGCCTATCCGGAGTCCGAGGGAGGACAAAGAGACAGGGAATTCACCCTAGTAAAGGGCCCCCTTTCACCAAATCAGGGTAGGGAAGCCATAAACACCTCCAGGAATCAGAAAACTTCCACGTGGCCCACATTTCATGCTCCCCCTAGTGGAATGAAGGGGAGAGGGTACAGGGCTTAGAACCCCTTAGACCAGGGGTCTCAAACACGCGGCCCGCGGGCCGCATGCGGCCCGCGAGAGAACGTTGTGCGGCCCGCGACGGAGGGAAATAAAAAAAGCCTTGCTTCTGCCGTTGCCGCCGTGGCAGCGGCAGAATCGACTGTCAATTTTTTTTTTAAAACGGGCTTCTGCTGCTCAAGCAGCAAAATCAGCTGTGCTGCGGTACCTTCCTCTCTGCCCGGAGATCCTTCATTGTGCTTCATCAGCGTGTGCTTCTTAAGCCGCGAAGAGAGTATTCCCCTCTCGCGAGGCTTGACAAGTGAATAGGCTTAAGCCGCGCGAGAGGGAAATACTCTCTTCGCGGCTTAAGAAGCACACGCTGATGAAGCACAATGAGGGATCTCCGGGCAGAGAGGAAGGGGCCGCGGGACAGCTGATTTTCTGCTGCAGCAGCAGCAGCAGCAGAAGAAGCCAGGTGTTTTTTTTATTTACCCGGGGGGGGGGGGGTAGGACTGGAAATGGGCTATTGGCAGGGGGGGGGTGTAGGACTGGAAAATGGCAATTGGCAGGGGGGGGGTAGGTCTGGAAATGGGCGATTGGCAGGGGGGGGGGTAGGACTGGAAATGGGCTATTGGCAGGGGGGGGTGTAGGACTGGAAATGGGCTATTGGCAAGGGGGGGTTATGACTGGAAATGGGCTATTGGCAGGGGGGGTTATGAATGTAAATGGGCTATTTGCAGGGGGGTGGTTATGACTGGAAATGGGCTATTGGCACGGGGGGTTAAGACTGGAAATGGGCTATTGGCGGGGGGGGGTGTAGGACTGGAAATGGGCTAATGGCAGGGGGGGGGGTAGGACTGGAAATTGGCTAGTCTCAGGGGGGGTTGAAGAGTGTAAATAGAATATTGGAAGGGGGGGGTAGGACTGGAAATGGGCTATTGGCAGGGGGGGGTAGGACTGGAAATGGGCTAATGGCAGCGGGGGGGTAGGACTGGAAATGGGCTAATGGCAAGGGGGGTTATGACTGGAAATGGGCTATTGGCAGGGGGGGTGTAGGACTGGAAATGGGCTATTGGCAAGGGGGGGTTATGACTGGAAATGGGCTATTGGCAGGGGGGGTATGACTGGTAATGGGCTATGGTGGGGGCTAGGACTGGAAATGGGCAGGTGGGGGTTAGGAAGGACTGGAAGTGGGCTGATGGGGGGAGTTAGGACTGGTAATGAGCTATGGAGGGGCTGACTGAAATGGGGTAATGGGGGTTAGGGCTGGAAGTGGGCTATTGGCAGGGGGGGGTTATGACTGGTAATGGGCTATGGTGGGGGCTAGGACTGGAAATGGGCAGATGGGGGTTAGGACTGGAGGTGGGCTGATTGGAAGGGGGGCTTGAACTGCAAATGGCTGATGGGGAGGGGGCTTGGAATGGAAATGGGCTGTGAGGGGAGGGAGCTAGGATTGGAAATGGGCTGATGGGGGGCTAGGATTGGAAATGGGCTGATGGGGGGCTAGGATTGGAAATGGGCTGATGCAGGGACTAGAAGGGAGCGTATGCTGGGTGGGGCTGGAACTAGAAGGGAGCTGATGTTGGGGGAGGATTAGAATGGGATGGAGCTGGGAAAGTGAAATGGAGAGGGGAAAAATATTTTGTCTGGGAGAGAAGACAAATCTACAATTGGCCAGGTATTGGGAGAGTAAGTGGGGATTGAGGATGGAGGGGTAAAATTTGAGTGGATGAAATAGGAATGAGGAAAGAGAAAAAGGAGAAAGATTAGTATGTTAAAGCAGATGTAGAGAGAGAATGGAAAAAAAAACTAGGAGAGAAGAAAGGGCAAATGGACAGCAGACGATGGAGAGTTAGCAGAAGACATGAAGAAACCAGAAGAAAGTGGCTGGAACAATTGCAACTGAAAAAAAATGCACAAAAGGTAGAAAAATATCTCTTTATTTTGAATTTATTAACTGGAATATGTCAGCTCTGGGAAATGTGCATCATTAATGTTTGCGCTTTGTTTAGTACAAGAGGAAATTAATTTATAGTTTTATTTCTACAGTGTTGTTGTACATTCCAAGTTTGGCTTTTGGGGTTCCCAGTTTAATTATTGTCTTCCTGTTTCTAAATCTTTTAGTCTTTCTTTATCCATGCACTCATTAAAGAGGCATGTTTACTAAAAGTTAGTGCATGGTAACATTATGCAAATATTTATGCAAATGAGGCCCCTTATGCAAATGAGGCCCCGCGTCTTATGCGGCCCCCGGGTTACTTTACAAGTCCTCATTCGGCCCTCAAAGCAATTTGAGTTTGAGACCCCTGCCTTAGACAGTGAATGCTCCAAGCACTCAGGTGCCCGAAGTCAGGCTGATTGCCGTCACCTGAGTAGAGAGGAGTTGGAGCTAGAGCCCTGGAAATATAAACCTAGGCCAGAGTATGGGGGAAGAGAAGCAGGAAGCCAGGCTGACACGAGCAGAGGCACAGACACAAGCAAGGGAAGCTTGACTGGTGCTGAGCAGAGCAGAGGAACTGAGCTTCCAGGAGAAGAAAGTGCTAATTGGCATATAGCACGTCTGCAGGAGAGTTTGGGGCCAGGAACAAGAGAGACTCCAAGATCCCCTGGGAGGCTGTTAGCTGCGCACTGTGAGCAGGGGCGGCCCAAGGGGGGTGCGGGGCCATGTGCGGAGACTCGGTGCGGGGCCTCATTTGCATAAGTGGCCTTATTTGCATAAATATTTGCATAATGTTACCATACACTAACTTTTAGTAAACATGTCTCTTAATGAGGGTATGGATAAAGAAAGACTAAAAGATTTCTACATTACTATAATCCAGTGCCAACCGCCAGGCACATTAGGAACTACTACAAACGCTGCCCATTTAGAACCCATAGCAAACCCGCCATATCCTGACAGCATTACCAGGACTCACAAAGCACCATACCCTACCTATCAAAAGGCAACACTGCAAATATTAAACGAATACATTTCAGAGAATACTGGGGAAAGAGAACAAGTGGCAATGTCAAATAGGAATTACATAAACAGAATACCTCAGCTCAGTTACACATGCAGAACATAGACCATCATCAAACAAGGAATCACAATTTAGAAACAGGAAGGCAATAATTAAACTGGGAACCCCAAAAGCCAAACTTGGAATGTACAACAACACTGTAGAAATAAAACTATAAATTAATTTCCTCTTGTACCAAACAAAGCGCAGACGTTAATGATGCACATTTCCCAGAGCTTTCATATTCCAGTTAATAAATTCAAAATAAAGAGATATCTTTCTACCTTTTGTGCATTTTTTTTCAGTTGCAATTGCTCCAGCCACTTTCTTCTGGTTTCTTCATGTTTTCTGCTAACTCTCCATCGTCTGCTGTCCATTTGTTCTTTCTTCTCTCTTCTAGTTTTTTTTTTCCATTCTCTCTCTACATCTGCTTTAACATACTAATCTTTCTCCTTTTGCTCTATCCTCATTCCTATTTCATCCACACAAATTTTACCCCTCCATCCTCAATCCCCACTTACACTCCCAATAACCGGCCAATTGAAGATTTATCATCCCTCCCACACAAAATATTGTCCCCTCTCCATTTTACTCTCCCAGCCCCATCCCATTCTAATCCTCCCCCAACATCAGCTCCCTTCTAGTTCCAGTTTCACCCAGCATCCATTCCCTTCTAGTCCCTGCATCAGCCCATTTCCAGTCCTACCCCCCATCAACCCATTTCCGGTCCTAGCTCCCCCATCCATTTTCAGTCTGCATCCCTTCATCAGCTCATTTCCAATCCTAGCCCCCCATCAGCCCATTTTTAGTCATTTCCTAGCCCCACCATCAGCCCATGTCAAATCCTAGCTCCCCTCCACTCAGCCCAATTCCAGTCCAAGCCCCCCCATGAGCCTACTTCCAGTTCTAGCCCCTCCATGAGTCCATTTCAATTCAAGCCCCCACCACAGCCCATTTCCAATCTTAGCTCCCCCCAACAGCCCATTTCCAGTACCAGTCCTAGCCCCCCATCAACCCACTTCCAGTCCTAACCCCCCATCACCCCATTTTCAGTTTAAGCCCCCCCTATAACCCATTACCAGTCCTAACCCCCCATCAGCCCACTTCCAGTCTTAACCCCATCAGCCCATTTCCAGTCAGCCCCCCATAGCCCACTGCCAGTCCTAACCCCCTTCCCCATCAGCCCACAGCCCATTACCAGTCCTAACTACATCAGCCCACCTCAAGTCCTAACCCCTCCCCATCAGCCCATGTCCTGTCCTAGCCCCCCCCCCATAGCCCATTATCAGTCCTAATCCCCCCATAGCCCATTACCAGTCCTAACCCCCCATCACCCCATTTCCAGACAGCCCCCATCAGCCCACAGCCCATTACCAGTCTTAACCCCCCCCAGCCATTACCAGCCCTAAACCCCCATCACCCCATTTCCAGACAGCCCCCATCAGCCCACAGCCCATTACCAGTCTTAACCCCCCCAGCCCATTACCAGTCCTACCCCCGCCTCACACCATTTCCAGACAGCCCCCATCAGCCCAGAGCCCATTACCAGTCCTACCCCCCCCATAGCCCCTTACCAGTCCTAACCCCCCAACAGCTCACAGCCCATTACCATTACTAGCCCCCCCCCAGCCCATTATCTGTCCTAGCCCCCCCCAGCCCATTACCAGTCTTAACCCCCCATCACCCCATTTCAAGACAGCCCCCATCAGCCCACAGCCCATTACCAGACTTTACCCCCCCAGCCCAGTACCAGTCTTAACACCCCCCCCAGCCCAGCCCAGCCCAGCAGCAGTCTTAACACCCCCCAACCCAGCCCAGCCCAGCACCAGTAGTAACACCCCCCAGCCCAGCACCAGTCTTAACACCCCCAGCCCAGCCCAGCACCAGCCTTAACACCCCCCCAGCCCAGCCCAGCCCAGCCCAGCCCAGCACCAGTCTTAACACCCCCCCCAGCCAGCCCCAGTCTTAACAGCCCCCCCCAGCCCAGCCCAGCCCAGCCCCAGTCTTAACACACACCCCCCCCCCATATCGGCTTATGGCAAATTTAAAATTTAAAAAAAAAAATGGCTCTGGCTGCTGCCGCTGCCGCCGCGGCAGAATTGAGTGTCCCGCGGGGCCCCCTCTCCTCGCTGAGCCTCTCCGCAAGGGCTTTCAGATTCGCGAAGGGAGAGTGTCTCCCTCGCGTCTCTGTTAAGCCCGCAGGGGCTAATGGGAAATTTCCCATCAGCCCCTCGCGTCTAAAGGGGCAGATGGGAAATTTCCCATTAGCCCCTGCGGGCTTAACAGAGACGCGAGGGAGACAGACACTCTCCCTTCGCGAATCTGAAAGCCCTTGCAGAGAGGCTCAGCGAGGAGAGGGGGCCCCGCGGGACACTCCATTTTGCCACGGAGGCCGCGGCAGCAGCCAGAGCCAGCTATTTTTTTTTAATATAATTTAAAAAAAAAGCAGAATGTTCTTTGCGCGGGGCCCTCTGAAACGCGGGGCCCTGTGCAAAGAACATTCTTGCTCAATGGACGGGCCGGCCCTGACTGTGAGCAAGCTGGGGAGTCAGAACCTATGCAGCTGGGAGAGCCCGAGGTGAAGCTGAATGATGAGGACACTCCCATGGACTGTTCCTTTTGCCAAGCTTTAAACCTGGGAACGTAGAGAGAGCAAGCCAGTCTTGAAAGAAAGGCCTCCAGGAAAAGGTACCCATAGTCCACAAGCAGGGTGGGCTGATTCCCTCATGTTGTAAAGGGGAAGTTTACGGGGACTAAGGAACAAGCCTGGAACTGTGATATAAGCTTGTTAATCACCTGCTGCTGGAATGAGGACACTGGGGTAAGCTAAAATAGCTATTATAACAAAGCTTTCTTTTGCCCCTGGATTATATCTGTTTACTTGGAAGGTAGCCAAGCAAGGTTTGAAGCTGAATAGAAGCTAAACTACCACAGACATTGAATGTGATTTTGTTTTTCTGCTTTAGCCAGCAAGGCTAAAAAAGGAATGCAAAATCCTTGCTGTTAAAGACTGTGTATCCTGAACTATAGAGAACCTTTAAACAGCTATTTTTGTGTTTGGGTTTGTTTTCTGGACAATGCTCTACTTCAAAGAGTCCTGAGCAAATAATCCTGTATGTGGTATGATCGAACCATTGGGTACAAAATAAATTTCTGTCATTTGCCTTACCTCTTTGAGCCTGATTACAACTTTCTGCCTGATGCACCTATACAGCTAAGCAAAGACTACATTTCTCAGAGGACACTGCAGAGAAATAGTTACAAAAAGCGGATAGCGGAAAGTTCTTCTAATAACCACGCCCCTCTAAGCTAGAGGCAAGTGGTGGTGGCATGACAGCAGTCAGCAAAATTTTCATAGCTGCTTGAGAGGCCAGCTGGAGTATTTGAAGACAACGTGGTTGTGGCAGGAAAGCCTTTGACTGCCTTGTATCTAGAAGAGCCCCTATGAACTCTAGGGACTGAGAAGGGCTGAGATGAGATTTTGGGAGGTTTATGACCAGTCCCAGGTACTGCAGGATTTGCATTGTGCAGGAGAGAGTGGAGCTGGCTTCTGGAGCTGTTGATGCTTGGATGAGCCAGTCATCTAAGTAGGGGAAAACGAATATCCCCAGAGTTCTCAGGAATGCTGCTACTACTGCCATGCATTTTGTGAAGGCAGAAGCCAGTCCGAAGGGTAGAACCCTGTACTGGTAATGTCTTCCTTGAAAATGGAATCGAAGAAACCTCCTCTGATCTACAGTATATGGATGAGAATATGTGCATATGCATCCTTTAGATCTTGAGAACATAGCCAATGTAAGTTCTGAATATAAGTTCCAAGGGAGATCATCTTGAATTTTTCTCGGAACAGATACTTGTTCAACTCTCTGAGGTCCAGTACGGGTCTGTATCCCCCTGTTTTCTTTGGAATGAGGAAGTAGGGGGAGTAAAAACCCATGCCCTGTTGGGATATGGGTACCTCTTCTATTGCCCCTTGAGAAAGTAGTGAGGTGACCTCTTGACACAAGAGAGTGGTGAAAGGGCCCTGAGAATTGAACTGTCTTGAGATGGGAGGGGGCATACTATGAAAATGGAGTTTGTACCTCTCTCTTACAATGGAGAAGGTCCAGTGCTCTGATGTTATCTGTTGCCATCTTTCGGCAAAATGACAAAGTCTGCCTGGGATGGTGAGAGGCTCTGGACCCTTCAGGGGCAGGATGACTAAGTTCTCTAGGAAGGAGTCAAAGCCCCTGAGGAGCTGAGCTGGTTGAGCTCTGGGGACTTGGGCCTTCCTTTGCTGTCTAGGTTGCTGTTTCCCCTTTTGGGGAGCATAAACTGGGCAGTGGACAGTCAGGGTGTAAGATGGGTAGAATTTCTTTTTCTTGTTTAAAAAGGGTTTCTTAACTGTCTTCTTCTTAGCTGGGTGGCTGTGGTCCTTGATAATCTGTTCAAGGTGTTGTTTTTGGACTCAAGCTGACTAGCTTTGTCCTGCCAATCTTTGCCAAAGAGATCTTCTCCTGTGCAAGGAATGTTCCCCAGCTTTTCTTACACCCATTGTTCTAAATCTGATGCCTGAAGACAGGCAATGCGACGTGCACCGATGGAAATAGCAGAGGTTCTGCTAATGCACTCAAAGCAATCAAAGGTTGCACAGTTCATAAACTTAGACACATTCTGGGAATGTTTGACCAGAGTGAGGAAGTCTGCCCTTTTATCATCAGTGAGAAGTGGAGCCATCAGCTCCAGATCTCTTGTAACCTCCTTAAGGAACATTCCCATATAAAGAATGTAAGAGCTGATCTTGGCCAATAACATCGAGGATTGAAAGCATCAATGCCCAAAGGCATCGAGTGTCCTCACTTCATGGCCTGGAGGGTTGGAAGAATGCGTCTTAGCACTCTTGATCCTACGCATCGCTGATTCCACTACCATTGAATGGTATGGTAGCTGCATTTTCTGAAAACCAGGGCATTGTGGAACTTGGTACATAGTATCGAGCCTCCGAGAGTGTGGAGACACTGATAAAGGTGTTTCCCACATCCTTAGCATGAGGTCATGCAAGATTCGGTAAATGGGAAGGGTAGCAACCTCCTTAGGGGCTGCCGGGTACTGAAGAATTTCTAATTCTTCTGCTCTCGGTTCCTTCTCAGGGGTCACAGTGATCGAGAGTCCTCGTGCTACATCACGCATGAAATCCTGAAAGGACATGTCCTCTGGAGGAGACATTCTATGCTGAAGAGAAGGAGAGGAATCCTCTGGAAGAATCACTCCGGTACCAACAGAGTCCTTGGAGTCATCAGAATCGGAGGACTCGAAGTATCTCCGTGCCGGGTGTTCTTGCATTGCTTGATGCCGGTATCGATCGAAGTCGACATCGGACTGTTTTGATACCGGATCCTTGATACTGGACACTGATTCAAGGGCCGACATGGGGGGAAGCAAAGAACGAGGCGCATCGGTTGAAGCAAGTGCAGTCGGTATCGGTATCGGTATCAATGACTGCGGAACCGCCTGGAGCGGCCTTAGCGGTACCGAGGCTGCTAAGAGAGCCACACGGCAGCGCTCAATTGTTAGGATACGTTGATCCATAGAGCCCGCCAATGTCTGGGTATCTGTACCGGCGGAGCAGACCATGACACCAGAACATGGCACCAAGAGTTCTCTGGAGGTGGAAGCTTCGGGAACATCCTGGAGCCCCGTTAATGCTTTGGAGGCCAGGGCTGTTTTGCCGGTATGTTTTCCTCGAGGGCAACACTATTAGCATCTCGATGCTTTGAAGGAGATCTACTCTTTGAGGACAGGATGGTCTTAGAAGACCTGGGTTTAGTTACCTGAGATCCATGGGAGGAAGATGAAGCCCTGGAAGACGTTGATGCAATGGACATTGCATCTGCAGCAAAGAGGGTGCCGAGTTTTGCAGCTCTGTTTTGCAGGCCTCTCTTGGTCATCTTTCTACAGAGGAGACACTCCGATGGTAAATGGTGAGGCCCTAAACATTTGAGACACCAGTCATGGGTGTCGGTAGCAGAAATGGTACCACTACACTTTGAACATTTTTTGAAACCACTAGATGATTGCTCCACTTTGGAAGAAAAGAGGGCCTAGTGCCCAAAATGGCGCCTGGAACCAAGAGGGGACAGACCCTCCAAAAGAAATGATTTTATTTTTATTTTTTTTAGGAAAAGAAGTTAAGAAAATAAAGAAAGACCGGTGATCATGGTTCTATTGGGGTAGTGTATGCCATCAGTTGCCCTTGTGCTTTGTTGTACATCGGCAAGACTATTCGCTGTTTTCGGGTTCGCATGCAAGAACATGCCAGCCGGCTTCGCTGTGCCCGGAGGGAAGCTCCTCTAGTACAGCATTGTTTATCTTACCAACATACTTTTTCACAGCTTCGCTGTTGGTGTATAGAAATGCTATCTGGACCTGCTTCAGGCAAAACCCTCGATCAGCGACTTTTGTATAAAGAACAAAGATGGATTTACACATTAGCCACGGTGCATCCCACTGGCTTGAATCAAAGTATTGATTGGGTGGCATGTGTTACCTGACCAACCAATAGGACCTTCCAGTCCGGGACATTTAAACCATGACGTTATAGCTGCAAACTCGCATGCGCGGCGTTTATTGAGTCTTCCACGTTCATCAGCAGGAGACCACGTTTTGAGTCATCAGGCCGCTCGCATTCATAAGGTTTTTCCAAATCCTTCATTAATTTTTCATTAATCTGTTTTCAATTGATACACTACATTTAGAAGTGATACTCTATTTTGATATGTTTTGATTGAATTGTTTTTGCACAGATCAACCATTTTTAATGTTTTCATTTACAGAAACATATTCCACGTTAAGTTTTAAGTCCCTTGAAAAACCCATTTGGCGAAACGCATGGGCGCCTTAACAAACTGGCGTTGGGACGCGGTTCATATCAATCACTTGTGGAAGAAAGTTGTTTATATATAAAAAGTAAAACGACAAAAAGAAGAAAAAGGATTTTATAAATAACGAGTGAAACATCCAGCACAGTCCTATGGCTTCACGTGAGCTAAGTATTTTTTGGATTACCATTATTATTCTTGATACTATTGCTCAAATATAAGAACTGACGATAAGATATATAAAAAACGACATTAAGCCATTGATGTAAACACCGGCACGAGTCTGGTAGTATTGCATACTTAATCCAGAATAATTGAGTGCCTAAGGTTGTTTCTGAGGCTGTGCTGGGACTAAGTTTTGGGATCATTGATTTTTGCAGCACTGTTTAGGAGTTGAATGAGGAACACATATTTGCCAATGGAATAGAGCAGAAGTGAGCTACTGATGCGGCCTTCGCCCTAACTCGGTGGGCCGTGACTCGACCCTCCATGGAGAGGCCGGCTGCCCTGTACGCCCAGGCGATACAGTCTGCCACCCAGATGGACAACGTACGCTTAGTGACAGGCAACCCCAATTTATTAGGGTCAAAGGAAATGAAGAGCTGAGAAGCCCTTCTATGCCCCTGCGTATGTTCAAGGTAAAAGGACAGCGTCCTTCTACAATCCAGAGTATGCAAGACAGTCTCTGTCCTACTGGCATGCGGCCTGGGAAAGAACGATGGAAGTACCACCTCCTGGTTGAGGTGGAAGGAGGACACCACCTTTGGAAGGAACTTAGGATGAGTCCGCAAGACTACCCTGTTCCTATGGAACCTGGTATATGGCCTATCCGAGACCAGGGCCTGAAGCTCACTCACCTGCCTAGCTGAGGTGAGTGCCACAAGGAACAGTACCTTCCAGGAGAGGAAACATAAATGGCAGGTTGCCATTGGCTCAAAAGGTGGGCGAGTCAGCTGCTGCAAGACCACATTGAGATCCCACTAAGGGACAGGTGGATGAATAGGAGGCTTAAGCAGAAGCAGATCTCTCAGAAAACGGGACACCAGAGGGTGGCCTGAGAGAGATTGTCCATCCACCTGCAAGTGGTGAGCTGAGAGGGCACCGAGGTGAACCTGGACAGAGTTGGACTGAAGTCCAAAGTTGGAAAAGTGGAGCAGGTATTGAAGCACCACCTGGACAGAGCAGGAGAAAGGGTCCTCTTGCTGTTGAGAACACCAAGTAGAGAACCTACGCCACTTAAGAGCATAAGCCTTGCTGGTGGAATGTTTCCTGGAGGCCAACACCACCTCTTCAACCTCCCTAGATAGCAGCAAGGGAGCAAGGACTAGCCATTCAGCAGCCAAGCCATCAAATTGAGAGATTTGAGGTTGGGATGCAAGAGGGACCCCTGGTCCTGAGTCAGAAGGTCGGGTTGCAACCCCAGAGGAAGTGGAATATCCACCGCCAACTGCAGAAGAAGAGGGAACCACGGCTGCCTGGGCCACCTGGGGGCTATCAGGATCACCGTGGCTCGGTCCTGCTGGATTTTGAATAGAGTCCGGGCCACCAGAGGTGTGGGAGGAAAAGCATACAGCAGGCCCCCTATCCAAGGGATCAGGAATGCATCTGGCGCTGTTCTCGAGGGATGCAGTTGCCTGGAACAGAACCGGGGTAGTTGCCTGTTGAGCGGACTGGCAAAAAGATCCATGGTCGGAAGACCCCACTTCAGAAAGATCTTTTGCACTACCAGAGGATCCAATTGCCACTCGTGAGGCTGCAGGAGTCTGCTGAGTCTGTCCGCCAGGTAGTTTTCCTGGCCTGGGAGGTAGACTGCCTTGAGGGTCATGTCGTGGGTGACAGCCCAGGAGCAGAGAGCTTGTGCTTCCAGGCATAGAAGCCTGGATCCCGTGCCTCCCTGCTTGTTGACGTAGAACATAGCCACCTGGTTGTCCGTCTGAACTAGGACAGACTGGTGAAACAGAACCTGAGAGAAAGTCCGCAAGACCAGCTGAATGGCCCTCAATTCCAACAGATTGATCTGCTGGGCGGCCTACCATGGGGACCACAGGCCTTGGGTGCAGGCTCCCTGGCAGTGAGCCCCCCAGTGCTGCAGGGAAGCATCGGTTGTCAGTACCTGAGTGTGTGGGGAGGCATGAAAAGGAACACCCCTGACCAGATTTGGGAGATGCCTCCACCAGCGTAAGGAGTCCACCAAGGGTTTGGACACCTTTATTCTGTCTGACAACTTCCCTTTGGCCTGCAGCCACTGCATCCTGAGGTGCCACTGAGCCGGCCTCATGTGTAGCCGGGCATGTGGGGTGACATGCACTGTGAAAGCCATGTGACCTAAGAGCCGGAGGAAGTTTCTGGCCGAGACCAGAGAGTTAGCCCGAAACTCTATCAGCCCGTGAACTCTGTCCACAGGCAAAAAGGCCTTTGCTTGGAGGGTATCCAACCTGGCCCCTATGAATTCCACGTCTTGGGAGGGGACCAAACTGGACTTTGGGAAGTTTATAACGAACCCCAGGTGCTGAAGCAGGGATATGGTCCTGCAGGTGGCCTGCCTGGACTCTTGTGGAGACTGGCCTCTGATTAGCCAGTCGTTCAGGTAAGGGAACACAAAGATCCCCTGGTTCCTGAGGTAGGCCGCAACCACCGCCAGGCATTTTGTAAAAACCCTGGGGGCGGAGGTGAGGCCAAAAGGAAGCACTCTGTACTGGAAGTGCTTTCCCACCACCACAAATCTGAGGAATTGTCTGTGGCTTGGATGGATGAGGATGTGAGTATAAGCATCCTTCAGGTCTAAGGAGCATAGCCAATCTCCCTGCTGGAGGTAGGGCAGTAAGATTCCAAGGGTAAGCATCTTGAACTTTTCCCTCTCCAGAAACTTGTTCAGATTTCGCAGGTCGAGGATGGGTCTGAGGCCTCCTGTTCTTCTTGGTACCAGGAAGTACCTGGAGTAGAAGCCTTGCCCTTCCAGGTGGTGAGGCACCGGTTCCACCGCCTGGTCCCTCAGTAGACCTTCCAACTCCTGAAGAAGTAGGTTTCTGTGCAGAGGGGGTCTTGGAGGCTCCCCTGGAAAGTAGGAGGGGGTATCTGGGTGAAGTGGAGCAGATAGCCCCTTTCAATGATACTTAACACCCAAGTATCCCCTGTGATGGCTGGCCACCTGTCTGCGTACAGGGTCAGCCGACCTCCTGTGCACTGGAGAGGAGGAGAGGTTATGCTGGCATAGTCAAAAAAACCCTCCCTACTGAGCAGGAGCCGGAGTAGGAGGCTTGGGGGCCTTCTGCCTACAGGGCCCATGACCCTGCCCCTTGGCCTGCTGGTCCTGTTGGGGAGCTCAAGAGGCCTGGTAGTGAGGGTAGGTTTTATAGGCAGTGGACTTCCTCAGGTAAAAGGTCTTTTTCCCTGAGCCCTTCTTTTTCTGAGAAGGGGCAGAGGTCTTCCTGGACAGCTTTGTCCGGGTAACATAGTAACATAGTAAATGACGGCAGATAAAGACCAGTATGGTCCATCTAGTCTGCCCAGTAAGATGAAAAGAGTAGGTGCACCTGCCGCTCCATGCAGGCCACCTCTCCCCATGTCTTTGTTTTAGGGATGAACCCACCACTCCGTGTAGGACACCCCTGTATGTTGAGAAATGAGTAAGAGTTTCGGTCTCGAGTTCTGCAGCCTTTTCGGCCATGGGCTTGCCAAAGAGGTTTTCACCTCGGCAAGGGACATCGACCAACTTGTCCTGTACCCACGGCTTGAGGTCCGAGGATTGTAGCCAGGCCTGACGGCGTGCACCGATGCCGGCCCCTGCTACTCGGGCCGAAGCCTCAAATCCATCATAGGCTGCTCAAGAGATAAACTTCGAACACTCTCGAATACCAGAAGACAAGGCCTTGAACCTCTGCAAAGGTTCCTCGGACAGACCAGCAGAGAACCCGGCAATCTCCTTTGCCAGGTCTCGAAGGTACATGCCCATGTACAGCTGGTAGGTCTAGATGCGTCAAGCAAGCATAGAGCCCTGGAAGCACTTCTTATCGAGGGCATCCAGGTTCCGGGCTTCCCTGCTGGGAGGCACCGAGGAGTGCATCTTCTGACTCTTCAGGCGATGCATGGCCGATTCCACCACCATGGAATGGTGCGGTAGCTGTGTCTTCTGAAACCTGGGGCTCTTGCGGACTCGATAGATGGAATCGACCCACTTGCTTAGAACCGGCATCGAGGCCGGCGCCTCCCACCATGTCACGTACGAAATCCGAGAATCTAGTATCCTCCGGGGGGGACCTTGTCCGAGGCTTGGAGCTTGGTGAGTCCGAAGGGACGTACTGAGTCTGGAAGGTGTCAGGGGACTCCTCCTCCTCCATCTCCCATGCCAATTCCTCCGAGGAGGAATCGAGCGGCTCCGAGTGGGCGGGTACTGACGCCATCTGTCCCGATGCCGAGGGAACCAGCGTCGACAACCTTGGTCCCAAATGGGAGGCCGAGGGTGACCTCGGCCGAGGATCGACTCAAGTTCGCATGGTGTCGAGGATCGGCTCGGCCTCCGGGGTCGACTTGGACGTTGATATCCCGGTGGTAGGGGCAGATGCGTTGGTGAGACCAGCGATCAGCACCAGCTGCTGCTCCATGAAGGCAGACAATCTGCTCGCCAAGGCCATCAACCTGAGTCCGAGCTCAGGAGACCCAGCAGCCTCCGACTCGGGCCCCGAAAGCGTCGGGCCCGACGTCGGCTCCCCCGGAGGAGAGTCCACGAGGACTACAGTACTCACGTGACTCGGGGCCTCCGACTCTACATGAGGATGCTTGGCAGGCCTCTCCGACTCCGAAGACCCGGGACAGCGATCAGGGCTATGCGACCTGGCCCTCGAGGAGCCAAGAGTGTCCACCGATGCCCCCCTCGCGGGTTTCTTCTTCCTTCGGTGCTCCCTCGAGGGGGACTCCCTCTTAGAGGAGCCCAGACGATGCTCGGGGTCAGACTCCCGAGACGTCGAGGCCTCTGACGAAGTCCGGACCCATCCAGAGGCAGACTCGGAGAAGATCCTCTCACGCTGGTGCTGACGACTCCGCAATGCCTTGGAAGACATTTTGCCACAGGGACTACAGACCGTAGAATCGTGGTCTGGACCCAGGCACCGGAGGCAGCAGTCGTGTGTGTCAGTGACAGACATCAGTTTCTTGCACCGATCACACTTCTTAAAGTCACTGGCAGCCATCGGGGGAAAAAGGGCCCATGCAAGATCAAAAAATTGGGCTGCCGGGGAAAAGAAAAAAGGCGCGAACGCAGTCTCTAAGGACAAAAACCAAAAAAGAGAGATCCGGGCTCGGCACCGGTGTACCGAGTCCAGGCGGGAAAGGAACCGACGTCGAATCAATGAAAAACTCGACCCAACACAGGAAAAATCAACTTTTTTCAAGGGTGACAAGGACAGGCGTCCATAGGGCTCCGCGGAAAAAAGCAGACTGAGCAAGATGGCACCTTTAGGTGGGAAGGGGACCGCGCATGCGTGCCTGCTTTCCCAAAGGCTTTCTTTGAAAGCTGGGGAAATGCTCCACATGGGGGCTCCGTCGACGCCGACGTCACCCATATGTGAGGACTGACTTCCTGCTTGGTCCTGGAGAACTTATGGATCTTGGTGTGTTCGTTACTGATTGAACTGTTCAAAACAGGCTACTCAACGCCGGTCTGAGGGCAAGAATTCAAAGAAAGAAACCTTATTTATTAATAGGTGGTTGTTATTAAGCCAGTTGATCATGTCTTCTATGCATGCAATTCTTGCCCTCAGACCAGCGTAATTGATGTGTGATAAATTGTTCATTGGACAGACCACCAGGCAGATTTGTATCAACCCATGGGAATTAATGTGGATGGAAAGGGAGACTCTTAGATGGAGAATAAAGGTTTGAAATATCGCGGTCACGAACCAAGGGAGTGCACCATGCGTCCAAAGTATAATGTCATGCATAAAGAGCTTAAGGAAGGAACCATGTGTAAGTTAACCTGCATGTTGTACCTGCACTGTAAATTGGATCTAAAGGAAGAGTGTGTTTTTTTTAAAAAAAGGGGTTTCATATTCCTAGCATCTAAGCATATATTTAAAAATCAATCATTTCTTAAGTTAGATCAACAATACATAGAATATAAAAGAACCTTGTATGGGGGGGTGGAGCCTGATGCCGAACAGGATAGGCGGCTAGAGTGAGAGCTCCGGAGGGACCCGCTAATTAATCCGGCTTAAACCTAGTAAGCGTAATTGTGGACATAGAATATAGCGTCGGAAGATATAAGGAGATGTCTGCTGCAAAGCCAACTAGGATAGACTTCACTACGGGACAGAACATCAGTGCCAAACGTTCAAAAACTGAACCTCCGTCAAAACAAAAGATGGCGGCGCGGCCAGAGAATCTGGATGCTCTGCAGGAACTCCTGGTTGAAGTGAGAGGGGTTGGAGAATTGGTAAGGGCCAACGGTGAAGCGCTGGCGACGGTAAGAGAGGACACCGCGGCATTAAGATGCAGCATGGAAGCATTGTCTTTAAGACAGGATAAAGTCGAGCAAGCGGTTGCAGTGCATGAAGAAAGGCTGAAAGAACTAGATAAGCAGGCCAGGCAGATTCGGGCCCTTCAGAGAGAGGTGGAAGAGGGGAACAACAGAGCACGGCGTAATAATTTAAGGATTATTGGAGTTCCGGAGGGCGCAGAAAGCAATATGATTGGATTTCTAAGTAAGATGATCCCGGAGGTCTTAAATCTTGCCTTTGTGCACCCCTTTGAGATTGACCGGGCCCATAGAGTACCCTCGCAAGTGCAGCCTAGCAATGAAAGACCGCGCCCAATTATCCTGAGGGTCCTACGCTTCCAACAAATTGTTGAAGCAGCACGATTGCGTCCCAACGTTGAATTTGAGAGCTGTAAAATTTATTTATTTCCGGACTTTGCAAAAGCTACGGCTGAACGGCGACGGTGCTTTCTTTCATTGAGGCCGCGCCTACAACAGCTCCAAGCAAGATTTGGCCTCTTTTACCCAGCGCGCATGAGGGTAACGCTCCATAATCAGACTAAAACTTTCGAGGAACCTGAAGCGCTTCGACAATTCTTGGAGGAAAAAGAGAGCATGCATATTGTAATGTCGCTATTACCCCACAGCTTGAGCTTGTAGAGTTAAACGGCCTGATCCCTTATTCCAGTAGTAAAATAGTGCTTGGGGAAAGCACTGCCTCCTGGGAGTTGTAGTTTTCACCAACCGAAATAAAGAGAGTAGTGGAGCTTGAGTGTTTCAGGCAACTAACAGGATTTTAATTCCCCTTCCAAACAGCTTTTACATAACAGAAAATAAAGAACAGTTGGCCATATATCTTCTGGCAGGAAATAATATAATAATGGAACATAAACAGCTTCCTATATCAGCATCACAGTAATCCAACTTAAAGAGCAATTCTCTGTTCCAAAAACCTTTGGTGCTTTTTCTTCTAGCTGCTACCTGCAGCTCTCTCTCTGCACAGCTTAATCCTAGCACACAGGTCTTATCTTATCAGACACAGATATTGTACAGTCCATTGACTCAACAGGCAGGTATTCTAAAGATGGTTCTGTTTCCATCGGTTCATATTGGTTCTCAGCAGGAAATGTCTGCAATTGACTACAGGGTGTTTCCAAGCACACACCTATTCCTTCAGCATGAGACTTTTCCCTGCAGCCTTCTGCTACACAAGATTGGGAATGGCCACAGTATTCAGCACACGTAAAGCCCCACCCTTCTGGGCTAATATCAGAGCACTTCTTAAAAACAGCTTTGCTTTTATACCAGTCACTCAGCCTACCTTTTGGCCTTCTTATGGGAGATTCCTTCTGCCCTCCAGGATCAGCTACAGATACAAGCCTTGGAGTTTCTACGTGCACACAAGTCTGCCTTCTTGGTACATTTCCCTTCTGGCTGCCTTTTATATACAGCACAAAACCTGGGCTGCTTGTACCTGGCACCTTTGCACTGGTTCTCTGCTTGTTTCTTTTGCTGATTTCCCTTTCTGAGTCAAAGGTCAGAGAATCTTCTGTTACCATTAGTTCCTCTGAATCCTCACTCCCAAGCCAATCCTCTGCTTCTCGTGACTGCTCTCTTGGCTGTGTTCCCTGCTGTGCTCCCGGCTGTGCTAACTTCTTTCCTAATGAGTTTCCCTTATATCTCTGGCTTCCTGGGTTTAATCTGACCCCTCCCTCCAGCAAGTGTTCTGCCTCAGCTTGTGACCGATGAGCTGAACTGCAGCAGGAGCGTGTTTTCCTCTCCTCTGATCTGCTCTGTTTGTGGTTTCCCTGGAAACCAGGAGCCATGTGCATTTGTTTTCTTTCTTCAACTGAAGCTAAATCCTGCGTTTTAGCTCTCTCTAAGGGATCTGAGGGACCTTCTACACCACAATATGCGTTGAAGTAATAACTGTTATATACTTATGGATGGCTCAATCAGTTTGTTGTTGAGTACTCCTATAATAAGTTGGTCTAAACACAGCTGATGATCAGTAGTTTAAGAAGTTAAATTATCAGTGATGTATTCATAGTCTATGCTTACTACTGCCTGCCTTATGTAATAATTGGCTAGTGCATGTGTACCAGAACAACACAGTTAGATAAGCAGTTTAAAAGGCTATAGTGCAAGCCAAATGGCAGTTGGGGGAAGTGTGTGATTGCAGTAAGGGCAAGAATCAAGGGTGGGTGAGCAGTGGTTTCATGGGAAAGAAGGGAATATTTTCATAGAATTGGCGGGTCTCTCTGTGCCGTCACTGTTCCCACTGGGCTCACCATGTAAATGGGGAGGGGATCACTGTCCTCTGGGGTCTAAGGGCGAAATAAGTAAAACGAAGTCTGAGCCGTTAGAGAAATGGGTAAAAGGTGCCTATTTTGTGATATTAAGGAGAAGGGGCCGATTAACAAAGTTTAGGAATTTATGGGCAAATCCGGTGGACCTCCACAAATCAACCAGCACGCAGCGCGATTAAAATACTCTCCTTGAATGTCAAGGGAATAAACAGCCCCATCAAAAGAAAGAAAATCATACACTATGCACAACAGGAGAAAGCCGACATTCTTTTATTGCAGGAAACGCATTTGAACACGAACGAATCGCTTAAACTAAATATTAAGCCCTTTGCGCTGGTGGCCTACTCCGCAGCAGTCAACAAACGAAACGGAGTAGCTATATTGGCTAAGAAGTCTCTCATGCCAACCATTTCATGGACCAGCTCGGATAAGCAGGGTAGGTGGACCAGAGCCGCCTTTAAAGTTGGGGAGCTGGAATTTGTATTGATTAATGTATATGCTCCTAATGCCGAGCATCCAGAATTCTTCCGCGCCCTGGCTCAGGAGTCTCTCCTCGGTAATGGGGAACCGATAATCCTGGGAGGTGACTTTAACCTGGTCCTTGATCCCCTTGTTGATAAAAGCCCCCCCAAGGCAAGTAAGCCCTCCAAGTCGCAAATGGTAGTCAATATGTTGATGAGAGAAAGGGGGCTGGTGGATATCTGGAGGTTGCAACATCCGAAGGACGAGGACTTTACTTTCTTCTCTAACCCTCACCTATCTTCATCACGTATAGACTTCTTCCTAATTTCTAAAGCACTGGTACCGAGCAGTATAGGGTCTGGCATTCAGGCAATGCATATATCGGACCATGCAGCTATTTACTTAGAACTACAAGATACGAAAAACAGCGATAAGACCTTAAAGTGGGCCTTTGAGAGATCCCTCTTGGAGGATGAGGAGTTTTGTTCCAGAATCCAAATGGCTATAAAAGAATACTTCCAGTTTAACTTCCTGCAAGACACAGGTGGCTGGGCTTGGTGGGAGGGTTTTAAGGCCTCCATCAGAGCCACTATTACGAGCTATGCGATCCTCCTGGCACGACAACGTAAGGAGCGGTTAACTGATCTGAAAAAGCAGATCAAAGCAGGTGAACGTATTCGAACACAACGTTCAGATCCCTGTATATTGCTATGTCTTCAGAGATTGAGATTTTGCTATAATGAAATGATTACAGATGAAGTATCGAAGAATGTTCAAGCTCAGAAAGGAGCCTACTACTGGGAAAGCAACAAGGCGGGCCGCATATTAGTGAATGCTTTGAAGGGCCAGAAGGAGGCGGGTCGAGTAACGGCACTGCGAGACACTTCCAGCCAGAGTCTGCTAACTAAAGATGAGAAGATTGCGGACGCATTTGGCTCCTATTATGCTCAGTTGTACTCGTCAGAGGTTAAGACTTCTAAGATAGCTTTCGATGAACTGATAGCCGAGGTGCAGAGACCGACATTAGAGAAGGACGCGGCGGAGTCGCTGGAAGCCCCAATTTCCCATACAGACATCCATCAGGCCATTCAGACACTGGCTGTGGGCAAGGTGGCTGGTCCAGATGGACTTCCTGCAAAATTTTATAAGGCCTTTTCCAAAGAGCTTGCCCCACACTTGCAAGATTATTTTCTGGCCCTGCTACGGGACATTCCTCTGGTGGGGAATTTTGCTGCGGCGAGTGTGATCGTTCTGGAAAAGAAAGGTAGGGCCCCCAGATGGTCAGTAATTATCGTCCGATATCCTTACTGAATGTTGATTATAAAATTTATGCTACGATCCTGGCCAGCCGACTCGCTGGGGTAATCCCTAGGCTGATACATCCTGATCAAGGTGGCTTTACCGGCGATAGATCGACAGCGGACAATGCTCGTCTCCTGTGTCATGTCCTGGCGAGTGGGGAGAAGGCAGATAGTCCTTTAGTGGGGCTATCTCTCGACGCGGAAAAGGCCTTTGACAGGCTAGAGTGGTCCTTCATCTTCGCTGTTCTCAGATGGTTTGGAGTAGGGGAAGATTTTGTCAAGCTGTTGGAAGTCATGTACACCCAACCTCTGGCAAGTATTAAGGTGAATGCAACGCAATCAAAGGAGATAATGCTGAGTCGGGGCACTCGGCAAGGATGCCCCTTATCACCGCTACTATTCAACCTGGCTCTTGAGCCCCTATTGCTTGTTCTCCGACAAAATCCACAGATAACAGGGGTATCGATAGCAGGCCAGTCAGTGAAGCTGTCGGCTTATGCTGATGACCTCCTTCTCTTCACTTCCCCGGAATCGGTTGCAGTGGTTTTGGAGCAAATTGGGCAGTTCCCATTTATATGGGAGCCGAAGATGTTCAAATATCTAGGGGCATATTATGGCTTTCCGCTGGAAGAAGCGGTGCGATACAATGCAAATGTCCTTTTAGAGAAAACTCGCGTCATGACTACTAAATGGTCCCCCCTGGCTCTATCATGGTGGGGGAGGCTTGAAACAATTAAGATGTTGATAGCCCCAAAGATTAACTATACGCTTGAAATGATACCATGCAATATGCAGTCGCAAGTATATCAGCAAATAGAGAGGATGTTAGTGAGATTTTTGTGGAACAACAAAACGCCCAGGATTGCTCTCAAAAAACTTAAAGCCTGTAAAGAGCAGGGAGGAGTGTCCAGACTTTATGCAGTACCACAAAGCTTATATGCTGAAACAAGGAGCACAGTGGATGATGGACGCTGGACAACATCTGGTGTGGTTGGAAATAGAAAAGGCAATCATGGCTCCTTTCCTTTTAAAGCTCCTGCCATATATGATATTGCCGGAAGATAGAAGTTACCCTTCAATGATAATTGATACGCAAAAAGCCTTTGCGACTTTACGAGGCTCAGTGGAAAACGCGAACAACTTAACCAGTCAGTGGCCGCTATGGCATAACCCACTTCTTAAGATCCAACGGAAGTCTTTTGCCTGGAGGCAATGGTATTCTAAGGGAATCTGGACGATTGGTCAGCTGCTTGAGCATGGAGGATGGAAGAGCTTTGATCGACTACAACAGGAATATAGTCTCCCGGGCTCTGCATATTTCCAATGGCTGCAAATTAGGCATTGCATAACTAGATCATTGACAGATCTCCGTTCCCTGGAAAAAACAGAGATTATAAGTGATGTAGCAGCTGCTTCAAGCCGGGCCTCCCATTTCTACAAAATGTTGGCTCCAAGCATAAAGCAGGGCGTGACAGGCACCCAAAAAGTGTGGGAGCACGACACAGGCATGGAATTGTCACAGCAGCAGTGGGAGCAGCTCTGGACAAAACAAGTGAGAGTTTCAAAATCGGCTTCTATCACCCAGGCCCTGTTTTTCATGGCACATAGAGCTTATCTCACCCCGGTTAAGGTTGCCAAGTGGGGACAGGGAGTAAACGAGCAATGCTGGTCATGTCAAAAACAACGTGGCATACTTGCCCACATTGTATATCAATGCCCCTGTGTGCAACCATTCTGGGGGCAGATATGGGAGCGGATCCAAAGAATCTTAGACTTTCGTGAGCCTCTCACCTGGGGAATCATAAGTTTGCGCTCGGCATCCAGCATTCGCTCACTTCAGAAGAAACATTACTTCCTGTTAGATTTTATGACTGGGATTGCACTTTACCTTATAGTTCTTCATTGGAATCACACCTATGATCTAGATGTGCAGAGTTGGTGGAATCACTTATGTAGATATAGTAAATTCGAACAAATGCCCAGAAGAGGTGTGACAAGGACGGCATCCGGGCTATCTAAATGGAAAGCGCTAAACGACTATGTGTATATGTCCCAGACCCCCAGATAATCCTCCGATATCTGATCAAAATAAGGCACCTAGAAAAAAATCACCCATTTAGGGCCATGTTCAAAAGTGGCCTACGGCTCAGAGTTGGTAATCTAATGGCTTCCAGAGGACAGGGAGGGAGGGGTGGGAGGGTGGGAGGTTAGTGGGTGTATATAGGTTTAGATAGTAGGTTTTTGTTTAGTTAGATACAGTCATGGGCTGTAAGACTTATGTATAGGATTATGTGGTATGTTGTATGCATTCCCACGACTGTATGAAAAGCAATAAAAATATTTAAATAAAAAAAAAGAACCTTGTATAAAAGACACTCTGTATAAAGGAATAATGAGGTGGAATTATGAGGAAATAAACTGGGCTAAATAGAAGTGTGCCTGGAGGAATACAAAGTGAATCTATATTCCTTATGATGAATGAATAGATAAAAAAATAAATAAATAAATTTGCCACAATTAAAATAATACCATCAATCTCACATAAAAATGTCTGCATCAAAAGCTTTAAAAGCATTATGATTTGAACTCTGTAAACTGCTATGATGTTCCTTTACGTTTAGCGGTATATTAAGCTAATAAACTTAAACTTAAACCATGTAAAAGCAAATCTCCATATTGAGCCTATGCTCCAACTCGTCCCAAATGAAGAAGTTGTTTCTGAAAAATGAGTTGGTTTTCCTGAGTATCTAAGCGTATATTTAAAAATGACTCCCCCTTTAAATGAGGTCAACGATTTATGAAATGTAAAAAAATTGTATAAAAGCCACTCTGAATAAGAATAAGGTGGAATTGCAAAATAAATTTACTGGGCTAAAAGAAAAATATATACCTGGAGAAATGAAAATAATAAAACCATATATGTCGGGGGATTCTTCATTTCAAAGATATCCATATGACATGTGTGGTCCTGTATCTGAAACCACACCACTGTAATAAACATACTAATAAATCAAGGAGCATATCAATATTCCAAAGTTGGTTACAGAAAAGTGTGTCTATCCTTATAACAGTGCCATCCATCTTGGACACCTGAAGCAATTATCTTAAATCAACCCCATAAATGTAAATTGAGTCCACATCCATTATAACAAATAAATGAATAAATACCCAACAGTTGTAAAAATATATCAACCTCATTTCACATAAAAATATTCATTAAAGTAATAAAAAATATCCTACTGTATGAGATCATACAAAACTATAAAAAATCTATTTAAAAAATCATATAAAAGTGGGAGAGGGAACTAAAACCATGTGTGTAAAAGAGGATATAATGGATAAACAAAATAAAAACAACACATTAATAAGGTACACGAAGAAGTGGCAAGTCGTGTGTTCATAGAATGAGATCTTATATCAAAAAAGCTAGATTTGAATGTTGTGAAATTAATGAGGAAGGGACTGTCTCATCTGTGTTTCCCACTATAGGCAGAGACTTAGGTGGGAAAAAGTACTCTGTAGGGTAAAACCATGCCTCGGAGAAGACAAGAGTAAGCGGGAGGGGGGGAACAAATAAAATAATTTCAAAGGAAAATGAAGTACTAAATCTCTTGATTAAGACCATGGGGGGCAATAGTATTGAGTTGGAAAATATACTTCTGTTACAACCTCAGCAATGTTTTATCAATGTTCTCTCCCATGCTAGTTAGCTTTGACGACCTTAAGGACAAAAAAACCTTAAGGTCAGAGACAAGATGGGCTTTCTCAGCCCAATGGCTGACCAATGGCTTGTCCTGTATCAGCCTGCTGATGCAACAGATACTCTATAATTCGAGTGCGGACTGCCCTCCTGGTTTTATGTTTATGTTTATGTTTATTGTATTTGATAAAAACCGCCTTTCACAAAATCAAGGCGGTGTACAATTAAAATTCAATAAAAGAAGGCCAAGGCAAACGAAAAAGAAAAGAAATGTACAATGTTCGATAGGACAGCAGAGCAAACAAAGAAACAGAACAAACATAACATAGGGTGGGCCTAGGTAAGAAACAAAAGGTAGGGAAGAGGAACGATCATACGAAGGGGGAGGGAACATTAAAGGCTAGGGAGAACAAGTGAGTTTTTAACTGTTGTTTGAAGGTGGCATACTGAGGTTCTAGGCGGAGGGAGGGGGGGAGGGCATTCCAGAGGGCAGGAGCAGCAAAAAAGAAGGCAGAGGAGCGGGTAGATTGTAGGTGAGCGCGGGAAGGGGAAGGGAGGGTAAGGCGGTTAAGGTGGAAAGAGCGGGGAGTGTGTCTGGGGGAATGGAAGAAGAGGAGATCAGTCAAGTATTGGGGAGTGCTAGTGTGAAAAGCTTTATGAGTCAGGATAAGTAATTTGAAAGTGACCCTAAAGGGGACAGGCAGCCAGTGAAGGTGAAAGAGCAGAGGGGTTACATGATCCCGAGGTGAAGAGTGTGTGACCAGGCGTGCGGCAGTGTTCTGAATTCTACTGAGGCGAGCAAGTTGGTATTTCGGGAAGCTGAGAAATAAAGAATTTGCAAAGTCCACCCGTGAAATAACTAAGGAGAGAACCAAAGTGACAAGGGCCGAGGGAGAGAGGAAAGGACGGATAGAACGGATCTGGCGAAGAAAGAAGAAGGATGTTTTGGTGATGTGAGAAATGTGAGAGTGAAAAGACAAGTCAGAATCAAAGTGTACACCGAGGTATCGGAAAGTGGAAACCAGAGGTACAGGAGACCCAGAGAAAGAGGGAGCCAAGAAGAACCGTGAGAGAACCAGATAGCGATAGTTTTAGTGAGGTTCAAGTGGAGACAGTTGAGTGTCAGCCAGTCAGCTACTGCTGCAAGGCAGGAATCCAGTACAGCAAGGTCGGGGGAGGAAGGAGAGGTGTGATGGAGCAAAAGGATATCATCTGCATAGAATATATATATTTTCCAATATATAACATGTTTCATGAACATGTAATCACATAAATGACATATGACAAATGAAGATGAAGACAAATCCTTCTTCACCTTTCGGCGGACATCGATCAATGACGATGTTCTGGGGCACTGTGAGTGCTTGGCTCTGAGTGGGCTCAAGAATTCCTCGATGTCGTTGCACCACCAGTACCCGATGCAGCCTTCAATGCCATTGAGACCAGTGCTGCTGAAGTCGATGTCTATGGATTGGACTTATGAGCATCAAAAAGCGATTTGCCTTTTTGGTAAGGTTTGCCTTTTTGCGGATGATACCAAAATCTGCAATAGAGTAGACACCCAGAAAGGTGTAGAAAACATGAGGAGGGATCTAGATAAGCTTGAAGAATGGTCTAGAATTTGGCAGCTGGGATTTAATGTTAAAAAATGTAAGGTCATGCATTTGGGCTGCAGCAATCCAAGGGAGCAATATAGTAAAGGGGGTGAAGTACTTTTGTCCACTAAAGAAGAGCGGGACCTAGGCATGGTTGAGTCTGATAATCAGAAAAAAAGGAGGTGATAGTGCCTCTGTATAAGTCTTTGGTGCGAACTCATTTGGAGTATAGTGTGCAATTCTGGAGACTACACCTTCAAAAGGATGTGAACGGGATGGAGTCGGTGCAGAGGCTGGCTACTAAAATGGATAGTGGTCTTATTATTTATTTTATTTATTTATTTAGCAGCTTTTCTATACCGCGCTCTTCAATATCAGTATAATATCTTCATTATAAAGCATATGAGGACAGACTTAAGGATCTTAATATGTACACCTTAGAGGAAAGGTGGGATAGAGGTGACATGATTGAGATGTTTAAATAACTCCATGGCATAAATGTTCAGGGGGAGAGCCTCTTTCAATTGAAAGCAAGTTCTGCTACGAGGGGACATGGGATGAGGATGAAGGGGGATAGATTCAGGAGTGATTTGCGGAAATATTTCTTTACAGAAAGAGTGGTGAATCCATGGAATAGTCTCCCAGTGGAGGTGGTAGAGATGAGGACAGCAACTGAATTCAAAAAAAGCATGGGACAAACACAGAGGATCTCTAAAGGAAAAAAGGGGACTGTTATAGTTGTTGATATGGAAGGACAGACTAGATAGGCCATGTGGTCTTTTTCTATCGTCATGTTTCTATGTTTCTATTTGCTATGCTTCTCTTGAACTTTGAGGCCTTGTTTTTGTCATCTGTGAACATAAATTACCAGAAGAGGGCTGATGATCAGGTCTCAGGCACTGAAGGCACCAATTATGAATATTTGTTGCAGATATGGTCCTTGAGCACCTGGAACACTTTTTAAATCTGCTGGCAGGTTTATGGGACATATCAGCCGGGAACCAACTGCAGCAAAATCAAATCAATCAATTGTGAAAAATAAAGTTTACTCACGGCCAAAGCACCTGAGTTTTAGGGGGGCAGAGGTGCTGTGAAACAGAAAGGAAACTTGAAACGGCCGAAAAACTGATTAAAGTGGATAAAGAAAAGAAAGAAATGCAATGTGCATGAGGGAAATACCCTGGAATAGCCAAAAGGCAGAAAAGTTCCCATGAAGGGATAGAAAGTTACCAATTGATTGGAAGCTAAACACGTCTGTTGGGCTCTGCGGAAAGATGAAGACTGGTCTAAAATGTCTCCATGGTGGCAGATGGGAAGATGACAGACATGCATACACAGAGGAAGCTCCCAAAAGCTTTGATTAGTACCTGGGGAGTATTCCCATATGTGAGTGCTTATTTTGTGCTTGTAAAAGGAGAAAACAATATTTTCCAGATCAAGAACTTCAGAGGACAGGAATTCAGAAGTTCAAAAGAAACTTTCAACAGTTGCATAAGAACCACAATGAAGTCCCAAGACACTGTGAGTGGTTTATTGGGATGCTTCAACAGAAGCAAACCTTGCATAAAGCAACTAAAGACTGTACAAAGATGGGTTTACCCTCTTCACCTCGATGGTAAGCTCCATTTACACTGAGATGAACCCTTACTGAGTTGAACTTGAGTCCATACTTAGAGAGATGTAGAAGATACTCAAGCCGTTTTTGGCTGGTACAGGCAAAAGGATCTAAAGAATGCCTCCTCACACGAGACAGCAAACTTCTTCCTTTTGCATGAATAGGATTTTCTCATTGAGGCCTTCCTGGAGGCCAAAAGAACATCGGCAATATCAGCCGTGCCTATCTTTCAGAAGCAGGGGCAAAGCGGGTAGCATCGAAAATCGCTGCTACCCGCTTAGCCTCAGCTGCCGGTGCATCTAGTCAAACCCAGATTTTCACTTCCATCGCTACAGGGTCTGTCTAAATGAAAATCGGACTCATTATCCTCAAGTCTTATTAAAACACACAAAGTCTGAAAGACTTATGTGTAATTTCCATTAGGTTTTACCTATATATAACAGGTTGCATGAGCACTATATTGCATAAATTACATTGCTAAATTACAATTGGAGAACCTTTTAAGGAAAAATATGCATAGGATGGCAAGGTTTACAAACTTGTTGGTCTTAATAATTTGAGGGCAGAAGGAACAATTACCACATGGGAAATCCACCTCTAATGGGGGGTTGATGAGGCCCATTTCTTTAGGGAAGTGCTGCAGGCACAATCTGGTTTCTCAGGTTCTTATCTCTTGTATAGGCAATAGAGACATTCCCATTTCTAAACCGTGTATGGCATTGAACAATATGTCAATGATTTTTGATAGTATATTGAATATCTTTTGCCATATGGGAGAACCTTATTGTGCATATTAGTCTTGATTCTTGTGTTTCTTCTGTCCTGCTAAAAGTTCCTCCTGTTAGAACTGCCAGCCTTTCTAAAACCACATTGCACACTTTCTTTTGGATACTCTCTATCATAAAATCTCTTCTCCATTGACCTTGCTTCTTTTTTGAAATCTAAATCTGTAGTACAAAGCTGTCTTAGTCTATGGAATTGACTGTAAGGTAAATTGTCTTTTAAGGTATGATTTTGGCAGCTTTGATAATGCAAAATCTTTTGCGATCAGTAGGCTTAACAATATATGATAGTTGTAAACCCTACTTGACTCTTTTTGATTAAAATATCAAGGAAGCAACACCGTAAATTCCACCTAAGCAGCTTCCACAATATGGGGTGGGGAATGGGGGGCAGTCTGGGTAGGAAGGGACCCACATGGCAGCATGGCAAACTTAACTTTTATTTGTCCGCCGTGCTAACTTCGGTTCCGGGTCTGGCTGTTAGCTTACAGACTGAAGTCTCGCGATAACAGCCTTACCGTGAAACTTCGGCCTGGAAGGAACACCTCCAGGCCTGGAACGGAAGTAGCACGGCAAATCAATAAAAGTAAGTTTTCTGCGTGTGGACTCCGCTGCTGCCGCAGCTGGAGCAGGATGGTGGCGGTGGTCATGCTGCTGCTGGAACAAGAAGGGATGGTGGTCACGCTGCTGCTAGAGCAGGGCAGGTGGTCATGCCACCGCCAGAGCACGGGGGATGAAAATAGGAGGGGCCCTCTGCAATATTTTGCTTGGGGAATGCCACTAGAACTTTTGCTACTGCAAGGAATGGTATTTTATGGTTGCTGCTGTAGATCTCCAAAAGTACAAAAACTATTGGGAGGCTTAATTAATATTTATTAATTTTATTAGTGACAACAATGTATCCAAAGCGGTATTGAGAACTGCTCCAGCCGCAATGTGTTGCGCCGCTCATTAAACTCAATTGAGACCTCTGATCGTCCCAACGGAGTGGCCAGAGGAGATCCGCTGAATATACCAAGCTCGGATCAGGCAAGCATGGGGAAGTTTTAGCGTTAAATGCCTCTGTTAGCTGATAATAGGGAAATCCCAGATCAGAGCCTGTTTAATTTGCGGCCATTCCTTCGCGGGCTCACTAGCGCCCCCAACTGTCCCATTTTACAGAACACAGAATTGTCAGGGTGCCTCAGAATGGCTCCTTTAGCACTAACAGCACCTGCCAGCATAGCCACCATATTCACTATTGCTCATTTTGAAACATGTTTTGGGGTAGTTATTAATGCCACTGAGCTAATACACATCACCCACCCCTGAGAGTTCTTCATGAGAAATGCATCTATCTGTGTATTACAGACTGCAGTCACACCAATTTGAGGCATTCTATTCACAACCGATATACAAACAAAGCAGGAATATTTCTACATACTGGCTTTATTCCAGCAGGAAAAACGTGGGCATCTGCGGGGAACGCCGAAAATATACACGCATATTCTACTTCCTTTGATCCATGTGATCATGCCTTAGAGGTGCCCAGGAGACAGGTTTTAGAATGCCATCATAGTCATTTTCGGCCAATTTCTGTCTCTCGTGCATGTCCAAACGGCCTATTCGCATTTTGGAATGACTTCCATAACCAACAAATTTTATTCATAAAGTATAATAAATACATAAACCATAATAAGTAAACATTAAAACAACATAAACACATTAAATAGTCATTAAAGCATATATAATAACATATAAAAACATTTGGGGGGATATTCAGCATTGGCAGCAGGTACTTCCAAAGTGCATAGCCATCGCTGCTGAATGCTAATCCTGGATATTCAATGCTGCAGAGACCAGAAGCTAACCAGGCAGTGGCTCAATATCGATGCTGCTAGGTTAATTTCTGCGAGTAAAGTTAGGCCAGCATTTGCTGTGCCTTACTTTATCCGTGGGCGCTAATTGGGCAGGGATCAATATCGCTGTTGAAAGGTTAGCGATGGGTGCCGCCTCCTCTCTATATTGGAAGGCCCATGGCACGCCTTGATGCTAACTGCGTAGCATCAGGGCATGTAGTGGCAGCACCCACAGATTTTCAGCGGCACAAACCATGTTAGTGCCGCTGAATATCTCGCTAACCAGCATTTACACAGTTTGCAGGACTGCAAACCATGGAAATGCCTTTGAATACCGCTCCTCCTCTCCCCCCCCCTCCCCCCATTATCTTCAAGCTATATTAAAACACACAAAGGCCTGAGTCTTATGTATAATTTCCTTTGAGTCCCCTGGAATTACAACTGGAGAGCCTTTTAAGGAAAAACAAACATTGTGTGGCACGGTTTACAAACTTCTTGTCCTCTAAGTGTTAAGACTAACAAGTTTGTAAACCTGCCACAAAAACCATATTTTTCCTTAAGGGGTTCTCAAATTGTAATTCCAGCAATGTAATTTATGTAATACAGTACCCATGTAACCTGTTATAGGTAAAACCCAATTTTTCACAATCCTCTTGTGTTTTAATAACTTTGAATAATTGTGTGTCATCTGCAAATTTGATCACCTCGCTCATTATTCCCCTTTCCAGGTCATTTATAACTATGTTAAAATGCAGCAGGACCAACACAGGTCCCTGGCTACTCCACTGTTCACCTTTCTTCATTGAGAATATTGGCTATTTAGCCCTACTCTCTATTTTCTATCTTTTGACCAGTTCCCAAACCACAATAATCAGCAGCCTCCAAACCTAATGGTTTTTAATTTCCTCATGAGGGACCTTGTCAAAGGCTTTCTGAAAATCCAGATACACTGTATCAATCAGCTCACCTGTTTATTCATCCCTTCAAACAAATATAATGGATTAGTGAGACAAGAGTTTCCTTGGCTAAATCCATGTTTTTTTCCCATTAAACCATGACTCTCTGTATATTCAGTCATTTTGCTCTTTATAATGGTTTGTACCATTTTACCCGGCACTGACATTATGTTCACTGGTCTATAGTTTCCTGGATCACCCCTGGAACCCTTTTTAAAAGTTCATGTTACATTGGCCGCTCTCCAGTCTTCAGGTATTACAGACAATTTATAAAAAACAAATTTTCTGAAATATATTCAGTCATCAAGTCAATCAATCATGAGTGATGGATAAGCTCAAATTTAAAGAAAAACAGGAAAATTTTCCAAGCAAAGAAGAAAACCTACAGTAGGTGATGAATCTTTAATGAAATTGACAGTAATTTATTAAATTCTTAAAACTAAATTCAAGGACAAAATACGCAACATGTTTTACAGAATTATCCATATCATAAGTAAACATATACCATTCAAACTGTGTTTGCTTTAAGGCAGCCAAACCACAGTTGTTATGATTTTAACTTAAGAAAAGTATTTAAAATTCAGTAATTATAAAAAACAAATACTTACTTCAATTGGGCCTAAAGTCATATCTATCTGTATTTCATTTTCACGTATTTTAGACAAAGCCTCCATAGCGAATCTTACATCCTCCAGATCACGTATAGGTCGAGATAATTTGTTTAGATATTCATTCATAAATGCTATCATATCTGTAAGTTTCTTTTTATAACTTTCATTTAAGTATTGGCACAGTAATAACTTCCATGCTTTGGCTTCAATAGATAAAGCCAATTTCATTGGTCCTGGTAAAAAAAAATAGGTATCAATATCTACATTTTTATTTATTTTTTATTTTAATTTATTTAATAGGCTTTTTATATCGCTTTATCATTTCAGTCAAAACAGTTTACGTTGTAACTTAAACTTGAAAATGGGAGGAGTGGTCTAGTGGTTAGGACAAGGTACTTCAGGCCGGAGGGCCAGGTGTTCAAGTCCCACCTGGGGACAGCAATCTCAGGCCGGAGGGACTGGGATTTCTAGTCCTATAGGCACTCCTTGTGGTCTTGGGCAAGCCACTTAACCCTCCATTGCCCATGTTCCCTGTAAGTATTAGCGTATGTGTCTCATATCCCCTCGTGTTAAATGTATCCCCCAATTGACTGCTTTGACCCGGTGAAAAGTGGGATATAAATACAGATAAATAAATAAATAAAATAAAATAAACAGAGACATTGACAACTTGGATTTTTCTGAGGCAATGGAGGGTTAAGTGACTTGCCCAAGGCTACAAGGAGTGATAGTGGGAATTGAAACCTAGTCTCTTCGTTCCGAAACCAGAGTTCTTCAAAGATATTTTATATATTTTATTTAGCAGTATATATTTTAAACCATATAAATACTTACATTTCAACTTGATAAGTTGTTAACAAATATTTTCTAGAGAAGTTAATGCATACAAGATGCAAATCAGTTCATTTCTCCACTGAGTGGCCTGTTCATTTTGCCATTACACATGTGGAGCAGCCAGTAATTTCAGCTTCAGCTGTAAACCCAAGATCTTGTAAAGATAATATGCATGCAGAAACAGCTCTTCTGAGAGCTGCTTTATGCAGCTGAGGGCTGCATAAAAGTCTTCAGTCTTGCACTGTTGAGGCATTTCTAACAGGGGCTCTGCATTTCAAGCAAAGGTAAGAGTGTGTGGCTTTTAATTACTAGCTCTCTGCCTGAGAGCTCTTAAAAGGGTCAGGGATTCCGCTGACTGTCCTCCTCTTTTCTATCATTTATTGGCATTTCTTTCTGTTTCCGAGTAGCCTTGTTTTTTTTTTTGTACACCGCTTTTTGCTTTGGCTAAGCGGTATATCAAATTTCCAAATAAAGATAAAGTTAAAAATAAAGGTACATTTTTAAACAAAGTTACATTCTTTTTGGTGCTTTAGTTCAAAACGGGAAATATTTTCTTTAGTGGTGTAGGTTTAAAACTCTGTTTTTAGTATCTTTCTTAGCTCTTTGAAGCTACTGTTGCCTCATCAGGTGTTAGTTCCCTCCCTACCCCACCCCCTATCCCCCACACACCCCATGTGAGTTGTCTTGCTTTATAGGGCACCTCCCCAATGGAACAGCACATTTAGAACACACTTAAAAAAGGTTTACTGCTTTTTCTCTGAAAAGATAGCTGGGAAACCGGATGGTACTTTGGCAGGTCTCTCTCTATTTTGCTTCAACAGGTAATTAAGCTCCACCAACTGAATAATGGCTGGGAAGAATTGTATCACCAAAGCTGTTGCCCCCATTACAGCTTCTGCCTCTGTCCAGATAGAGATCCCAATGCCATTTGAAGGACCGGTTCCATGTGCAGGATGTCTGCAGGCTGAAGCTCTCAGGAAACAAATGGAGGAGCTAAGAGAAAAGGTTGAGAGGCTAAGGAGCATTCAAGACAGTGAGAAGTACATTGATGAGATGCTTCTTGAAACATCCAAGCTCTCCAGCAGAGGAGAAGATGGGAGTCTATAGAACGATGAAGGTTGGACACGAGTCACCAGGGCCTGCAGAATCACCAATCCAATTCTTCCAGCCCTTGAATTGAAGAATCGTTATGCAGCCCTGGAAGTGGAGGAGGTGAGAGCATCCCTGGAAAGAGAAGAACCAGAGCTTGAGCACCCCAAAGATGCAGAATCAATGACCACAAGGAAGCGAAGAGTAGTGGTGGTTGGTGACTCTCTTCTGAGGGGTACTGAGGTGTCCATCTGCTGAACAGACTCGATGTCCAGAGAGATATGCTGTCTTCCAGGTGCCAAAATCTGAGATGTTGCGGAGAGTTTGCCGAGACTCAAACCCACTGTCTTTTACCAGATGTTGCTCATCCATGTCAGCACATATGATACTACCAGTTATCCCTCTGAGCATATCAAAAGTGACTTCATGACTCTGGGACAGAAGGTGAAGCAGATAGATGTGCAGGTGGTGTTCTCTTCAATCCTCCCTGTTGAGAATAAAGGCCAAGGCAGAGAAGCTCGCATCCTGGAGATAAATGCTTGGCTGCGTGGATGGTGTCATCAAGAGTGTTTCGGTTTCCTGGACCATGGGATGGTGTTCCAAAGGATGCAGAGCAGAGATGGTGTCCATCTGTTCAAGAAGGGTCAATGTGTCTTCAGTAGCACACTGGCTAACCTAATGAAGAGGGCTTTAAACTAGATTCGTTGGGGATGGGTGAAGAAAACCCCCAGGTAAGTGAAACATTAAATACCTTTATGGAAATGGGCAAAAGGGGCAACATATGGAAAGCAGTGTATATAAAGCGTAGTTACTCACCTGTAACAGGTGTTCTCCAGGGACACCAGGAATCAGTCCTCACATATGGGTAATGTTGGTGGTGATGGAGCCCTCGCGGAAGCATCCCACCAGCTTTCAGATGCACCCACACATGCATGGTGCCCTTCCCACCCAAGTGTGCCATCTTTTATCCAATAGCCATCGCTTAACACTTAGCTACCACCCTCAACACTAGTTTACTTCTGTTCTCCATTGGTTCCTACCCAAGTTAAACTGTCCCATACAAATCTGTTAATGATTTAATGTTTATTGTTAACCGTTCATATTAATGCCAATTTGATGTAAATTTGTTCTATGTAAACCAGTTTATTGTTCATGTTATATATAAACCGCACTGATCTGAAAAAGCGCGGTATATAAAAAAACAAACAAATAAATAAACCTTGCTCAGTCAGATGACATAACTGAAAGTGGCAAAAATTCAAAGATGGTAAAGAAGCAACTCCAAGGGGAGGAAAAAGGGTTGCGAGGACTGATTCTGGCTGTCCCCAGAGAACACCTGTTACAGATGAGTAACTATGCTTTCTCCGGGAACAAGCAGGAAATCAGTCCTCACATATGGGACTCCAGAGCTACAGGCTACCGAAAGCCCATAGAAAAAAGGCCATGGTCACCCTCAAGGGGAGCCGTAAGCAGCAACAATTGAGTCAGCAGATACAGACTACAGTAGGACTTGTGTGTTTGATGGAAACTAGCATTCTGGTAGCCAGATGGGTCAGAGGGTAGGAATTGCCTAGACCCCAAAAAGATTACAGAGCATGGCCTGGCCGAAGGTGCTGTCCCGTTGGGACTCCCTTTCCAGGCACCAATGGGCTGCAAAGTATGGACCAAAGACCAGGTTGCAGCTCGGCAATCTCCAGCATTGGGATGGAGCACAGGTTTGCTACAAAGGCCACCATGGCTCTGACACAGTTTGCTGTGACTCGGCCATCCAGCATGTTCCACCTGCTCATAGGCGAGGGCGATACGGACTTCCACCCAAGTAGACAGTGTTCATTTGGTCACCATTTGCCCCAGCCAACTGGGGTCATAGGAAACAAAAAGCTGAGAAGCTTTCCGGTGGCCCTGGGTATGCTGAATGTAGAATGACAGAGCCCTATTACAGTCCAAGGTGTGAAGGACAGTCTCCACCCTACTGGTGTGAGACCTAGGGAAGAAGGTGGGGAGCACCTCCTCCTGATTGAAGTGGAAGGGAGACACCACCTTTGGAAGGAATTTGGGGTGTGGGAGGAGCACAGCCCTGTTCTTATAGAATCTGGTATACAGCACTTCTGCCACTAGGGCTTGGAACTCGCTAACCCTGTGGGCAGAGGTGAACGCCACGAGGAACACCACCTTCTACGAGAGGTATCACAAATGGCAGGTAGCCAGAGGCTCAAAAGACAGGCAAGTGAGCTGCGCCAATACTACGTTAAGGTCCCACTTGGTTGCCGGGGATGGATGGGGAGTTTTGACAGCAGGTGTCCCTTCAAGATGCAGGTCACCAAAGGCTGGACTGAGAGGGGTTTTCCATCCAGTGGGTGGTGATGCACCACCAGGGCACTGAGGAGCACTCTGACGTAGCTTGAGTTGAGTCCAGATTGTGAGAGATAGAGAAGGTATTGCAGCACCAGCTGCACTGGCAGGAGAATGGGTTAACCCCTTGCTCTGTGCACCAGACCAAAAATCTGTGCCATTTGAAGGTGTATGCTTTCCCAGTGGAAGTCTTACTGGAGGCCAGCAGCATCTCCTCCACTTCTTCCGGGAGGTTGAAAGGGGCTAGGGTCACCCTTTCAGCAGCCATGCCATCAGTGATAGGAACCCCAGGTTGGGGTGCAGGAGAGAGCCCCTCTTCTGAGACAGGAGCCTTTGGGAGCTCCCCCAGTGGGATGGGAGTCTCTACTGATAGCCGGAGGAGTTGCAGGAACCACGGCTGCTTGGGCCACTGAGGGGCTACCAGGATCAGGAAGGCCTTGTCGTGGAGGGTCCTGCACAGCATTTTGGCAATTAGTGACATGGGTGGGAAGGCGTACATGAGACCTTTTGACCACAAAATGAGAAACGAGAAATGCATCTGCCACCACCCAGAAGGGGTGGGGCTGCTGGGAGCAGAAGTGGGGCAACTAGTAGTTGTCTGGGCTGGCAAAAAGGTCCATCCATGGTGTCCTCCAGGCAGAAAAGCCGATAGGCCACTCTGGGATCCAGTTGCCACTCATGTGGCTGGAGGACCCTGCTCAATCTGTCCGCAAGGGAAGTGTTTTGGCTCGGCAGGTATACTGCCCATAGGAATATGCCCTGCTTGGCTACATAGAAGCAGAGCATCATCGCCTCTCAGCAGAAGGTATGAGACCCTTGCCCCCTGCTTGTGCACATAGAACATTGCCACCTGGTTGTCTGTTTGGATCAGCACTGGCAGGTGCTGCAGGCAGAACACTCGGAGAGTTAGGTATATCGACTGAAGCTCGAGCAGGTTGATCTGCTGGCTGCTCTTGTCCTGTGACCAGCTGCCTTGGGTGCGGAGTTCTTCGCAGTGGGCTCCCCATCCCAGCAGGGAGGCGTCCGTAGTAAGGACCCTTAGGGGGCTTGGAGTTTGGAAAAGCATCCCTGCCTCGAGATGTTGGGGTTTTTTCCACCAGGTCAAAGATTCCGCCAACTGGCGGGTCACTGAAACTCTGTCCTGGAGAAGGCCTGTGGCCTGAGTTCACTGGTCTCAAGGGCACCACTCTGCAGCCCTCATGTGAAGGCGGGCATCTGGGGTGACATGGAGCATGGAGGCCATGTGCCCGAGTAGGCGCAGCAGAAGCCTAGCTGACACTGAAGGACGTGTTGTACTTCTATGGCAAGTGCCCTGAGACGGTCAGCTCAGCCCTCTTGGAGGAAGCCCTTTGCCTGGAGAGTATCGAGTCTTGCCCCTATGAATGCTAGACATTGTGTCGGGAGGAGGTGGGACTTGGGGTACTTTATTACAAACCCCAGATTCTGCAGGACCTGGATGGTGCTTGCAGTGGCCTGCTACACTTCTGTAGCTGTGCCTCCTTTTATGAGCCAATTTTCCAGGTAAGGGAAGACAAACACCCCTTGGAGGCAGAGGAAGGTAGTCACGCCTGCTAGGCACTTGGTGAAGACAATAGGGGTGGAGGCTAGGCCAAAGGATAGTACCCTGTACTGGTAGTGGCCACCCCCCACCATGAACCACAGGTACTGCCTGTGATTGGGTGAATGAGGATGTGGGTATAAGCATCTTTCAGATCCAAGGAGCATAGCCACTCTCCCTGTTGGAGGTAGGGGAGCAATGTTCCAACGGAGAGCATCTTGAACTTCTCCATCACCAGGAATTTGTTCAGGTTGCACAGGTCAAGGATGGGCCTTAGGCTTCCTGTTCTTTTTGATACGAGGAAGTATCTGGAATAGAACCCTTTGCCCCTGAGATGATGGGGTAATGGTTCTACCGCTCTGTCCTCGAAAAGGCCTGCGGGTTCCTTCAGTAGAAAGTCTTAGTGAAGGGGAGACCTAGAGGGCTTTTTCAGGAAGAAAGGAGGAGGAATCTGAGCCAGGCATAGGAAGTAGCCCTCCTTGACCACCTGGAGTGCCCAGGAATCGGTGGTGATGGCTGGCCACCTTTGGGCATAGTGGATCAGATGTCCCCCTGTGGGTTGCTGACCTCCTTGGGGTAGAGAGCTATGCCCAAGGAGTCAAAAGCTCCCCCCTGGCTGGGCCAGGGCCGACACCTGGGGCTTGGGTGCCTTCTACTTACAAGGGCCTTGCCCATGACCCTTGGCCTGCTGACCCTGCTGGGAGCCGGGGAAGCCTGAAAAGGTGAGTAGTTTCTGTAAGTAGCCCCTTTCCTAGGGTAGAAGGGCTTTTTACCCGAGCCCTTCCTTCGGAGAGGGGCAGCAGTCTTTTTAGAGAGCCTGGTCCTTGTTATGAACTCTGTCTCCAGCTCGGCAGTCTTGTCGGACATGGGTTTGCCAAAGAGGTTTTCTCCTTGGCATGGGACGTCGACTAATTTGTCCTGAACCCATTGCTCAAGGTTGGACGACTATAGCCAAGTCTGGCATTGGGCACAGATGCCCGCCACTGCTACTCGAGCTGCCGACTCAAAGCCGTCATAGACTGTTCGAGACATAAATTTGGAGCACTCAAGGACAGCCTTGGTCAGGTTCTTGAACCACTATAGGGGTTCCTCAGAAAAACCAGCTAAAAACCCGGTGAGCTCCTTCACCAGGTCTCTCAGGTACATGCCCACATACAACTCGTAGGCCTGGATTCGACCGATGAGCATCGAGCCCTGGTAGCAGTTTCTGGGGGCACCAAGGAGTGCATTTTCTGTCTCTTCAGCTGACTCATGGCTGACTCCACCACCATGGAGTTGTGCGGCAGCTGTGCTTTCTGGAAGCCCAGGCTCTGGAAGACTCAGTACATCGAGTCGAGCCGCTTGCTCACAACTGGAACAGATGACAATGTCTCCCACATGCAGAGCATTAGCCATTCCAGGATGGGAGGGATGGGCACCGTAAGTTATTCCTTTGGGGGGAAGCCTAGTTTTGGAGGATTTTGAGCTCCTCCGTCCGAGGGCCCTTCTCCGATTCCGTTGGGAACCCTAGAGCCTTGGACCTGTCCCTCACGAAGTTGAGGAATGCCATGTCCTCAGACAAGGACAGACGCCGAGGCTCTGAAGGAGGGGAGTCCGAGGGGACGTCACGGTGGTGACAGGTGTTCGGCGACTCCTCATCCTCGGTCTCCTACTCTGAGTAATTCATTGAAGACTCGAAGGAAGGATAGCTCGCGGGCTCTGGGCCTGAGCCCCATCAGAGGCCCTCAGAAGCCCCGCTGCTGGCGCCAAGCGTGCTAATTGGGGAAGACCTCGGTCACATGGAACAGGAACCAGATCTAAACCTTAGCCAAGGATCGACTCAAGGCCGAAGAGTCTCAAGGATCGGCTCAGCCTCCGGGAACGTCCTCGATATCGATGGCCCAGTAGTCTGGGCAGAGGAACCAGTGGTATCAGACAACAGCGCCCACTGCTGGTCTATGAAGGCAGACAAACTGCGTTTCAGAGCCGCCATTCTGGATTCGAGTCCAGAAGGCTCCGGGGCCATCGACGCAGACAATGAGGACTTGGGCCTGACGACGGTTCCCCCAAGGAGGAATCTTCAATGAGGATAGTCTGGCAACCAAGGCCAGTCTGAGGTCGAGTCCTTCCGGGGAACCTTTGCATGTCGTTCCCTCTCCGATCTCTCAGATGAGCATTGAGGACTGCGGGACCTGGCTCGAGGCTTACCAGACCTGTCGAAGCCATCTAGGGATGCTGCCTTCAAGGTTTTCTTCTTCTTATGTTCCCTCGAGGAAGATCCCCTTTCTGAAGAGCCATGGTGTTGATTGAAGTCTGTGAGCCTGCCCCAAGATTCTGCAGCTTCAGAACAAGTCTTGGCCTTCGGAGGTACCATGGACTCCAAGAAAAACTTATTATGCTGCTGCTGGCAGCTCTTGAGAGCCTTGGTGGACATCTTTTTACAGAGAACACATGCCACAGGGTCATGATCCAGCCCTAGGCAGTGAAGGCAGCAGTCGTGTGTGTCGGTAAGGGACATTATTTTGGCACACTAATCACACTTCTTAAATCCACTAGTAGCCATGGGGGAAAAAAGTACCACAGTGAGGACGAAGACCCGCGGTGCTGCCAGTTGGAAAAGGGCAATAAGGTGGCAAAAAGGGGAAAAGAAAAACAAAAGGTAAGAACCTGAGACTCGATGCTGGGTGGCAGGAAGAGTACCACTGCACTACCGGAAAGAGTATGAAACTCAGGTCGAGAAATATCAACTTTTTCCAGGGACAGACCACACAGACGTCTGCAGGGCTCCAGAGAAAAAAGGAGACAGAGTAAGATGGCACCCTTGGGTGGGAAGGGCACCATGCATGCATGGTGGCATCTCCCAAAGCCTTTCTTTGAAAGCTGGGGGGATGTTTCTGTGAGGGCTCTGTTGGTGCAGACGTCACCCATATGTGAGTACTGACTTCCTGCTTGTTCACAGAGAAATGGCCGTAGCATGGGAAATAAGATCCCAAATGTTGAGGCTTTAATGAGAGAGGCTAACTTGGATTTAGTGGCAGTTACAGAATCATGGTTCACAGAAAACCATGACTGAGATGTAACTATACCAGGCTATACTTTATTCAGAAAGGACAGGGTAGGAAGAAGGGGAGGAGTGGCACTATATGTAAAAAATAATGTAAAAGCTTTGGAACTACAGAGCTTAAAAGGGAGAGATGAGGCACTATCGGTTAAACTAGAAAGAGGGAAAGAGAAAACTATTTGTATTGGCGTGATATACAGACATCCCTCACAGGAGGAAGAGGTGGATGGAGCCCCCAGGTAAGTGAAACATTAAATACTTTTATGGAAATGGGTAAAAGGGGCAACATATGGAAAGCAGTGTGTATAAATGCCCATAGCAGGGGAAATAAGATCCCAGATGTTGAAGTTTTAATGGGAGAGGCTGATTTGGATTTAGCGACAGTAATAGAGACATAGTTCACGCACAACCATTAGAAATGTGGAGACTAGAAGCTACAGCCCCAGCTAGTTCAATGAATAAATTCTGCGTAGTCTGGGGAAGCTCTATCTCCGTCTGCATGGCTTCTTAGAAGGTATGGTGTATTTGGTAAGGTGAGGAAATGCGGGTCTTGGTGTTAAGCTGTATGTATACATAGGTTCCATGGTCTATTCCCCTACCCGCTATATGTAAGCCAAATCTATGTCCCAGCCTCCACTGGCTAGGGTCAAGCACAAGGAGCTTTAAGGGGTTACAAGTACCTTTTAGACACTTAAGGGGTTCCAGCTATGGTAGTCTCTCTAAATTAGCTTTGCAATGATCCCCATCTTGCCCCTGAGGCCCGTCAGACCAGGTGGCATAATATACACACTCCCACTTGGGGCAAAAGTAGGCGTCTTCAGATGCTTTGACATAGTTAGTTGAGGTATGTGTCCCGGTGCATTTTCCCCACTTGTATGCTCCTTCGGGGCACATGTATTTATCATCATAGTAATAACTTCGCTCTTGGTCAACAGACACACAGATATAGTAGCCATTTCTGTTGATGGCCTCACAATCATCAAAGTAAAGAGGGGCTGGTCTTGTGGGATCTGCGAGCTGTCGTGTGGCATTTAGGAGGGCCCCATCCTCGTTGTTCCATCGCAACTCTAGAACATGATATGAGGGGTTCTGTCGGGGGTTAAAACAAGTTCTCACCTTCCCTTTAGTACACATACTTAACTCCGTACCATTATATACACATCGGCTAGTTATACCAGTACAGGTGTAGAAGGAGTGATAGAGTAAAGTTTGGGTAATCTTTGTCCCGATTCGGGTAGTGGTTATACAGGTTGCACAAGGAGGTAAGGCAAAAGTCATTCCAAGGGGCCCCAGGGCTACTGCAAGTACAATATAAACATATAGATGCAACATGATCACAATGTCTCAATGAGTTTGTCTAGAAATTGCAAAGTCTTTACTGAAGTTCTCTTTTTCCACAGCTTTTACCGTACGTAGACCTGTCAGCTTCCGGTTGGTGACAGGAGTAGGGTTGCAGATTCCTTAAGCTTCTGCCGTACGTAGACCTGCCAGCTTCCGGTTGGTGGCAGGAGTAGGGCTGTAGATTCTCACAGTAGCGGTTGTCGTCGCAGCGTGAGTCACAGTGGTGACGCTGGATTGGTGATTGAAGTCCAGGGACGAAGTTCGGTAGTCGCCGCTGGCTTTACTCGACTATGATGGATCCAAGGTTCCAATTCCGCAACTTTGACTGCTGTAGGGGGTCGACAAAATGACGACATAGGGTCCTTTCTAGTGAGGTGCTAGCGGCATCTTTCTCCACTCCTTGATCCACACCGAAGTTCCAGGCTTATAGGGATGCAGTGGTTCAGTCAGGTTGATGGGCAGCTGATCTTGTACCCATGTATGGAGACTCTGCAAAACAGAACCTAGAGCCACTAGTTCTTGTCTGGTGATTTCGGATCCAATTTGACTCATATCCCCTTTTATCCCTTGGACAATGGGCGGAGGTCGCCCATACAAGACCTCAAAAAAGGGGAAACTCCTAATGACTTGGTGGGGGCTGAACGTATCCTGAGGAGGGTTATAGGAAGAGCCTGGGGCCACTTCAGGTGAGCTTCCTGACAGAGTTTGGACAGCTGGGACTTTAGGGTCCGATTCATTCGCTCTACTTTCCCTGAACTTTGGGGTCTGTAACCTGTATGTAACTTCCACTGCACCTGTAGGGCCTGGGCCAACTGCTGAGTTACTTGGGACACAAACGAGGGCCCATTATCTGATCCTATAATTAATGGTATTCCAAACCGGGGAATGATCTCATGGAGCAGAATTTTGGTAACTTCCCTGGCTTTCTCAGTTCTGGTGGGGAAGGCCTCCACCCACCCAGAGAATGTACAAACCAAGACTAACAGGTAATGGTATCCATTTGCTCGTGGCATTTCTGCAAAGTCCACCTGGATATTTCCCATGGGGGTGACTCCTACTGACTGAACTCTTGGGGGTAGGTTAGGACCCTGCCGGGCATTGTTCTTTGCACAGGTTAAACATCTGCGGGCCACTGAGGCTGTCAGGGGTCCTAATAACGAGATGCAAAAATGAGGTTTGAGAGCTTTCTCCATCGCAGTTTTCCCATAATGTGTGGCTTGGTGGAAAGCTTGGACAAAGGCAGAACCCAATGTTTCAGGTATCACAGTTGGGCCAGGAGGAGGATCACCTGCTGGCGGTGGTAGCACTATCCATCCAGTCTCTGATAGCACTCCCCCTTCCTTTTGGCAATAATAGTCTAACTCTTTGGAAGTGTAACGGGGAGTCCATGCACTGAGGGGTACTGGAAATATGGCTGCCTGGACTGTAGTACTAAAGGCAGGAACTTGCCCAGTGGTGGCTGCTTCTCGAGCCGAAGCATCAGCAAATCTATTTCCTCGTGAAACTTCTCCTTCCCCTACCTGATGACCTCGGCAGTGCATTACTGCAACTTGTTTGGGGGCCCATACAGCATCTAGCAATGTCAATATCTCACTTGATGGACTTGCCTCCCGAGGTTATTAACCCTCGCTCTTTGTACAGGGCTCCATGCACGTGCAATGTTGTGAAGGCATACTTAGGATCTGTGTACACATTTAAACGGAGCCATGTCCCTATTATCAGTGCCCTGGTGAGGGCTATCAGTTCAGCTTTCTGCGCTGAAGTCCCCAGGGTCACTACTGCATAGCCAGCACATCGTCGTCCGTTGATGACAAGGCTACTTCCATCCACGAAGAAAGTTCATTCAGGGTCGTCTAATGGGACATCAGTTAGATCAGGGCAACTTGAGAATACAGTGTCCATAACTTCCAAGCAATCATGATCGGGTGGGCCTGGACCAATTGGTAACAGCGTAGCAGGGTTCAAAGCTTGACTGATGATCAACTGCAATCGGGGGTTTTCACATAACATGCTCTGGTACTTCAGCATCTGTGAATTTGTGAACCAGTAATTTCCTTTGTGCTCCATGAGGGTTAGGACAGAGTGTGGTATTGTAACTTGGAGATTCTGACCCAGAGTGAGCTTGTCAGCCTCACCCGCCAGGAGGGCTGTAGCTGCAACGGCTCTCAGGCAAGGTGACCACCCTTTTGCGACGGTATCCAGCTGCTTTGATAGGTAAGCCAGAGGTCGCTGCCAGGATCCGAGGGATTGAGTCAATACTCCCAAAGCATTTCCACTTGACTCATGGACATAGAGGCAAAATGGTTTCTGTACATCCGGCAGGCTCAAGGCTGGCGATGACATCAAGGCTGCTTTCAACGATCGAAATGCTGTATCCTGTTCTGGGCCCCATTCCAGGGGCGATCGCTCCATGCCTTTGGTGGCCTGATACAATGGCTTCGCCAACAGCGCAAAATTGGGTATCCATATTCGACAACAGCCTGCAGCTCCCAGGAAGGCCCTCACCTGCTTTCTGGTGGTGGGGGTAGGGATACGACACACTGCTTCCTTACGCTCCAGCCCCAATTTCCGGATTCCTTTGGACAGATGGAATCCCAGGTAAATGGAGCTCACTCTGAGGAGAAGGATGTTATCAGTGGTGTGCCCCAGGAGTCTGTCCTTGGTCCGATTCTTTTTAACATCTTTGTTAGTAATATAGCGGAAGGGCTTTCAGGTAAGGTTTGCCTCTTTGCAGATGATACCAAAATCTGCAATAGAGTAGACACCCAGGAAGGGGTAGATAACATGAGGCGGGATCTAGCTAAGCTTGAAGAATAGTCTAGAATTTGGCAGCTGGGATTTAATGTTAAAAAATGTAAGGTCATGCATTTGGGCTGCAGCAATCCAAGGGAGCAATATAGTATAGGGGGTGAAGTACTTTTGTCCACTAAAGAAGAGCGGGACCTAGGCATGGTTGTGTCTGATGATCTTAAAGTAGCTAAACAGGTAGAAAAGGCGACGGCAAAAGCTAGAAGGATGCTTGGGTGCATACGGAAAGGAATGGCTAGCAGAAAAAAGGAGGTGATAATGCCTCTGTATAACTCTTTGGTGCGACCTCATTTGGAGTATAGTGTGCATTTCTGGAGACCGCACCTTCAAAAGGATGTGAACAGGATGGAGTCGGTGCAGAGGGTGGCTACTAAAATGATTAGTGGTCTTCATTATAAAGCATATGAGGACAGACTGAAGGATCTTAATATGTACACCTTAGAGGAAAGGTGGGATAGAGGTGATATGATTGAGATGTTTAAATACCTCCGTGGCATAAATGTTCAGGGAGAGAGCCTCTTTCAATTGAAAGCAAGTTCTGCTACGAGGGGACATGGGATGCGGGTGAAGGGAGATAGATTCAGGAGTGATATGCGGAAATATTTCTTTACGGAAAGAGTAGTGGATCCGTGGAATAGTCTCCCAGTGGAGGTGGTAGAGATGAGGACAGTAACTGAATTCAAAAAAGCATGGGACAAACACAGGATCTCTAAAGGTAAAAAGGGGACTGTTGTAGTTGCTATGGAAGGACAGACTAGATAGGCCATGTGGTCTTTTTCTGTCGTCATATTTCTATGTTTCTATTTAACCTCAGTTTGACATAGCTGCGCCTTGGCTCTTGAAACCTTGTATCCGGCTTCGTTCAGGAGGTGCAAGAGATCACTGGTGGCATGCACGCATTCATTTTAGGAGTTGGTGGCTACTAGCAGGTCATCCACATACTGAAGAAGGACTCTCTTCCCTGGAGTCACAGAATAACCTGAAAGATCCTGATTTAGGGCAGCACTGAAGAGGGTAGGCGAGTTCTTGAATCCTTGGGGTAATCGAGTCCAGGTGAGTTGGCCTCGCTTCCCTGTGATGGGGTCTTCCCATTCAAACGCGAACAAGAGTTGACTAGTTGGTGCTAAACGTATGCAGAAAAAGGCATCCTTCAAATATAAGATGGTGAAGTGAGTAGCCTCAGCGGGGATCAGTCCCAGGAGAGTATAAGGGTTTGGTACTACTGGATGTATAGTTTCAACTGCATTATTTACTCGTCTCAAGTCCTGCACTGGGCGGTAGTCACCTGTCCCAGGCTTCTTGACTGGGAGGAGGGGGGTATTCCAAGGCGATTGGCACTCTCTGAGGAGTCCATACTTCAATAACTTCATTAGATGACAGTGAATTCCTTCAATCGCCGGTCGCGGGAGAGGATATTGTCTCACATGCACTGGTTCCACTCCTGGTTTGAGGGTGACAAGCACAGGGGCTATATTCTTTGCTAGGCCTGGACTGGCTGCCTTGATCGGAGATGCACTGTAGAACCGCCATTCTTCTTTCCGGGGGACGGTCAGCACCATCAGGCCAGCAGATTTCGAGTTCACAGTCATTTCCATCTTTCCTCCTTCAACAAAGGATATCTGCGCCTGGAGCTTAGCGAGCATATCTCAGCCCAAAAGGGGAATTGGGCATTCGGGCATGTATAGGAACTGGTGCGTTATCTTCCTTCCCCCTAATTCACAGGTGCGGTTCTGCAAAAAGGGTTTGGTGGTTCTGGTTCCGGTAGCGCCGACGATAGTGACGGATTGCGAAGACAAAGGGGCCACTGGTTTGGCCACTACCAAATGTTTGGCCCCCGTATCCACCATAAAGTCCATATATTGGTCCCCAATCTTCAAGCTGACCATAGGCTCCTGGGGACCCAGAGGAAACTTGGAGCCCAGTCTGGCCTAGTCTTCATCCATATCGTAGCCCTCTTCGGCTGCCATTCCCTCTATAGCCTCTTCTTCTCGCCAAAACGGTGTGCGATGCATTCCTCCCCGACTCTGGAATCGTCCCCCTGCTCTCCGTGTGCTCCTGCCTCCCCTCCGGGAGGCGGAGTCAAGGTATGGGCATTCACTCTTCCAATGTCCTTCTTCCTTACAGTGGGCGCACTGATTTGCACCCAACGGGGTTCAACCATTTCCTCGTCCCCTTCCATGTCCTCGGGTCCTTTGGTTAGAGAAACGTCCTCCACATCGTTCAACTAAAGCTGCAGCAAGGAGATCAGCTTTCTTCTTCATTTTATGTTCACTTTCCTTCTGACGTTCTTGATCACGATTCACAAACACTTTCTGAGCAACTTCCATTAACTGGGCCGCATTCATGCCCGCAAACCCTTCTAGCTTCTGCAGTTTCCATTTTATATCTCCCTGGGACTGACTCACAAAGGCTGTGTTTACCATGTGCAAATTTTCCTGGGCCGCTGGATCATATGGGGTATAAAGTCTATAAGCTTCAGATAAACGCTCATAAAAGGCTGCTGGGCTCTCGTCTGGATGCTGGATGACTTCCGCTACCTTTCTGATATTCATGGCCCTATGGCCTCCTCTCTTCAGGCCTTGCAGTAGGGCCTGGCGGAACCGAGTGAGGGCCGTCGCCCCGGTTGCACTGTTTGGATCCCACTTGGGATCATCATTTGGGAAATCTGCGGCGGCTGCTTGTTGGGGATCTAGGCCTGTTTCTTCCATGGGATTTTCCTCTAACCATTGGGTGGATGCTTGCACGATCCGTGCTCGTTCTTCAGTAGTGAAAAGGGTAGACAGGAGCTGGCGGCAATCAGACCAGGTAGGCTGATGGGTCTGCATAATACTGGACATTAACTCGGTCAGTTCTTGGGGCTTTGCAGTATAGGACGCATAAGGCGTCTTCCAGTTCAATAAATCTGTGGTGGAGAAGGGCACATAAACGAGACTGGTTGGCCCCACCACAACCTGGTCCTGTTCATTAAGGATGGGTAGCCCCAGGATCTGGCGTAATGGCATGACGTGACCATCCCTCTGACTTGCTGTTGTACTTCTGAGGGTCTAATGTAGTCTGGCTTATTGGAATTCGGCTCCCCTGCTTTGGTCTTTGGCAGTAAGTGACCCCGAACTAGCAAATGAATCCCTGCTTGCAGTGTCATCGGTGGACTGCGGTCCCTCCGGGGCACTCCGAGCGGACATGATGGCCAGCAGAAAAACCGCTTTCCAGGACAGGTATCTCAAATGACAGGTGGCCAGAGGCTCAAACGGTGGTCTGGGAAGTTGGGAGAGCACCACATTAAGGTCCCATTCTGCCGTCGGAGGGTAGAAAGGGGGCTTCGATTGCAAGAGGCCCCGGAGGAACCTGGAGACCAGAGGCTGGTTTGAGAGGGGTTTCTCCTTTACAAGGTGATGGTGAGTGGCTATGGCACTCAGGTGCATCCTCACCGAATTAGGTGCATCCTCACCTGTAGGCGAAGAGCGCCAGGTGGCCCCCTGTGGGTTGTGGAGGGTCTCCTAGGGCAGAGGAGGCCCTGCCTGGGAATTCAAAAGCTCCCCCCCCCCAAGCTGGGAGCTGGTGGCTGAGATTTCTGAGTCTTCGGCTTCCTATACCCATGACCCTGGTTCTTGGGCTTGAGTCCCTGTTGCTGTTGCCCTCAATAGGGTTGGTAATGGCCCTGGTGAAAAGATCCCTTTTTCCTCAGGAAAAGTGGTCTTTTTCCCAATGGTTTCTTCTGGGGAAGGGTCGAAGTTCGACGTTTTCTCTGAGAGCCTTTGCTCGGTCACGACCTCAGCCTCTATCTCGGCCATGGGATTGCCAAACAAGTTTCCCCGGTGCAGGGAACATCGAGCAATTTCTCTTGCACCTATTGCTCAAGGTCACAGGTCTGTAACGAGGCCTGGCGCCGGGCCCCGATGTCCACTGCTACTACCCAGGGCTGCGGATTCAAAGCCGTCGTAGGCGGCACAGGATAGGAACTTTGAGCAGTCCCGGATCCCTGCTGTCAGGGCTTGGAACCTCTGGAGGGATTCCTCGGCGAGGCCCGCAGAGAAGCCTGCCACTTCTTGGATGAGGCCCTTGAGGTACATGCCTATGTACAATTCATAGGCCTGTATCAGACAGCCCAGCATGGATCCCTGGAAGCACTTGCACCCGAGGGCATTGAGGGCTCCACGACCATGGAGATATGCGGGAGTTGGGACTTTTGAAAACCCGGGCCCTTCTTGATGCGGTAGATTTTTTTATTTAGCATATATATTTGTATACCGCTACTTCCAGCGATCAGTAGCGGGTTAGATTACATACTGGAAACTGTCAAATCAGGACAGAGAAATTTGAAATATATACAATGTGATTCGTAAGGTAAGCACAACACACAGTAGTTAGGTAATTGGGTTTCTTCTACTTCATATGTACATTTTACATATATACATCCTTGGTTTTTCTGGGTGGCATGGTTTGGGCCACGTGGCCTATATCAGGTTGTACTGAATCTGAAATAGGTGAGTTTTTTTCTAAAGTCGATCAAGTCTTTGCTGGCTCGCAGCTCCGGCGGCAGTTGGTTCCAGAGTGTTGGTGCTGTGTAAGAGAAAGCTCTGTTACTAGTACCGGTTTTGACAGATCTTATATCAACCGGTACACAGAGGGAGTTTGAGTTGGTGGTTCTTCGGCTTCTGTTGGGTGGTTGTGTGTAGATTAGGTTGGAGAGGAAGGATGGCGCTATGTTATGCATGAGTTTGAAAGTGTTTATTAGAGTTTTATATTTTATACGAGCTGTGATGGGGAGCCAGTGTAGCTCAATTAACACAGGTGTGATGTGTTCAACAAAACTTTTCTTCATAATGATTCTAGCTGCCACATTCTGTGCCATTTGTAGCATGTTTAGGGTTTTCTTTGGTAGGCCCTGTAAAATGGCGTTGCAGTAGTCGAAATGTGGCATGATGAGAGCTTGTGCCACGGACCTGAAATCACGAGGCTCAATAATGCTCCGTAGAGGTTGCAGGATTCTTAGTTTGTGGAAGATGGCTCTGTTTGTTATGCGGAGGTGTTTTTCCATCTTTAGGTCACTATCGAACGTTACCCCCAGATATTTTATTTCTTTCTTCGTTTGGTAGGTATTGTTGCATAGGGTGATCGTTGTAGGGGGGCTGAAATTTGGTTTTCTGGAGATATACATCACCTCTGTTTTTTTATGGTTGATCGCCATGTTGTTTTGTTGCAGCCAGGTTTGCATTTCGATTAGGCATTCTTCTAGTTGGATGTAATTTGGGTTATCTGTGTCAAGTTGTGTGTACAGCATGATATCGTCTGCATAGATGTGGTAGTTGATTTTATGCTTTTGGAAAATTTCGCAAATTGGTTGCATATATACGTTGAAAAGGAGTGAGGAGAGAGCAGAGCCTTGAGGTATGCCTTGGGTTTGTGGGAATGCCTCTGCTTTTTCTTTGTTTAACTGTACCTGTTGCATTCTGTTTGTTATATATGATGAGAACAATTTTAGGGGGGTTCCTGATATTCCAATTGACTCAATTCTGTTCATGAGGGTTCCATGGTGTACTGTATCAAAGGCTGCTGAGATGTCAATGAATATGAGTGAAAACATTTTCTTTTTGTCTTCTAGGCCTTTGAGGAGGTTGTCAAGCAGTGCGAGCAGTAGGGTTTCAACCCCATGATGTTGCCTGAAACCGTACTGTTGATCATCTAGGGTTTTGTTGTCGTCAAGGTGGTCTTGCAGTTGTAGTAGGACTGCCTTTTCAATGATTTTGCTAAGAAAGATAGGCTGGATATTGGTCATCCTTGTTGAGTGTTTTGTTTTTTAGTATAGGTCTTATGATGGATTTCTTAAGTTGCGTGGGCATGATTCCTTGTTGTAATGATAGGTTTACTATATGCGAGATGTGTAGGGCAATTTCTTGCTTCGCTGTCTTGATCCATGCGGTTGGGCAGGGGTCCAGTGGCGAGGTGGTGGTGTTGATGTTTGTGATTATGTTTATGATTTGCTGGTCTTCAATTTTGCGAAAATTGCTCCATCCCTGGTCTTGATTTGTGCTGGTCGCCATGTTGAGTTGTGGCGCTGGGTGGGCTGCGTCTATGGATTGAGTGGATTTTGTAGCCGTTAGTTTGCTTGCGTAGTGATTTGCCAGAGTTTGGGCCTTGATTTTGTTGTCGAAATGGTCCTCCTGGGGTGCTTTTGTTAGTGATTTGACCAGTTGGAATAATTCTCTGGGCTTATTGATGACCTTAGTTAGTAGGTTAGTGTGATGCGTTCTTTTTGCCAAGTTGACTTCATTTTTGTATTTTGAGAGAAAAGTTAGATATTCCGTTTTGTGTTCGATGGTTTTGGTTTGCCTCCAATTTCTCTCAAGTTTACGGAGTTCCCTCTTCAATCTGGTCAGCGTTTCAGTATACCATAGTTCTGTTCTGTATTTTGTTGTGTTGGGTGGGGCTTTCCATGTTGGGTTTGAAGCAGCTTGTATTCCTGAGTTCCACCTGTTTATTAAATCATCGAGGTCTGTGCGTTCCAAATCTGTGTGGGATGCAATGGAGCTGGTGAGATCTTCTTTATTGAATTTATTGAATCTCCTTTGAGGGTGTATTGATCTTCCAGTTTTCAGGTTTCTGGGTAGGGAGGGCAGTTGCATTTTGAGATCAATTTGGTGGTGGTCTGACCATGGCACTGGGGTTATACTTATTATGGGTTTTTCTTCGTTTTGCTGGTGTTTGGTGGGTATGAATACCATGTCTAGGGTGTTTCCCTTGTTGTGGGTGGCGTCACTTATTATTTGCTGGTACCCAAGCTGGGTCATGGCTTCCAGGAAAGTGTTCGCCTGAGTTGGTGGAATTGATGCTAAATTTAAGTCTCCCATGATGATTTGGAATTTTCTGATTGGGGTGGTGGAGATGCTTTCTAGCGCTGTAGCCAGTATTTCGTGGTGAGACGAAGGGGATCTGTAGATTAGACAGATGGATAATGCTGTGTTTTCTACTTTGAGTATGTCGATGTCAACAGTTGAGTTTGGGGAGGTGGTTGTTAGTTGTAAGTTGGATTTGGCCACTATTAGAACTCCTCCTCCCCTTTTGTTGGTGCGTGGGCAGTTGTATATTTTATTTATTTATTTATTTTATTTAGCTGTATTTATATCCCACTTTTCACCGGGTCAAAGCGGTCAATTGGGGGATACATTTAACACGAGGGGATATGAGACACATACACTAATACTTACAGGGAACATGGGCAGTGGAGGGTTAAGTGGCTTGCCCAAGACCACAAGGAGTGCCTATAGGACTAGAAATCCCAGTCCCTCCGGCCTGAGATTGCTGTCCCCAGGTGGGACTTGAACCCCCGGCCCTCCGGCCTGAAGTACCTTGTCCTAACCACTAGACCACTCCTCTCTCCGGGTTTGTTTATTTGGTTTATTATTGTGGAGTCAGCGTTGGTGATCCATGTTTCCGTGATACAGAGGATGTCGGGCTGTTCATCAGTGATGATGTTGTGGATGATGTGCGTTTTGTTCCTTATAGATCTGGCGTTGAAGAGGATGATGTTGTATGAGTCATGTGCCAGCTGGGAGGCCTGTAGTTGTTTGTTTTGAGTCACCATGAGCTTGTTTCCATGGGTTCCCTGTGGCTTGGATTTACGATAATTCCATGACTTGTTTTGTTTGACGAGGATAGGACTCTGAGTTGGTTTGGGTGTTGGTTCGTCAATGGCAGAGTGGTGAGTAGTGTGTTGAGGCAGTGAAGGCATTAAGAGGGGGTAGTAAATGTAGACTGGGCTGCAAATGTATGGCAGAATAGTAGTGCAAGTTTGGGTTGAAAGTGTGCGTTGGAACGCATGTGCACATACATAACATCAGAATAATATTGACGAGCTCCATTTCTCGGCTGCTCAGAGGTCTACTGTGGACAGTTGAATTATTGGGTTGTCCTCTAATATATTAGTTAGTGGCTTAGAGTAAGCAGTTGGCTTGCAATAACTATATATCAGACAGTGGCCTAGAGTAAGCCGTTGTTTGCAATAACAATATATCAGATGGTGGCCTAGAATTTGCAGTTGGTTTGCAATAACGATATATCAGACAGTGGCCTAGAATATACAGTCGGTTTGCAGTAAAAATATATCAGACAGTGGCCTAGAATATGCAGTTGGTTTGCAGTAACAATATATCAAACAGTGGTCTATAATATGCAGTTGGTTACAGTGTCAGTATAACAGACAGTGGCCTATTATCTGGAGTTGGTTTACAATATCAGTATTTGGTTTTATTTTATCATATCACTCAGTGATTTGAAAGTAGTGTCTCAGTTTATAAGAGTTCTTAGATTCGTCTATGTCCGTGATAGGTTATCAAAGTGGTATTTTAGGGGTGTGCGTTAACAATGCCAGCTGTTTCTTGGTTTTTGGACTGTGTTTGCGGGCTTACCTCCTCTTGTGGGGCTTGGTCTTTGTGGTTTCATCGTAGCTCTTGCGGTGTTGTCGTCGTCCTTGTTGATGGTGCTGCTGGAGAGCTCCTAGCTTCTTGCCACTGCCTAAGGAGCAAGCCAAAGGGCCCTCTGGCGAGGCCCTCAGGCGTGGGCCCGCCAGGCGCAGGCGCGCCTGGAGGGACACCGCTTAAATGCGGAGAAAAGGCTGGCTCCCACTGCCCCGATTGGGCAGGAGCGCCGGAGGGAGGGGAGACCCGGCAGCGGCTCCCTCTCAGTAGGGACGCCGCTTAAATGCGAAGAAAAGGCTGGCTCCCACTGCCCCGATTGGGCAGGAGCGCCGGGGGGGAGGGGAGACCCGGCAGCAGCTCCCTCTCAGTAGGGACGCCGCTTAAATGCGGAGAAAAAGCTGGCTCCCACTGCCACTAGATAATGGCGAGGCATCAGTTGATCACCAGCACCAAGGCCAGGGTCTCCCACAGCCACAGGAACAGCCTCTCGAGGATGCGAGTCTCTTTTGGTGAGGATTCATACTGGAGGATCTCCAGTTCTTCAGTACGCAGGTCCTCCTCTGACTCAGTTGGGACCGAAAGGGCCCCGGCCATGTCTCAGACAAAGTCGTGGAAGGCCATGTCCTCAGGGGAGGAAAGGTGCCAGGGCTCCAGGGAAAATGGCTCTGAAGGGACATCTCAGTGTTGAGAGGTCTCGGGAGAGGCCTCGACATCGGTCTCTCAATCAGAGCTGGAGAGCATTGAGGACTCCAAGGCTCAGGCCTATCGCGCCTCGAGGCTGGCCCCGAGGAACCGGAGTCCAACAGCGGATCTCAGGTTGGACTCCCAGAAACTGGCCAGGGAAGACCAGTCACCCGAGGATCAGGACCTAGATCTTGATCAGTGCTGAGGGCTCACCCAAGGCCAGTGGCACTTAGGGCCTGGCTCCACATCCGGGGACTCCCCTGCAGTTGGGGGCCCGGTTCTTGGGGCAGATGATGTGGATGAACCTGGCATCATCGTCTGCTGCAAGGCCAGGATGGCAGGAATATTCTGCTCCGAGCCGCCATTCTGGATTCAACTGCAGAAGGCTCCGCAGCTGTCGGTGTGGGCCCGATGCTGGAAATCTCAAGAGTGTGTCCGCAACGAGGACCACAGCCTCGAGGAGCCTCTCACGGTCACCGCTGGCCAAGGACTCCTTCTTAGAGACCTTAGGGGGCGCTGCTTGGAGTCACCAGAGTCCTACTGTGGGACTTTAGTAGGTTTCACCGGTGGAACCTCTACTGGTCTCAAGAATTTTTTCTTTTTCTTTCTGGGGTCTGGGGTCTTTATGGAGGAGGAGCTGCCACGGGACTCCAAATACACCCGGGCCTCATGGGAGGTGCTCGGCTTGGGGTTCAGCATCGGGGAAGCCGGGATTGAGTTGGACCGCGGGAACATACTCTCCTGCAACTCTGACCTTTTCTTGTTGGTTTTCGGAGTCATGGCCTAGCACAGGTCACAGGTTGTACTGTCATGGTCTGGGCCGAGGCAATGTAAGCAGCAGTCACGGTGTCTGTAACAGAAATGGTTTGACTGCAGCGGTCACACTTTTTGAACCCCCCCCCCCCCCGGGGAACATGGTAGGGGAGACCCAGTCAGGGTCGATGACCCCCGGGTGAAAAAAAGGTTGTGAATGCCAGTCAAGGCCAAGCCTCATCAAAATAAAGGGGGAGCAGAGAATGGCACCGGGGACAGCACCTGCTCGAGGCAGGAAGAGGAACCAGTACGCAAACCGGGAGAAAACAACTTTTAAGGATAATTTTTAGAGTTTTTTTCTGGTAAAAACGGGAAAAGAATCCGTTGGGCTCCGTGTAAAAAAGAAGATTGACCAAGATGGCACTCTTGGGTGGGAAGGGGTCCACGCATGTATGGTAGCATTTCCAAAAGCTTTCTGTGAAAGCTGAGGAAATGCTTCATGTGGGCTCTGTCGGCGTTGATGTCACCCATATGTGAGGACTGATTCCTGCTTTTTCCTGGAGAAACGTTGCTTCATCTCTCTCTTCTTCTCCACACATATTCAACAGATAACTAAAATCTGTTGTTTCTTTCTTTATAACATCCTTTCTTATCTCTCCCTACACCCTCCTTGGGAACTTCGCACTTCTAGCAGACTGCTTCTACCCGTGCCCTTCTCTTCCACTGCCAATTCCAGACTTTAAACTTTCCAACTTTCTGCTCCTTATGCCTGGAACAAATTACCTGAATTAGTACATCAGACTCCATCTCTGGCCCTTTTCAAATCCAGGCTAAAACTCCTCTCATTGAGGCTGCTTTAGGATCCTGATCCACTTAGACTCCTGCTCTCCATGTATGTTTTTCCTTATCATTCCCCTAAATATATCCTAGTCCCCAGTTGTCGTGTTGTCTTGACTAGACTGTAAGTTCTAACAAGCAGGGACCTTCTTTTACATGTCTGTGTACAGTGCTGCATACACTTTGTAGCACTATATAAATGATAAGTAGTAGTAGTAGTGAGTTGTAAATTGAAATTAATAAATATACAGGGTGTCAAGTGATGAGGTCTGCTTGAGCGAACACTCGAATGCCAAGCTCTCCTTTCTTCCCCTGGAAAACAGCTAAAAACTCATCCCACTGATGGTGCTCTGACTGAGAAAATATAGCTCCTAAGCCCATGAGTGCAGGTAAGAGTGCTAGTAAAAAGAAATAGTGGACTAGAGCAGTCAAGCGGAGATGCTGAAAAAGACACCGAAGACCACAAGAGACAGACCCAAAGATGTCAAGATGGTGAAGGAGGATGCATCCCTGATGTTTACTCTCCAGGGGAAAGCTGTAAGGCAGCTGACCTGCAGCATAGCCATGGTACTGGAAGATAAACTGCCCTGGCTGCAAAACTTGATAGATGAAATTAAGGAATGCATCGAGGTGCAAAGTGTGCGAATCCAGCAGGCTGAAGACAGCATATCATGGCAAGAAGAGCACACTGGTGGGCCACATGCAGGCCTTGGAACAGAGCTACAGAATTCTCCTGGAAAAGATTGATAATCAAAAAAACAGAAGTCGAAGGAATAACATTCAGCTGATAAGACTGCGAAGGGTGATCAAGGAGGATGAACTCTGGGATTTAGTTGAGAATTGGCTGTTACAAGCACTGGACATGAACAAGGATGACCACAAGACACTGATGGAGTGAGTGCATTGGAACAGCATGAAGAGGAAAGAGATGATGAAACCTAGGCCAGTGGTAGCACGAATGCTAAACCTTTCAGAAAACAACTGCTCATGGGCCTGTACCAGCAGAAAAGGGATCTGGAGTACAAGGTCAGAAAAATCCTGCTGTTTAATGACTACTCAAAAGTGGTAGAGAGCAAAAGAACCATAACTCCCTAATTTTCAGAACTGGCCAGGAGAGGAATGAGACTTTCAAGACAGCTCCCAGCCAGAGTGTGATTCACCTACAGCATGAGAATAAGGTGCAGGTGTTTGAATCTACCAAATCCTTAAAGGCCTTTTGATTGCTGAAGCCTTAACATTTCTTGGACCTTTTTTGTATCAAAGTTTTAAGTTGCTTTGTTGAGCAATTTGACTGTGTGCAGATGGGTTACAGTGGGGTGCAACACTTGATGGGCTACTGGATGAGAGGCAATGGACTTTGCAGTGCCGAAGCTCGAGGCATGAAAGTATGCTAGATATGAACAATGAATTTTAGCCCCACTGGCAGAAGAATTACAACTGGAGGCCAGTAAGCTGAGACTCTTAACTGGGGTGGCATGCCATGAAGGGACTGAGGTACATTGCTGGATTTTTATGGAGCAAGAGGGCAGACCCAAGTGCCCCTTTTTGCACAGTTGGTGTTGACATGATAGAGAGTGCATGCCTCCCTGGCTCCCTGACTATAGACTGATTCAGCACTGACATTGGATAAGATGTGTAGATGCTGGGTATTTCATGACGAGTGTGGAGGTGCAGTGCAGCGCTGCGACGTGAGCCTTTCCTAGTTCCCAATACTTCAATTTCCAGTTCATGCATGGGTCCATGAGTTCTAGATGGTTTTCTGTCACCAGTGTGTGAAACCAAAGGACTATGTAAAAAGGACAAATCAGAACTGCTATGTCACTTATGGAAGAGCAATAGAGAGAAGTAGACTGATGTATGAAAGGGGTGTGTGTAGATTTAGAATGTGCATGGTATGTGGGGTTGTCTGCAGAATGGGTTAAAGCCAAGAGAGAGTGGTGAATGTGCAGGACTGGAACATTTATGTATCAGTGTGGGGGGTTACAAACTCTGGAGGGGTACTTTGAGAGGGGGAGGGGAGGAGTTCTGCAGGGAGGTTGGTGGGTAGCTCAGCAGGGGTTGCTGGAGCAGGAGGTTGAGTGCTGCTGGTGTGCAGGGGGGGGGGGATGTATGTCTGTGAGAGTGAGTGTATGAGAGAGAAAGGGAAGGAAAGAGAAGGGGGTGAGTTGGGAAGGATTTGGGAGGAGGAGGAGAAAGGGTCAAACAATGTTAAGTTTATGGGGCTGAAGGACAGTGATCTGTCCTGGGTCTCAGTTGGCAGGCTTTGGGCCAGTGTAGTGTCAATTTGATTTTGAAAGCTAGCAATCTGGACTTCAAAAGGGGTATTTGATAATCTCAAGTTTTTGACTAAATGTTGATGGTATTCACTCACCAGTTAAACAGATAAAGTTTCTCAGGTATTTTAAGTGGTAACAACTTGATATCATGTTCCTGCAGGAGATGCATCCGAGTGCCACGGAGCACCATAAGTTACAAAGAGGGTGTGTAGGAGAAGTGGGCTTCTTGTCTTTTAACAGCAGGCAAAGGGGAGCAGCAATGTTAATTCATAAAAGGGCATCCTTTACTTTGCAAAATAGTGTACAAGACCCAGAGAGGCAGTTCCACATTATGGCTGGATGTTGCAGGGGCTTTAGGTGATGCTATGTAATGTTTATGCGCCAAATACTTATAACCATAGATTCTTTTCTACACTGATAGTGAGGTTACTAGAGTTTTAAAACTGTCATTTTATTGTGGGAGGGGACTTTAACTTGCCCAGAGACCCGTCAGTGGACTGCTGACCCTAGAGAATTGTGCTGAGGGACGGAGTACAAGGGCATCAATTTCGTGATGGGAAATCTGACTCTGATCAATACGTGAAGGACCCATCATCCCAGAGAGGTGGACTTCACTTTCTACTCTAACACACATGACAGCCATGCACAGATTATCTCCTCATCTCTGGAAAAGACAGTTATTGGGGATGTGGGCCTGTCAGACCACGCTGCAGTGTGGATCACTCTGAGAGAGGGGGTAATTGGTGTGGCGAATGAATCTAATGCCATATAGGAACAAGGATTTACATGAGCATCTGCAGAGGAGTTGGCAGTGGTATGGACAAGAAAATGGGGGGGGGGGGAGGGGTTAAAGGCACGTACCATAGAAAGTGGCAAAGGCAACTATGAGGGGAGAAATTATAGCGTACATGGTTGGAAACTGGAAAAAAAAGAGATAAGGAGTTATTGGAACTCTTCAAACAGCTTCAAGTCTACTGATGGAAGCTCCCGCATCACCTAAGAGCAATCACAGATATCGTTGATTTCCGAAAACATCTAAAAACCTTCCTATTCACAGAATACTTTGACAGCACAGCAAACACACAGCCTTAACAATCAAGATCTCTGACCAGCTGCCCCACCTATAATACAATTACTACATCAATGTAGTGCTAAATCTACTGCAAATAGTTATAGAAATGTTATACTGTTTTGTTGATAGTCACAGGAGAATTGTCAATTGTTATATGTAAATAGTTGCTGATTGTACCGTTCCATGTAAATCATTTTTCATTGTAAACCGACTTCATAAAACTGAAAGACGGTAAATAAAAACTGTCAAATAAATAAATATATATAGTATGAGCAAACAGAGGGACAACTGTCAGGGTATAAAGGGTAGAGTTAATGAATTACTCAGTAGAAGGGCAAAGGGTAATATTAAATTATATAAATATCAGCTTCCTCATTGGGGAATAATTGTGGGAAGCCTATGGCCAATTTGAAGAAAAAATTCACTATATCAAAAATTAGGAACCCTCCGGGGAAAGTCTTTGTTAAGGATGTAGACATCATGCAGCAATTTGAGGAGGAGCCTAAAAAATGTCAGAGGAAGGATCTATTCTTGGGTGCTCTGTACTTCACTAAGTGCTTTCCGCTTCTCAGACAAGAAACTTTCCAATTGGGTGACTTCAGTAAAAATATATGAAACCTCCTTCCAAATAATCACACACTTGCATGGAAAACGAAGAAAAAAGGAGGATTCACCCAAAGACAGAACCTGAGCCTTTAAGGCCAAGAACTGCCTGCGTCTAAGCTGGGTGCTGCATGCAACGTCAGGAAAAACGTTGATAAGATGGCCACAAAACTTAATAGTCTTGTGTTTAAAAAAGGCACGCAACACACTTTGCTTAACATCTTTGGACAAAAATGTCACCAGCAAGGTAGAACGAGAATTAATTACGTCTTGGGGGTCTTCGAGAAAGGCAGTGAGATTAGTGATAGAGGGTTCAATTACATCATACTCCCCCTCTACTGGGTTAACTCTCTTACGATTAGGGGATATATAATATATCTGAGAAACAGAAATAGGTTCCTTGATTAGCAAGACTTCCTGAAGGTACTTATCCAATAAGATCTTAGGAGCGAGGAGTTTGGTAATAGGAAAATTCAAGAAACGCAGATTGCAAGAACGTGCTAAATTCTCCATCGCTTCAATTTTATTATGTAGGGTCAGTGAGTCCTTTATGCTAACTGCCTGAGCAGCATGCACTGAGCCCATCTGTCCCTCCAATTTTAGAATAGCTGTATTAAGTAAAACAGATCTACTATCTAACTGCTGTAAAGAGACAACAGTCTCTTGGGAAAATTTAGTCAAGGAATCAAAAGTACCTGAGATCTTGCTATCAATAGACTTAAGAACCCCCCAAACATGTTTCAAAGTAATCTCTTCATCAGAACCAATAGTCGGGAGTGCAGAAGCAACCCCCGAGCCAACAGAGAGAACCGGTTTAGGTAGGGAGAAGGAATCATCTAAATCTCTTACCTTTCCGGAAGATTCCCCAGCAGAAGCAGGAAGCACAGTAGTAAAGGGACACGGTGGTGGAGACCTTCCCCCTGAACTCAAGGAGGCACCCTCAGGAGATGAATGGGCAATAGGAAGCAAGGAAAAATGCTTATCTAAGGGGCCCGTTGGTTTGAGACTGCCAACAGGGTCCCCCTCAGCAGCACCTTTACCTTTGCCCTTCCGTTTCCCCATAATCACAGGGAACCGAAGGTCAATTCAATAAACCAAATAACACTTAAACAAACCAAACAAACACAAAAACAAAAACTAAACACACAAAACGAGAACGCCTCTTTACCAAACCCAAAGAAACAACACACAGCCAGTAGGGAACACCAAAATGACGTCGCGGCGACGTCGAAGGGGCGTCAAAGGGGCAGGACCTGCCCCTTTGAACACGCCCCTTCGAACCACGCTCCGCGAATCACGCTCCGCGGACAAACAGACAATTCTTTTATAGAGGACTCGCACAGGGGGGGTCCTCTCACAGCTGCGGTTCACTCTCCCCTGCCTGTAGAATAGTCCGGGGAATCTCCAGCACCCGATGCAGCACGCTGCACTCAGTAGCAATCCCTGAGGCCAACTAAATGACCCCGGATGCCTCCAACACTTCCCAGCCGAGTTCAGATGACACACAGCAAACTGGCATCTTTTAATCTCACAGGGGGGGTCCTCTCACAGCTGCGGTCCACTCTCCCCTGCCTGTAGAATAGTCCGGGGAATCTCCAGCACCCGATGCAGCACGCTGCACTCAGTAGCAATCCCTGAGGCCAACTAAATGACCCCGGATGCCTCCAACACTTCCCAGCCGAGTTCAGATGACACACAGCAAACTGGCAGCTTTTAATCTCACAGGGGGGGTCCTCTCACAGCTGCGGTTCAATCTCCCCTGCCTGTAGAATAGTCCGGGGAATCTCCAGCACCCGATGCAGCACGCTGCACTCAGTAGCAATCCCTGAGGCCAACTAAATGACCCCGGATGCCTCCAACACTTCCCAGCCGAGTTCAGATGACACACAGCAAACTGGCAGCTTTTAATCTCACAGGGGGGGTCCTCTCACAGCTGCGGTTCACTCTCCCCTGCCTGTAGAATAGTCCGGGGAATCTCCAGCACCCGATGCAGCACGCTGCACTCAGTAGCAATCCCTGAGGCCAACTATGGTGCTGTTTATTTATAATGTAAGAGCATAAACAACGTGATGCAGGTGATCACTACATTCGGATCTTTCTCATTGCTAAAAATTAACTGGAGTAAATCAGAGGCCATGCCAGTGTCAAAGGGGTGCAGCTGTAAGTTGATGTTAACTTCCCATTGACATGGGCGAGGGATGCTCTGAAATACCTGGACATTTATTTGAGTGCAGGCCCAAAGAAGGTATATACTGCAAAGATAGAGGACAGATTGGAGCAGTTGAGGAAGCTGTGTACAAAGTGAAAAGATTTGCCTCTTGCTTTTTGGAAGGGTAGCGCTGGCAAAGATGGTGCTCCTTCCCAAGCTGTTATATCCTCTGCAGATGCTACCTATTTGGCTGAGAAGATGAGAAGAAACAGGCTATAGGGGAATGCTGTGGGGGTTCTTGTGGAGGGAAAAAGCAGCTCAGATTAGCTATGTGGTACTTATGATGAGAAGGAAAAGGGGGGGGGGTAGAGCTCCCAGATATCAGATTGTACAATGTAGCTACATTCCTGAGATGGATTCATGAGGCACACAGTGGTCACTCAAACTTTGCCCTACAGGTTTGCTGAATGGGTAAAATGCATCCTATGAGTTTTTTGGTATGTTGCAAACAAAGAAATGCTATTGGCAAAGGCTAAGCTACAGGACACAATACCTGCCATCTTTCAAAAAGGTTTGGGAATGGTAGAGAGAGACATTAAGTGGTGTGACAAAAAAATTTGGCTTTTAGCACACTATTAGATAATCCTGATTTGTGCCAGGAATGGAAGGGTCCTAATTTGTTATGTAGGATTGGCAGAGATGTAAATACATCGGGTAGGTGATGGATGTAGGGTGTGGAGTTTTTCTTACGTGTGATCAACTGAAAGAGTATTGGGGATTTCCAAACAAACATCTGACTCCATACTAACAAGTGCGCTACTATGTCAACTCCTTACGGGGACAAAGGGGAGGATATGGCCATTACAGCCCTGGATAATTTTTTTCTCCAACTGCCACTGAAGTTCAATAAGGTGTCCACTTGGTACAAGGAGGGGAGAGGAAATAGGTGACCAGCTTTTAGGAAGTCAATGACAGAAATCTAGTCTAGAGAACTGGGAGAGGAGCTAACCGAAGAAAAGCTGCTGGAACTCTGAGGGAATTACTAAGTTGACTCCAAATGTATACTGTCGCCAACCTCCCCCTGGTGGCCGGTGGCTGAACGGGGAGGTTGGGCATATAGTTAATTTTAGGAGAGGAGGGTTTTTTAAGGACAGGTGCAGCCTAGTCTATGTAGTCCTGCTCCTGGTGCAAATAAGTCAGGTAAGCCAAATGGAGGGAGAATAAGGCTTTTATTTCCCTTTTCACAAAAAGATTTGTTGGGCTACAAAAATTAAAGAAAGTCCTTCTTTTCAGGCATAAACCAAACTCAAGGTACAAAGTAAACTGTTATAATCTTCACAGTTGTGGAAAGGAATTTAACCAAGGATTCTTTCAACATTGGAGTAAATTACATGTCTGAACATTCTTCTTTCATTCAGCACAAATATGAAAACTTCTTAAGGTAATATCTGTATAGCTCACAGTTCCAGCAGTGATTCCAAACTACCCACAACACACATGGAACAATCCATCAATTCCTCCTGAGATGAGGAAATAGGGTCTATAAGCTCCACTTGCATCGGTTCTAAATCACTATTATCTTCTTCTGAGCTGGGGCTTTCTCTGGCTGTTATCACTGGCCAGTCCCTGTTTCTGTTCCCTTGTTTTCCATACAGTTGTTCTAAGGTTCTTAAATGAGCGTGGCCTGTTTTATTGCCTCTATATCTGGGCTGGTGAAACTTTGGTCTGCTTTCTCATCGTTTAAACTGGGCATCTGTTTTATAAGGGCTTCTAGCAGCTGAGCCTTTCTTCATGAATAAAGAATCATCATACCTTGATTTCCTGTAATAGGCATAGCTGGAAGTGTCCTCCTCAGGTATTTCCCTTAGGACCCAGTCTCTCTGACAATCCATCTCTTGAAAGCTTCTGGTACCTTTCAATCTGGTCTTCAGGCTTTCTGGCAAGCGTAGGCCTCTCTCCAAGCCTGGCTTCCTGCTTCTTAGCTCTTTACCTCTGGAGTTTCTGGCTACCACGACTTCCACAGGACTGACTCTCCTCTGTCTGTCTTTCTCCCTGGAACCTTCTGGTTCTCTTTGAGTTCCTGCAGCCGTGCCACTAGTCCTGGTTCCACTGCTCTCCTTTCCGATGCTGCTCTGCTTTCTGTCTCCAGCCACTTGCTTATAAAGGTCTTCTGCCTGAGCTTCCCGGGCTAGTTCTCAGGTGCTGCTGATTAGCTAGGTGTGTCCACTCAGCCTCTGTAAGTGCATGCCTGCTCTCTCTAGCTGTTTTGCTAGGCAATTTCATTCTCTGCACCTCATTTGTTTTGGGACAGACAGCTTCTTTTCCTATGTCCTCACTTTTATTAGCTCCTGCTCTATGACAATACTTGCAAGAGATGCAGTTCAAAATCCTTCACATTACATATATCAAAAGAGAGAGGGGGCCCAATTAAAACTATGGAAAGGAGGGGATGCACAAAGTCTTGGAGGGCACCTTAGTACACTCTTGCTTAAAAAGCATAGAGCTTCCATTTTTTTTTTGGGGGGGGGGGAGTAGAACAGGCTACTGTGGAATATATGTACATAGTCTTGCTGTCGAGGGATGAGTCTCCTGTGAAGAAAGTGGGAAGAGGAGCACCGGAAAAGCATTTCATGCATGGCCTTGATGCTGGCAAGAAAAACTATTTTATCACAGTGGGTGGCGGAGACTGCACTGGTGCTGGCGCAGGTGATTATATGAAAGAAATGGTGGTAGTGAGAGAGCAGAGAAACTCCATGTCCCAGATCGGTTGTGAAAAAGCAATACAGGGAGCTCTGGCTAAATTTGCTCTGGCTACATTTTCAGAGCAGTGCATAGGCTAAGCGATATGTCAGCTTCAGGAACTGGTGAAAAAAGTGGCTGGGGTAGGGGGGACCGAAGAGGGGCAACTACAAAGAAAGGGGGAAAAATGACCTGGTCTGAGACTTAATAGCTTGTGGTTCTGGGGCTGCGCTCCCTCTTCAGAAGCACACAGAGGGAGATGGACATGGACAGAGAGAGGATTAAACTGTTCTTTGCAGAACCAATGTTTTCCTTTTGTAATGTATGTCATATTGTTTGGAATGCCTTCACTGTAATGTTAATTGGATTTATAGACACTTCCCTATTTTTACAAATAGCTTTATCTAATAAAGTTATTTTTACAAATAAATAAATAAATTTAATAATTCACCTGAAGTAGATATACACTGGGACAAACAATTAAAGTAGTAGTTTAAATTATCAATTAAAAACAATTTAAATCCACATTTTGTTATTCTACTTTCTAGAGCATAGTCTAGAAAGTAAATAACTGCCATGATATTCCATTAGATGAGCTTGCCAAGATTGTCATATAATTCTATATTTATCTATATTTTTCACATGAAAAGAAATAAACTTCATACCTGTATGCATTTCAATTGCTCCTACAACAATGGATGGCTTTAGATCTTCGATCTGTTGTTCAAACGTATCATAATGGAGAATTTCTGCTCGCATTTCATTAAGGGAAGGATTCCGATCCATAAATTGCTAAATGGGATATAAACATGCAATTGTTTTTTTAAACTCTTTATTTATCAAATCAGCAAAGAACATACAACAGATATAATTACCAATATATACATAGTACAACTAAAGAGCAAAGCATTATAACAAAAAACTATCAAGATACCCAATAAACCTTCACCCAAGACAATGGCTGGGCAGTCATGACTAGAGTGCAGTTACTCACCTGTAACAGGTGTTCTCCATGGATAAGCAGGAAAATTCCTCACATATGGGTGATATCATCTGACAGCATCCTACTCGGGAGCATTCCTAGCTCCTTCTTTTTGGAAGCTGCACTACACCTGCGTGAATCTTCCTGCCTGCTGCTGTGGCACCATCTTAGCCTCAGTCCATATGGAGAATCCATCTCCAAGGGGATGAGGGAGGGAGTTTTTCTGCTGTCCATGGAAAACATCTGATACAGGTAAATATCTATGCTTACTCCATGGATAAGTAGGAAAAACGTTCTCACATATGGGAATCCCTAGCTACAGGCTGCCTTAAACAAAAAAAAGGAACATGCCCAACTAGGACTAACAGAATATTTTTGTTGGCAACAGGCCTTTTATGCAATTTTATTTTATGTTATTTTGAACATAAGAACTGCCATACTGGGTCAGACAAAGGTCCATCAATCCCAGTATCCTGTTTCTAGCAGTAGCCATTCCAGGTCACAAGTACCTCGCAGATTCCCAAAAAGGCACACAGGTCCCACAATGCTTGTATTAGGGCAAGCAGTGGATTTTCCATGTCCTCCTTAATAATGCTTTATGAACCTTTCCTCCAGGAACTTTTCCAAACCTTTTTTTTAAATCTAGCTACACTAAGAGGTCTATTTACTAAACAGCGGTAGCCGGCTCCGTGCGATATCGGAGCCATGGCCCCATTGATTTCAATGGAGCCGTGGCTCCGATATCGCACGGAGTCCGCTACCGCCGTTTAGTAAACAGACCCCTAAGAGCGTTCACTACATCCTCCATTAACGAATTTCATTGTTTGGTTACGTGTTGAGTGAAAAAGTCTTTTCTCTTATTCATCTTAAATGGGTTACAGTGAAGCTTCATTGCATGTCCCCTAGTCTTCCTACATTTTGATAGCGCAAACAATCAATCTAAGTTTACCTGTTCTATTTCATTAATTTATGGACCTCTATCATATCTCCCCTCAGGCGTCTCTTTTCCAAGTTGAAAAGCCCTAACCTTTTAAGCCTTTCCGCATAAGGGTATCTTTCCATCCCCTTTACCATTTTGGCGGCTCTTCTCTATACCTTTTCTAATTCTGCTATATCCTTCTTAAGATATGGCGATCAGAATTGTACACAATATTCAAGGTGCAGTCACACAATGGAACGATACAGAGGTATTATAATATCCTTGGCTTTATTCTCCATTTCTTTCCTTATGATTCCTAGCATTCTATTTGCTTTCTTGGCCGCCACTACACACTGGGTGGAGGGTTTCAACGTATTATCCACAAAGACATCTAAATCGTTTTCCTGGGTGGTGGTGGTTCCTAATCTGGAACCCTGCATCATGTAACTGTAGCTTGGGTCATTCTTTCCTAGGTGCATAACTTTGTACTTGCCCACATTAAATTTCATCTGCCATTTGGACATCCAGTCTTCCAATTTATAAAGGTCCTCTTGCAATTTTTCACAATCCTCCTGGGTTTTAACAACTTAGAATAAATTTATGTCATTTGCAAATTTGATCACCTCACTTGTTATTCCCATTTCCAGGTCATTTATGAATATGTTAAAAAGCAGCAGGCCCAGCACAGATCCCTGGGGTACTCCACTATTCACCTTTCTCCATTGAGAAAATTAACCAATTATCCCTATTCTCTGCTTTCTATCTTTTAACCAGTTCCTGATCCACAATAGTACACTGCCTCCAATCCCATGACTTTTTAATTTGGCCAAGAGTCTCTTATGAGGGACCTTGTCAAAGGTTTTCTGAAAATCCACATACACCATATCAACTGGCTCACCTTTATATACCTGTTTATTCACACATTCAAAAAATGTTACAGATTAGTAAGACAAGACTTTTCTTGGCTGAATCCATGTTGGCTTTCTCCAATTAAACCATGACTATCTACATGTTCAGCAATTTTATTCTTTATAAGTGTTTCTACCTTATAAAGACGTTTGGCTCAGGGGTCTGTAGTTTCCTGGATCACTCCTGGAACCCTTTTTAAAAATTGGCATTACATTGGTCGTTCTCCAGTCTTCAGGTACTACAGATGATTTTAATTATAGTTTAGAGATTACTAATAGTAGGTGTGTAATCTTATATTTCAGTTCTTTCAACACCCTCAGATGTATACCATTGGTGGCCCAGGTGATTTACTACTCTTCAGTTTATCAAATACTTGTAATACATCTTCCCGGTTTAGCAATATTTCTTTCAGTTGTTCCGATATATCACCTTTAATTACCATTTTAGTCATGGGTAACTTCCCTACATCTTCCTCAGTAAAGACCGAAGTAAAAAATTCATTCAGTCTCTCCACTATGGCCTTGTCCTCCCCTTTTACCCCTCTATCATCCAATGGTCCAACTTGCTCTCTCATAGGTTTTTTGCTATGAATATACTTGAAAAAGGTTTTATCATGCATTTTTGTTTCCACGGCAAGCTTCTTTTCAAATTCTCTCTTATTTACAACTCTTTTATACCACTGTATCTATTAGTCACGGCGGTTTACATATAACAGATTGGAACAGAAACTTGAATGTTACATGGAACTCTTTGAAACAAAGTAAACTATACAACATAAACTATGTAAAGTAACATCAACAAGGAACAGAGCTGTAAGTTACACTATGCAGTGTATAGATAAGATGCTCGTAGGGTAAAGGCATAGCACATGGTGTGTTGGGGGCCAGCTTGATTTATGAGGTGTGTTACAGGTAAAGTAATACAGGATGATAAATATTATAGGCGTGAGCAGCTAGCAAGAGGGTGGCTAGGTGTCGGAGTCAAAGTATTCCAGGAAACAAATGTTTTTAACTTGCAGCATATAAGTCCCAAATGTCAGGGAGTGAGCTACAGATGGTTGGTGCATACAATCAGAAGTCTCTATTGGAGGTGGAGGCACTGGTGTGGACGATTGAAGTGGTACTGTGAGGAGAGTGTTTTTCGCTTTTCCGTGATCTCTGGCATAGAGGCTTGTCAAGTCAAGACTGAGGCTGATAGCTGGAGGATGGTCCTGAAAGTTGTCAGTGCCACTTTGTACCTCACTCTGCTGTAGATGTGGAGCCAGTGTAAATGCTTCAATATAGATGTTATCCGAGTGTGATGATCGCTACCCATGATGAGTCTGACTGCTATATTCTGTACAAGCCGTAGAGGCTGTTGTGTGGATTTTGGTAGACACTGATAGATAATGTTAGCAAGTCAAAGATAGGGGTGATGAGGGCCTGGCAGATGTTTCTTAAGTTTTCATGGTCAAGCAGAGGTTGAGGGTTTCGCAGAGTTTTGATGCGGTAGTATACTGCTCTGCTAACATGTTTAATGTGGGCATTGAGTTCAGGTTCTGGTCCAGAGTCATGTTACTTTAATTGCAATGTCACGTTTGCAAGATCTATTGTGGCTGGAGGAGAGAAGGAGGGGTGCCTAGTTATGTGCAGGACTTCTGTTTTATTAGGATTAATGAGTAAGTTGTGGAGGCTGAGCCAGTGCATGACTGCCTTTAGGTAGTTGCTTATTATGCAGTAGTCAGGGTTGCTGGTGGAGAATGGCATGTAGATCAGCATAAAGGTGATAATGGATTTTGTAGCTCTGAATGACATTGTAGAGGGGGTTGGATAAAGATGTTAAAAAGCAAAGAAAATAATGCTGAACCCTCTGGTAGACCCTGAAGGAGTCTGAATAGGCTTAAGGTCTACAATCATATTCTGACCTGTTATGAGTGGTCAGTGAGATATGACCAGAACCACTGTAAGGTCTTGCCTCTTAGGCCAATTTCGTGGAGGCATATCAGCTACGTATGTATGACTGAGTCAAAGGTTGCAGATACATCCAGGAACACTAGGATGAAGTCTTGTGTGATCTTGTGCCTTTCATTAGTGTATTGAGGAGAGAAGTCAGTGGGGTTTTGGTGATGTGGAAAGGTTTAAAGCCATGCTGGTGTTTGTCGAGAGGGGAATGGGATTCCACAAACTCCTGTGTTTGTAGTTGGACGGCCCTCTCAATGATTTTGGCCAGGGAGGGAATGCTTAAAAGAGAACAGCTGGGTTGAGTTTGTAGGATTTTATTAATGGTCTGACGGATGCTTGCTTCAGAAAATTAGGCATGTATCCCAGAGCAAGTGATAACTGGACAATGTGTAGGATGACTGGCATGAGCTCCTTTTTGGATATTTTAATCCATGGGAATGGGAAGGGTCCAACGCAAAAGTGCTGCTGTTAAGGTTTGATATGATATTCTCCAGTTGCCTGGCAGAAACGGTGCTAAAGGTTGACCATGTCCCTATGTCAGAGGTGCTGGTAACATTGTTTGTGAAGCTGGGTGGTGTGGCTGCTGATGAAGCATGTGCTTGTTTAGCTTGTAGATATTAGGCCATCTCTGTTGGTGAAATGGCTGTGGTAGTCCTCGTGGTGGAGGGGGCTTTCATGAGATGCAGGACAATATAAAATAATTCTCTAGGTTGGTTGAGAGAGAAGTTGAGTAATTTGGCATGATGTTCCTTCTTCTTTAGCAGAGTGAAGGCACAGTAGTGTGTCCAGATCCTGGTATATGTTAGATGGGTAACTGGGCTCTTGTGGTGTTCTCCACTTGCGCTCCAGTCATCTGAGCTTATTTTTCATTGATTTGAGCTCTGATGTGAACTATAGCATTTTGTGTGATTTCTTCATCCTGGGTATACTATGAGGCTGGTGGCATATGATGAAATATGGGAGTTACATTGTGTGATAAGGTCATCAAGGTTGCACGGATTGTTTTGTTTTTGGTCCACTTGCATTAGTGGTTGGATTGTGGCAATGAATGAATCATTATCAAAAGTCCAAAACCTCTGAGTATGTGCAGGAGGAGGTATGTTTGTGGGTTGATTGTTGCTGCTTGGGAGGAAGAAGGTAAGAATTCTATGGTCGGACCAGGGCACTGAGGAGCTTTGAGTCATAGAGGAAAGGTGCTGATGAAACCAGTTAGCATGAGTAAATATTAGGTCTAGTGTTCTACCCTTGATGTGTGTTGCTTCTAAGATTATTTGGTTGAGTTGCAGTGCCTCCATGGTTTGTAGGAAGAAGGATGCATGTTTGTCTGATACGGTTGGTAAGTTGAGGTCTCCCAACAAAGTGAACCAATTATTCCTGGGATATTCTGAGCATACGTTTTCGATGAGCGAGGAGAGGTCACTGGTTTCCACTCAGGGGGGGAGGGGCTGTACACAAGGTAGATGGAGAGGTGGGAGTTGGTTATGGATATGGAGTCCATGTCCTGGGTAGAGCTGTAGTGTGTGGTTTTGAATTGCAGGGACTCCTTAGCTATAATGATTACAACTCCTTTTTTGTTAAATTTGGGGCAATTGAGGAGCTAGTAGGACAGTATGGCCATTTGGTTTAGGAGAATGTTATCAGTTTTCTCAAGCCAGGGTTCTCTGATACATGCTATGTTGATCTGGCTGTCCTTGATGTAATCAACAAGGATGGGGATTTTGTTGCGGATAGATCTGCCATTGATGAGCATGCATTAGAAAGGGAGGCAGGTGGGTGAGCCGGTAGGAAGAGGGTTGAGTAAAGGATGAATCTTGAGGAAATTGTAGGGGTTTCTGGTTGGTGGCTTCATAAAGAAAAGTTGTAGTCTGCTGTATGGTTAATATATGATAGGGATCATTGCCGAGGTGGTATGTGCTGAGGTGTGTATGACTGCATGAGAAGCAAGGAGTAGGATGAGGAGTAGGAGAAGTAGTGATGCATGTTGGTTGAGGGCTTAGCTGCAGTATATGGACTTGTAAGAAGCTACAGCTGGAGGTCTGCATAGGTTGTGATGTGTGCTGTCACTGAGTGGTGATATCAGTGAGCTGTAAAGGTCATAAGAACATAAGTACATCAGATATGCCATACTGGGTCAGACCAAGGTCCATCAAGCCCAGTATCCTGTTTCCAACAATGGCCAATCTAGGTCATACGTACCTAGCAGTTTCTCCAAAAGACACAGGTACCAAGATGCTTGTACTGGATCAAGCATTCATATCCTCGGTCCCTTCTTAATAATGGTTTATGGACCTTTCCTCCAGGAACTTGTCCAAACCTTTTTTAAACTCAGCTAAACTAACAGCCTTTACTACATCCTCCGGTAACAAATTCCAGAGTTTGATTACACGTTGAGTGAAAAAATATTTTCTTTTATTAGTCTTAAATAGTTTACCCTGTAGCTTCATTGCATATCCCCTAGTCTTTCTATATTCTGATAACGTAAACAATCAATCTACGTTTACCCATTCCACTCCGTTCATTAATTTATAGACTTCTATCATATCTCCCCTCAGCCATCTCTTTTCAAGGTTACAGAGCCCTAACCTTTTTAGTCCTTCTTCATAGGAGTATCCTTCCATCACCTTTACCATTTTGCTGGCTCTTCTCTGAACCTTTTCTAATAATGCTATATCCTTTTTAAGATACGGCGACCAGAATTGCACACAATATTCAAGGTGCGGTCTCACCATGGAACGATATAGAGGCATTATAATTATCTTTTGTTTTAGTTTCCATTCCTTTCCTTATGATACCTAGCATTCTATTTGCTCTCTTGGCTGCCGCTGCACACTGGGCCGAGGGTTTTAACATGTTATCCACAATGATGCCTAAATCTTTTTCCTCGTGGGTGGTTCCTAACTTGGAACCTTGCATCGTGTAACCATAGTTTGGGTTGTTCTTTCCTAGGTGCATAACTTTGCACCTGTCCTCATTAAATTTCATCCGCCATTTTGATGCCCAGTCTTCCAATTTATCAAAATCCTTTTGCAATTTTCCACAATCCTCTTGGGTTTTAACAACTTTAAATAGTTTTGTGTCATCTGCAAATTTGATAACCTCACTCGTTATTCCACTTTCCAGGTCATTTATGAATATGTCAAAAAGCAGCAGGGACCCAGCACAGATCCCTGGGGTACACCACTATTCACCTTTCTCCATTAGGAAAACTGGCCATTTAGCCCTACCCTCTGCTTTCTATCTTTTAACAGTTCCTCATCCACAATAGTACACTGCTTCCTATCCCATAACTCTTTAGTTTTGCCAAAAGTCTCTGATGAGGGACCTTGTCAAAGGCTTTCTGAAAGTCCAGATACACTATATCAACCGACTCACTTTTGTCCACCTGTTTATTCACATTTTCAAAAAAACATAACAGATTAGTAAGACAAGATCTTCCTTGTCTAAAGTCATGTTGACTGTCTCCCATTAGGCCATAAACAAAATCACGTCAGTTTTCTGGGCTTTCCCATTAGGCCATGACTATCTACATGCTGAGTAATTTTATTTTTTATGATGGTTTCTACCATTTTTCCCGGTACTGACGTCAGGCTCACCGGTCTGTAGTTTCCCGGATCACCCCTGGAACCCTTTTTAAAAATTGCCGTTACATTGGCGATCCTCCAATCTTCAGGTATTAGAGATGATTTTAATGATAGCTCACAGATTACTAATAGCAGGTCTGCAATCTCATATTTCAGTTCTTTCAATACCCTTGGATGTATACCATCCGGCCCAGGTGATTTGCTACTCTTCAGTTTATCTAATAGTTGTAATACATCTTCCCGATGTATCAATATTTCCTTGAATTCTTCTGCACCTTTAAATACCACTTCAGTCATGGGTAACATCTTCCTCAGTAAAGACCGAAGCAAAGAATTCATTCAGTCTCTCCGCTATTGCCTTGTCGCCTCTTAGTGCCCCTTTAACCCCTCTATCATCTAATGGACCAACTGACTCTCTCACGGGTTTTTTACTATGAATGTACTTGAAAGCGTAGTTACTCACCTGTAACAGGTGTTCTCCAGGAGCAGCAGGAATCAGTCCTCACATATGGGTGACGTCAGCGCCGACGGAGCCCTCGCGGAGCAATTTTCCCCAGCTTTCAAAGAAAGCCTTTGGGAATTGCAGCGCGCATGCGCGGTGCTCTTCCCGCCCAAGGGTGCCATCTTGCTCAGTCTGATGACATAGCTAAAGACAACAAAAAATTAGCAAAAAAAAAAGAAAGCATAGAACTGCAACTCCAAGGGGAGGAGGGAGGGTTGTGAGGACTGATTCCTGCTGCTCCTGGAGAACACCTGTTACAGGTGAGTAACTACGCTTTCTCCAGGACCAAGCAGGAAGTCAGTCCTCACATATGGGACTCCCAAGCTTAAGGCTACCGGAGAACCTAAGCACAAAAAGGAGCTCCCTCAAGCTCAGTAGCCCAGAAGGAAGGAATCTTCTCTGACTACGTCTCCAACCGGTAGCCCAACATCCGGGATGGAGGGTAGGAGTTGCCTATACCTCGAAGAGGTTACGGAGGACTGCCTGTCCGAAAGCACTGTCCCTGCGGGACTCCCTCTCCAGGCAGTAGTGGGCCGCAAAAGTCTGGCTTGAAGACCAAGTAGCGGCCCGGCAGATGTCTGCCAATGGAACAGAGCGGAGGTAAGCCACTGACGTAGCCTTCGCCCGAACACGAGAGGCTGGCTGCTTCGTAAGTTCAAGCGATACAGTCAGCAATCCAGATGGACAGAGTACGCTTGGAGACAGGGAGCCCCAACTTATTGGGGTCATAAGAGACGAAGAGCTGAACAGCCCTTCTGTGCTCCCGCGTACGGTCAAGGTAGAAGGTCAACGCCCTTCCAGGTCCAGGGTATGCAGGACCATATCAGCTCGGCTGGAGTGTGGCCTGGGAAAGTAGGTCGGAAGCACCACCTCCTGGTTGATGTGAAAAGGGGAAACCACTTTGGGAAGAAACTTAGGGTGAGTCCGTAGGACTACCCGGTTCTTGTAGAACCTAGTGTACGGAGGATCAGACACCAGGGCCTGCAGCTCACTAACGCGTCTAGCAGAAGTGAGGGCCACCAAGAACAATGTTTTCCAAGAAAGAAAACGAAGAGGACCGGTAGCCATAGGTTCAAAAGGCGGACAGGTAATCCGCTGTAAAACCACATTGAGATCCCAGTCCGGGGCTGGTGGGCGCAAAGGTGGTTTAAGGAGAAGGAGGCCTCTGAGAAAACGAGCCACCAGAGGGTGGCTAGAAAGAGGTCTGCCATCCACCGGCATGTGGTGCGCAGAAAGAGCACTGAGGTGGACCTTGACCGAGTTGGACTTAAGTCCAAGATTGGAGAGGGAAAGCAAGTACTGCAAGACCACTGATGCTGAACAGGAGAAGGGATCTTGAGACTGCTGAGCACACCAGACGGAGAAGCGACGCCACTTAAGAGCGTAGGACTTCCGGGTGGAGGGCCGCCTGGAGGCCAAAACGACCTCCTCCACATCTGGAGGCAGGCGGAGGGGAGCAAGGACTACCCTTTCAGCAGCCAGGCCATCAGATGAAGGGACCGGAGGTTGGGGTGCAGGAGAGTCCCCTGATCCTGTAACAGGAGGTCGGGCTGAAACCCCAGAGGAAGAGGGGTGTCCACCGCCAGCTGCATTAGAAGTGGGAACCAAGGTTGTCTTGGCCACCGGGAAGCCACTAGGATCATCGATGCTTTGTCTCTGAGAACTTTGAAGAGGGTCCGAGACACCAGCGGCATGGGAGGAAAGGCATATAAGAGGCCTGTGGACCATGGAATCAGAAAAGCATCCGCCGCTACTCTGAGAGGATGCGGTTGTCGAGAGCAGAATCTGGGAAGTTGCTGGTTCAGAGGACTGGCAAACAAATCCATGGTGGGGAGGCCCCACTTGAGAAAGATCCGCTGAACCACCATCAGATCCAGCCTCCACTCGTGTGGCTGGAGGATCCTGCTTAGCTTGTCGGCCAGGTAATTTTCTTGACCTGGGAGATAGACAGCTTTGAGGATGATGCCGTGGTGGACGGCCCAAGAGCATAGTTTTTGTGCCTCCTGACAGAGAAGGAAGGAGCCTGTTCCGCCTTGTTTGTTCACGTAGAACATTGCAACCTGATTGTCTGTCTGTATCAGCACCGACTGGTGAGAAACCAGGTGAGAGAATGCTCTGAGCACTAGGCGGATGGCTCTGAGCTCCAGGAAGTTTATCTGCTGAGCAGACTCCCAAGGAGTCCAGAGACCTTGAGTACATGTCCCTTGGCAGTGTGCTCCCCAACCCAGGAGAGAAGCATCGGTCGTCAGGACCTGAGAATGCGGAGGGGGCTGAAAAGTCACTCCTAGTACTAGCTTGGGCAGATGAAGCCACCATTGTAGAGAAGAGACCAGCTGGTCGGAGATCTGTACGGAGTCCGCTAGGCTCCCAGTGGCCTGATGCCATTGTGTGCGAAGGCACCACTGAGCAGGTCGCATGTTCAGGTGGGCATTGGGGGTCACATGGACCGTGGAAGCCATATGGCCGAGCAGTCTCAGAAATTGCCTGGCCGAGACCAGGGCATTGCTGCGAAAGTGGCTGGCGAGATCCATGAGCCGCTTGGCCCTGTCCAGAGGGAGGAAGGCCCGTGCCTGAAGAGTGTCCAACCTGGCGCCGATGAATTCGAGATTTTGAGAGGGGAGCAAAGTGGACTTTGCGAAATTTATGACAAATCCCAAGTGCTGGAGTAGAGTCACAGTGCGATGAGTGGCCTGAGTGGCCTCTTGGGAAGACTGGGCTCTGATGAGCCAGTCGTCCAGGTATGGGAACACAAAAAGGCCTTGAAGTCTTAGATAGGCCGCTACCACTGCCAGGCATTTGGTGAACACCCTGGGGGCGGAGGATAGGCCAAAGGGCAGTACTCTGTACTGGTAATGATTTCCTCCCACAACAAATCTGAGATAGTGTCTGTGGTCTGGATGAATAAGGATATGAGTATACGCATCCTTTAGATCCAAGGAGCATAGCCAGTCGCCCTGCTGGAGGTAGGGCAGCAGGATTCCAAGGGTAAGCATCTTGAACTTTTCCTTTGCAAGGAACTTGTTGAGGTTTCGCAAGTCCAGGATGGGTCTCAGGCCTCCTGTTCTTTTTGGTATCAAAAAGTACCTGGAGTAAAACCCTCGACCCTTCAGGTGGTGGGGCACCGGTTCCACAGCCTGTTCCTAAAGGAGACTTGCTAACTCCTGAAGGAGTAAGTCCTTGTGCAGAGGGAGTCTTGGAGGCTCCCCTGGAAAGTAGGAGGGAGGTACCTGGTGAAAATGAAGAAGATAGCCCTTCCGAACTATGTGAAGTACCCAGATATCTGTGGTGATGTTGGACCACCTGTGGGCAAAGTGGACCAGCCAGCCTCCTGTGCTGAAAGAAACCAGCTGAGGGGGAGAGGCTATGCTGATGAAGTCAAAACCCCCCACCCTGCTGAGCAGGGGCCGGTGGTGCAGGCTTGGGGGCTTGCTGCCTACGGGACCCATTACCCCGTCCCTTGGCCTGCTTACCCTGTGGGGGAGTTGCTGAGGCCTGATACTGAGGGTAGTATTTATAGGCAGCCGCCTTCCTAGGGTAAAAGGGCTTTTTCCCCGAGCCCTTCTTCTTCTGAGAAGGGGCAGAGGTCTTCCTTGAGAGACGAGTCCTGGTGAGAGTCTCGGTCTCGATCTGTGCAGCCTTCTCATCCATGGGCTTGCCAAAGAGGTTTTCACCTCTGCAGGGGACATCGATCAACTTGTCCTGCAGCCATGGCTCGAGGTCGGACGTCTGAAGCCAAGCGACATCTCCTCCGCCTTCGACACGGTTGACCACCTAACCCTCCTGGAAAGACTAAAGAAAATTGGACTTCATGGTACCACGTTAGCGTAGTTACTCACCTGTAACAGGTGTTCTCCAGGAGCAGCAGGAATCAGTCCTCACTTATGGGTGACGTCGGCGCCGACGGAGCCCTCGCGGAGCAATTTTCCCCAGCTTTCAAAGAAAGCCTTTGGGAATTGCAGCGCGCATGCGCGGTCCTCTTCCCGCCCAAGGGTGCCATCTTAGCCAGTCAGATGACATAGCTAAAAAAGACAGCACAAAAAAAAATTTGCAAACAAACATAAGCAGACGATTGCAACTCCAAGGGGAGGAGGGAGGGTAGTGAGGACTGATTCCTGCTGCTCCTGGAGAACACCTGTTACAGGTGAGTAACTACGCTTTCTCCAGGACCAAGCAGGAAGTCAGTCCTCACTTATGGGACTCCCAAGCTCAAGGCTACCGGAGACCCTAAGCACAAAAATGAGCTCCCTCTAGCTCAGCAGCACAGAAGGAAAGAATCTTCGCTGAATTATCACCCACCGGTAGCCCACATCCGGGATGGAGGGTAGGAGTTGCTCAGACCTCAAAGAGATTACGGAGGACTGCCTGTCCGAAAGCACTGTCCCTGCGGGACTCTCTCTCGAGACAGTAATGGACCGCAAAAGTCTGGCTCGAAGACCAAGTAGCGGCCCGGCAGATGTCTGCCAGCAGAACAGAGCGGAGGTAAGCCACTGACGTAGCCTTTGCCCGAACGCAATGAGCCGTGACTCGACTTTCTAAGGAGAGTCCGGCTGCCCCATAAGCCCAAGAGATACAGTCCGCAACCCAGATGGACAGAGTACGCTTGGAGACCGGGAGCCCCAATTTATTGGGGTCAAAAGACACAAAAAGCTGAGCAGCTTTACGGTGCTCCCGCGTACGGTCAAGGTAGAAGTTCAATGCCCTTCTACAGTCCAGGGTATGGAGGACCGTTTCAGCTCGGCTGGAGTGTGGTCTGGGAAAGAAGGTTGGAAGTACCACCTCCTGATTGATGTGAAAAGGGGAGACCACTTTTGGAAGAAATTTTGGGTGAGTCCGTAGGACTACCCTATTTTTGTAGAACCGAGTGTAAGGGGGATCAGACACGAGGGCCTGCAATTCACTTACGCGTCTAGCGGAAGTGAGGGCTATCAAGAACAGTGTTTTCCAAGACAGAAAACGGAGAGAACAGGTAGCCATAGGTTCAAAAGGCGGACAGGTGATCCGCTGCAAAACCACATTCAGGTCCCAGTCAGGCGCTGGCGGGCGCAGAGGTGGTTTAAGTAGAAGGAGACCTCGGAGGAACCTCGCTACGAGAGGGTCGCTGGAGAGAGGTCTACCGTCCACTGGCACATGATGGGCCGAAAGAGCACTGAGGTGAACTTTGACGGAGTTGGACTTAAGTCCCAGATTAGAGAGGTGTAGCAAGTACTGCAAGATCACCGACACCGGGCAGGAGAAGGGATCCTGAGACTGTTGGGTACACCAGACGGTGAAGCGACGCCATTTAAGGGCGTAGCATTTGCGGGTAGAAGGCCGTCGCGAAGCCAAGACGACCTCCTCCACCTCTGCCGGCAGGAGAAGGGGAGCAAGGACTACCCTCTCAGCAGCCAGGCCATGAGGTTGAGAGACCTGAGGTTGGGGTGTAGTAGAGACCCCTGATCCTGAGTGAGGAGATCCGGTTGTACCCCCAGAGGGAATGGATCCTCCACCGCTAATTGCAGCAGGAGCGGAAACCACGGCTGTCTGGGCCAACGAGGGGCCACCAGGATCATGAAGGCTTTGTCTCGGAGAACCTTGAAAAGAGTCCGAGAGACTAGCGGGATGGGAGGGAAAGCGTACAGAAGGCTCCCCGACCATGAAATTAGAAACGCGTCCGCCGCAACCCGAAGGGGGTGTGGCTGACGAGAGCAGAAGCGAGGAAGCTGCCGGTTGTGAGGACTGGCAAAGAGATCCACCGTGGGGAGGCCCCACTTCAGGAAGAGCTTCTGAACTACCAAGGGGTCCAGCCGCCACTCGTGCGGCTGGAGGATCCTGCTGAGTTTGTCCGCCAGGCAATTTTCTTGGCCCGGGAGATAAACTGCCTTGAGGAGAATGCCGTGACTGACGGCCCAAGAGCAGAGCTTCTGTGCCTCCCGGCAGAGGAGGAAGGAGCCCGTGCCCCCCTGCTTGTTCACGTAGAACATGGCAACTTGATTGTCCGTCTGGACAAGGACGGACTGGTGGGAAGTCAGGTGGGAGAAGGCCTTGAGAGCCAGGCGGATCGCCCTGAGCTCCAGGAAGTTGATCTGCTGAGCAGACTCCCACGTGGTCCAGAGGCCCTGAGTACGTGCCCCTTGGCAATGTGCTCCCCAGCCCAGGAGGGATGCATCCGTGGTCAGCACCCGGGTCGGCTGGGGTGACTGGAAAGGCATTCCGAATATCAGGTTCGGCTGCTGAAGCCACCACCGGAGAGACGAGATCAGCGGCTCGGAGACGCGCACTAGGTCTGCTAGGCCGCCTGTGGCCTGTCGCCACTGCTGGCGGAGACACCATTGAGCAGGCCGCATATTCAGGCGGGCATTGGGGGTCACATGGACGGTGGAAGCCATATGGCCGAGTAGTCTCAGGAAGCGCCTGGCGGAGACCAGGGGCTGGCTGCGAAAACGGTCGGCTAGGTCCATGAGCCGTTGAGCCCTGTCGAGCGGTAGGTACGCCCATGCCTGAGGAGTGTGCAGCCTTGCGCCGATGAACTCGAGATCCTGTGAGGGGAGCAAAGTGGACTTTGCGAAATTTATAACAAAGCCCAAGTATTGCAGAAGAGTCACCGTGCGGTGTGTGGCGCTGGTGACCTCCGGAGCGGACGCCGCTCTGATGAGCCAGTCGTCGAGGTACGGAAAGACATAGAGGCCGTGAAGCCGGAGATGGGCCGCCACCACCGCGAGACATTTTGTGAAGACTCGCGGAGCGGAGGACAGGCCAAAGGGCAGTACTCTGTACTGGTAATGATTTCCTGCCACCACAAACCTTAGGTACTGGCGGTGGCTTGGGTGGATGAGGATGTGCGTGTAGGCATCCTTTAGATCCAAGGAGCATAGCCAATCTCCCTGCTGGAGGTAGGGCAGAAGGATTCCAAGGGTAAGCATCTTGAACTTCTCCCGCACGAGGAACTTGTTGAGGTTGCGCAAGTCCAGGATGGGTCTGAGGCCTCCTGTTCTCTTTGGTATTAGAAAATACCGGGAATAAAAACCTTGACCTCTCAGGTGGTGTGGCACCGGTTCCACCGCCTGATCCTGCAGAAGACCTGCCAACTCCTGAAGGAGTAATTCCCTGTGCAGAGGGGGTCGTGGAGGTTCTCCCGGAAAATAGGAGGGAGGGACCTGGTGGAAGTGGAGAAGATAGCCTTCTCGCACGACTTGAAGCACCCAGGCATCTGCGGTGATGCTGGACCACCTGTGGGCGAAGTGAACCAGCCGGCCTCCGGTGCTGGGAGGAACCAGCGGGGGGGGAGAGGCTATGCTTAGTGAGTTAAAAACCCCCACCCTGCGGAGCAGGGGCTGGTGGTGCAGGCTTGGGGGCTTGCTGCCTACGGGACCCGTTACCCCGTCCCTTGGCCTGCTGGCCCTGTTGGGGAGCTGCAGGGGCCTGATAATGGGGGTATTGTTTGTAGGCAGTCGCCTTCCTCGGGTAAAAGGACTTTTTCCCCGAGCCCTTCTTTTTCTGGGAAGGGGCAGAGGTCTTCCTAGAAAGCCTGGTCCTGGTGAGAGTCTCAGTCTCAATTTGTGCAGCCTTTTCAGCCATGGGCTTGCCAAAGACTCGCCTCGGCAGGGGACATCGACCAACTTGTCCTGCACCCAGGGCTCAAGGTCTGACGACTGAAGCCAAGCCTGTCGGCGGGCACCGATGCCGGCTGCGGCCACTCGAGCCGATGCTTCAAAGCCATCATAGGCTGCTCGGGACATGAACTTTGAGCATTCCCGAATGCCAGTGGACAAGGCCAGGAACCTCCGCAAGGGTTCCTCGGACAAACCAGCGGAGAATCCGGCTAGTTCTTTAGCCAGATCTCGGAGATACATGCCCATGTATAGCTGGTAGGTCTGGACACGACATGCGAGCATAGAGCCCTGGAAACACTTCTTACCAAGGCCATCCAGGTTACGGGCCTCCCTGCCAGGAGGCACCGAGGAGTGCATCTTCTGGCTCTTAAGACGATGCATGGCCGATTCCACTACCACGGAATGGTGTGGTAGCTGTGCCTTTTGAAAGCCAGGGCTCTTGCGGACTCGATAGATAGAATCGACCCGCTTGCTCAGGACCGGCGAGGAGGCCGGACTCTCCCACATGCGGAAGAGTAGTCGTTCCAGCATAGGAGGAACCGGTACAGTAAAGTGTTCCCTTGCGGGAGAGTCATACTGGAGGGCGTCGAGCTCTTCGGCTCGAGGCTCCTCCTCGGGGTCCGCAGGGAAGGCCAAAGCTTTGGCCATATCCCTGACGAAGTCCGAGAACCGGGCATCCTCCGGGGGGGACTGCTTCCGAGGCTCGGACTCCGGTGAGTCCGAGGGGACACACCGAGTCCGGAAAGAATCAGGCGACTCTTCCTCTTCAGACTCCCAGACCGACTCCGACGAGGACTCGGTGGGGTCGGCCCGGGCAGGGCGCGGCGCCTGCCGCCCCGACGCCGAGGGAGTCGGCGTCGGCGACCTCGGTCCCGAACGGGAGGCCGAGGGTGACCTCGACCGAGGATCGGCTCGGTCTCCGGGGTCGACTTGGACGTCGACGTCCCGGCGGTCGGGGCAGCGGCGCCAGCGAGGCCAGCGAGCAGTGCCCGCTGCTGGTCCATGAAGGCAGACAGTCTGCTCTCCAAGGCCGTCAACCTGAGTCCGAGCTCAGGTGACCCAGCAGCCCCCGACTCGGGCCCCGACGGCGTCGGGCCCAACGTCGGCTGTCGCGGAGGCGAGTCCAGAAGGACCACAGGACTTACCCGAGCAGGCATCTCCGACTCCAGGCGAGGTCGCTTCGTGAGGTGCTCCTTCTCCAAGGACCCGGGGCGGCTGTCGGGGCTATGCGACCTGGCCCTCGCGGAACCAGGAGCGTCCACCGACGCCGCCCTCGCGGGTTTCACCTTCCGACGATGGTCCCCGGAGGGAGAACCCCTGTCGGAGGAACTACGGCGACGGTCCGAGCTGGAGCCTTTGGACGCGGAGGCCTCCGACGAGGTCCGGGTACGGCTGGGGTCAGCGAAGATCCTATCACGCTGATGCCGCCGACTTCTCAACGCTTTGGAGGACATTTTGCCGCAGGGCCCACAGATCAATTCCTCATGATCCGGGCCCAGGCAGCGGAGGCAAAAGTCGTGTGTGTCAGTTAGTGACATATTTCGGTCACACTGACCACACCGCTTAATACCACTGGCAGCCATCGGGGGAAAAAGGGCCCCTGCGAGGTCAAAGGACCGGGCTGCCAGGGAAAAATCGAAAACGAAAGCTGACTAAGTCAGAAAAACCGAAAAAAGGAAGAGGACTCGTGACCGGCGTCGCGAGTCCGGGCGGGAAAAAGACCGGCGTCGAACCGAAGGAAAAAGAATAAAATAATGAAGAATATATCGACTTTTTCGCGGGGACAAGACGGGGACGTCTGTAGGGCTCCGCGGAAAAAAGAAGACTGGCTAAGATGGCACCCTTGGGCGGGAAGAGGACCGCGCATGCGCGCTGCAATTCCCAAAGGCTTTGAAAGCTGGGGAAAATTGCTCCGCGAGGGCTCCGTCGGCGCCGACGTCACCCATAAGTGAGGACTGACTTCCTGCTTGGTCCTGGAGAAAAAATGGTTCCAATCCTACCTCACCGACAGGCAGTTACAAGTCAAGATAGGCCACAACACCTCTCAACCCATAAAAATCCGCCAAGGAGTACCTCAAGGATCCGCCCTCTCGGCACTTCTGTTCAACATATACATCCAGCCAATATGCGACATCCTGAAAGCGAACAATATTCAATACACCATCTATGCAGACGATATTATGATATACACACCTATCTCAACTGACAACCCAGACTACAATAGAATAACTGACTGCCTAACACAAATGACCAACTGGTGCACGAACAACAACCTCTCAATCAACTACAGCAAGACTGAGGCTCTAATAATCACTCGCAACCCTGACTTCATCCACCCACCGGACATCAAAATAGCAGACACAACCATTCCAATGAAATCCGAAGTAAAATACCTTGGAGTAACCCTGGACAACGAACTAAATCTCAAGTCTCACGTTAACAAAACGGTCAAGAATGCATACCATAGAATGAGAATCATCAGATGGCTTAAACCCCTCCTCGACGCAGAACACTTCCGCACAGTATGCCAAGCACTCATCATCCCATTAATGGACTTCTGCAACCCCATCCACCTTGGCCTACCAAAGCAAACTCTCAAACCGCTCCAACTTGCCCAAAACACCGCAGCACGCATAATTTCTGGCTCAACAAGACATGAACACATTACCCCGGTTCTCAAAGATCTACACTGGCTCCCAATCAGCTCACGCATCAAATACAAAACAATAATAAACATATTCAAAATCAAGCACCACATTTCAGCCAACAGCCTGCACACCCTCATTCATCCAGACACCAGCACCCGCCCGAGAAGAAAAGGAACCTCCAACAGAGTCAACACACCGAGAGACTTCAGAAAAACACAAAAGGACACCACAGAGAGAGCCCTCTCCCTGGCAGCCACAACTATTTGGAACTCCCTCCCAGACGAACTGAGATCGACAACGGACCTCAAAGACTTCCGCAAACAGCTGAAGACAACTCTGTTCATAGAACATTATGGACACGTCACTTAATCAACAAGGTCTGATCAACAAAGACCCCCCCACCCTGACGAGAGATTGTATATCGGCACAGGATTTATCTCAAGCCCTATCTGGACAGTACCTTGTATTATAGAACATGCTGTATCATAGCGCACACTGTACATAGCCCACCCTAATCTAGAACTCCTCACGCACACGCACATCACATCACTGCATTCACTGCATGAACTTCCCCCTCGCACTTTATTACCCCAAACACTGCATGAACCTCCCCTTCACATCTTCTGATTGTATTGTTGTGACACCGCCTTGATTTTTATGATAAGACGGTTTAGAAATACTGTTAAATAAATAAATAAATAAAATAAGCCTGGCGGCGTCCACCGATGCCGGCTGCGGCTACTCGAGCTGATGCCTCAAAACCATCGTAGGCTGCTCGAGAGATAAACTTTGAGCACTCTCGAATACCAGTTGACAAGGTTTGAAACCTCTGCAAAGGTTCGTCGGAGAGACCAGCAGAGAACCCGGCTATTTCTTTAGCCAGGTCCCGGAGATACATGCCCATGTAGAGCTGGTAGGTCTGGACTCGACAAGCAAGCATAGAGCCCTGGAAACACTTCCTACCGAGGGCATCCAGGCTTCGGGCCTCCCTATCGGGGGGCACCGAGGAGTGCATTTTTTGACTCTTAAGTCTATGCATGGCCGATTCCACCACCATGGAATGGTGCGGTAGTTGTGCCTTTTGGAAGCCGGGGCTCTTGCGGACTCGATAAATGGAATCGACCCACTTGCTTAACACCGGCGACGACGCCGGGCTCTCCCCCATGCAGAAGAGAAGTCGTTCCAGCATCGGAGGAACCGGTACAATAAAGGCCTCCTTCGGGGGAGAGTCATATTGGAGGGCATCGAGTTCTTCGACTCGAGGCTCCTCCTCGGGATCCGCGGGGAAGGCCAAGGCCTTGGCCATATCCCGCATGAAGTCCGGGAACCGGGTATCCTCCGGGGGGGACCGTCTCCGAGGTTCAGACTCGGGGGAGTCCGATGGGACACACCGAGTCCGAAAGGAACCAGGTGACTCTTCGTCCTCGGATTCCCAGGCCGACTCCTCGGAGGAGGAATCGAGCGGCTCCGGTCGGGCGGGCATCGATGCCATCCGCCCCGACGCCGAGGGAGTCGGCGTCGACGACCTTGGTCCCGAACGGGAGGCCGAAGGAGACCGCGACCGAGGATCGACTCGAGCCCTCATGGACTCGAGGATTGGCTCGGTCTCCGGGGTCGACGTCCCGGCGGTCAGGGCAGAAGCACCGGCGAGGCCAGCGATCAATGCCCGCTGCTGGTCCATGAAGGCAGTCAGACTGCTCTCCAAGGCCGTCAACCTGAGTCCAAGCTCAGGAGACCCAGCAGCCCCCGACTCGGGCCCCGACGGTGTCGGGCCCGACGTCGGCTCCTTCGGAGGCGAGTCTACGAGGACAACAGTACTCACATGAGCGGGCAAGTCCATCTCGAGACGAGGATGTTTGGAAGGCCTCTCCACCTCCGAGGACCCGGGACGGGAATCGGGGCTATGCGACCTGGCCCTCGAGGAACCAGGAGCGTCCACCGATCCCGCCCTCGCGGATTTCTTCTTCCGATGATGTTCCCGGGTAAGAGACCCCCTTTCAGAGGAACTTCGACGGTGCTCAGGACCAGAGTCCTGAGACGTCGAAGCCTCTGACAAGGTCCGAGCCCGGCCGGAGTCAGAGAAGATACGTTCCCGCTGATGCTGCCGACTCCTCAACGCTTTTGAGGACATTTTGCCACACGGACCACAGATCATCGGGTCATGATCGGGTCCGAGGCAGCGGAGGCAGAAGTCGTGTGTGTCTGTAAGAGACATGAGTTTCTTACAGAGGTCACACTTTTTAAACCCGCTGGCAGCCATCGGGGGAAAAAGGGCCCCTGCGAGGTCGAAAGACCGGGCTGCCAGTGAAAAAGGAAAAAGGCGCGAAATCTGTCACGAAGGACAAAAAACCGAAAAATAAAGAACGGACTCGCAACCGGCGTCGCGAGTCCGGGCGGGAAAAGAACCGTCGTCGAAACCGAGAGAAAAAAAGAGAAATAAATCAACTTTTCTGCGGGGATTCACAAACAACGTCTGTAGGGCTCCGTGGAAAAAAGAAGACTGAAAGCGATGGGCCAACTTTATGCTGATCTGGGGCCCCTATATACAGAGTTTAGGCTCCCGTTGCCGGAGTGAAGTGGTAAATGTGGGCCACTAATGGCCTGGAATGGGGGAGCGGAGGGCAGTGCAAGCCCTCACGAAGGTTTGCTGCTTGACGTGGAGTTCGGGATGCGATGCTGGGAGGGGGGGTGAAAAGGGGTTAGGGGGGTAGGGGAAGGGAAGGGGACGGGGAAGGGAGGTGGGGGTGTAGGTATAAAATTGAAAAACTGTTTAACCAGTGATGGATGCAACTGTACACTAAGATTGGATTTGTTACATAACTATATACTGCTAAACCTTGGCGGAGATAAGACCCCACTCCGCTGTGGCTAATTACCTTTACCTGTAATGGTTGTTATGTTTTATGCTGGTTAATAAATAAAGTATTCAAAAAAAAAAAAAAAAGAAGACTGAGCAAGATGGCACCCTTGGGCGGGAAGAGGACCGCGCATGCGCGCTGCAATTCCCAAAGGCTTTCTTTGAAAGCTGGGGAAAATTGCTCCGCGAGGGCTCTGTCGGCGCCGACGTCACCCATATGTGAGGACTGACTTCCTGCTTGGTCCTGGAGAAAAAGTCTTTATTCCGCGTTTTTGCTTCCGCAGCAAGCTTCTTCTCAAATTCTCCCTTTGCCTGCCTTATCAATGCCTTGCATTTGACTTGCCAGTGCTTGTGCTGTTTCCAGGTTTCGTCGTTTGGCTCTTTTTTCCATTTCCTGAAAGATGCTTTTTTGGCAACAACAGCCTCTCTGACCTCACCTTTAAACCATGCTGGCAGTATTTTGTACTTCTTTTCACTTTTCTTAAAGCATGGAATACAGCTGGTCTGGGCTTCCAAGATAGTAGTTTTCAACAACACCCAAGCTTGATGTAAGTCTTTTAACCTTTGAAACTGCTCCTTTTAGTTTTTTCTTCACTATTTTCCTCATTTTATCATAGTCTCCCTTTTGAAAGTTAAAAGGTAGCATGTGGATTTCCTTACTATCCCTCCTTCACTAATTTAATCAAATGCAATCATGCTATGATCACTATTGCCAAGTGGCCCCAACACCCTTATCTTTGCACTAGATCTGGTGTTCCACTAAGGACTAGGTCTAATATGGCTTCCCCTCTGGTTGGTTCATGAACCAGCTGCTCCAAGAAGCAGTCATTTATTTCATCTAGGAACTTTATCTCCCTAGCATGTCCTGCCGTGACACTGACCCAGTCGAAACCGGGGTAATTGAAATCACCCATTATTATTACTGTGCTGTAACCTTTGTTAGGTTCCTTGATTTCTTTGAGCATTTCATCATCCATTTGTTCATTCTGGCCAGTACACCCCCACTGCCATCGTCTTCCCCTTTTTACATGGAATTTCAATCCATAGAGATTCTACAGCAAATTTTATTTCCTGCAAAACTTTAATCCTTTCTGAGTCAATGCCCTCTCTAACATAGAGCGCAACCCCTCCACCAATTTGATCAGCTTTTGTATCCAGGTATCACAGTGTCCCACTGGTTGTCCTCCTTCCACCATGTCTCTGATATTCCAATCATATCTAGCCTCTCATTTAGTGCTATATATTCTAACTCTCTCATCTTATTTTTTAGACTTCTAGAATTTGCATACAAGCATTTTAGAGACTGTATTTTATTCATATTAATTTGGCTATTGGTAGACATGGGTAATTTGGGATCTTTAAGCTCTGTCTGCTCCATACTTGAGGGCATTTGGGCTACTTTACTCTTTTTTGGAACCTCTCTGCTTTTGGTATTATCCTTCAATGATACATTCTTCTGAACCATCTGCTCTTGGGCGACTGTCGGCTTTCTCCTATTATCTAGTTTAAAAGCTTTAAAGGTTAATGCCAGCAGCCTGGTTCCATCCCGGTTAAGGTGAAGCCCATCCCTTCGGAAGGGCCCCTCCTTTCCCCAAAATGTTCCCCAGTTCATAACAAATCCAAACCCCTCATCTCTGCACCACTGTCTCATCCACGCATTGAGACTCCGGAGCTCTGCCTGCCTTTTGGGTCCTGCGCATGGAACGGGAAGCATTTTGGAGAACGCTACCCTGGAAGTTCTGGATTTTAACTTCCTACCTAAAAGTCTAAATTTAGTCTCCAGAACCTCCCTACCACATTTTCCTATGTCATTGGTACCGACATGTACCAAGACAGCAAACTCTTCCCCAGCACTATCTAAGACCTTATCTAGGTGGCGCGTGAGGTCCGCTACCTTCGCACCAGGCAGGCATGTTACCAGGCGATCCTCACGTCCACCAACCACCCAGCTATCTACATGCCTAATGATCGAATCACCAACTATAACGGCTGTCCTAACCCTTCCCTCATGGGCACATGGCCCTGGAGAAACTTCCTCGATGCGAGAGGGTTTTACATCACCTGAAGGACAGGTCCTAGTTACATGATCACTTCCTGCCACACCAGGGTGATGCTCTCCTGTCACGTGACCTCTCTCCTCCATGGCAACAGGGATGCTGTCAGACTGGATCTATTAAACATATCCTTTAAAGGCCCTGCCAGAACCTCTCTGAGCTCTTTTAGTATTCTGGGATGTATCCCATCTGGTCCCAGGGCCTTGTCCACTTTCAGTTTTGCAAGCTGTTCAAAACATCTTCTGTGAATGGTATGGCATCTACTCCATTTCCATTTCTATATTTGTCAATCATACATGGCCCTTCTCCAGGATTTTCTTTCATCAGTAGAGAATAAAAGCATTTTTTTAGCATTTCTGCTTTTTCAATATCACTTTCCATGAATCTATCCTCAGCACTTCTGAGTCTTACAATTCCACCACTAGTCTTCATGTTCTCCCAAATATACCTGAAAAATGTCACCACACTTCACATCTTTAGCCATATTTCTTCCACCTTTGCTTTTGCTATCCTTATTTCTTTCTTTGTCTCTTTTAGCTTTATCCTGTATTCTTTTCTGTGTTTCTTTTTTTGTGATTTTTTTTTAATTTTGTGAAAACTGTTTTTTTGCCTTTATTATTGCTGCTACTTCTTTGGAGAATCATATAGGTTTCCTTTTCCTCTTGTTTTTACTTGATTTCCATACAAATAGTCCCATTTCCCCTTTTATTGCCTCTTTCAATTTAGCCTACTGCCCTTCCCTTATCTCCTCCCACTCTGCCAAATCCTCCTTCAGGTACTTTCCCATTTTAGTGAAGTTAGCATTTTTGAAATCTAGGACTTGGAGTTTGCTTTGATTGGACTTTGCCTTGGCTTTTACCTCAGTCCACACTGTGTGATGATCACTGCTGCTCACATGGGCACCCCTTTGGACATTAGACATGCTATCACCATTGGTGAGAACTAGATACAGCATCAAACTTCCTCTGGGTGGTTCCATCACCACTTTTCTGAACAATGCTTCTTGGACGGCATCCACAATCTTTTTACTTCTTTACAAATTTACAGAATGAATACTCCAATCCACGTTTGGTTGATTAAAGTCAACTAATATGATCACTTCTCCATTCTTTGCTACCTTTACAATATCATTCATCAATTATCCATCCCTTTCTTGTGTTTGAGCTGGAGTTCTGTAGACTGCACCAGTATGGATGATAGTACCATCTCCTCTTTCCAAAACAATCCAGAGCACCATGGGCCACCAGCACAACCATAGGTCTGACATTATGAGCCGTGACAAGGTTAAGCCTGCCTAGGCATAAGTGAAAGAGATACAGTCTGTGAGCCAGATTGACAAGGTGAGTTTGGATCCAGAAAAATACAATAAACTCTGTATAACAACTAGAAAGTAATACTAGTCAAACTCTGGACTGACGATACTTATATTACTTAAACTTTAAAGATGTTTAGAAATTCTTATCGAGTAGCCGCGTGGTCTCAGCATCCATGGGCTAACGTCAGCTAACTGACTTATTGCCCGAGAAGTAACATCAAAGACCACCACACTGCAGCTCTCGGATTTTTTATATAGCAATGTTGGACAGTAAAAAATTCTTTGCTTTAAATATCTTTCCCAACATTAAATAATGAAAAAAATGCTTAGCTTTGAATGACTTTCTCAAAATGCTTAGCTTTAGATGGCTTTCCCAACGCTGTCAGGCACTAGGCGTTTCACCAATCAAGGTTTCATCAGGGGAGATAGCTAAGCCCTACAACATAAAAACAGATCCTTTAGACTTATACTTTCATCACAAGAAAGCTTCAATATATAAAGATGTATAACACAATTAGTGTGAAAAATGTATACATATCTCTTGCACACGCTGGCGTTGTATTCACGAAAATTGCTGAACTGCTAGGCGGTTGTAAAAAAACGCCACGCATGCACAGTTTAAATAGGGGAAACTGTCAATGAATGGAGCACTAACAAACTGACGTCACACACAGGTTTCCCACTCTATCCTAGCATTCAAACCTGCTGGGATAACTGTCTGAAGCATGTATATCCAATGTTGTTCCACATACAAAAAAGTCTGTTCCTTAGTTCGACCCTGCTGCGGTCTTAATATTTGAGTAATGCAGAAACAGCGTAAATCCTCAAAAGTGTGATGTGAAGACAAGCAATGTTCAACAATAGGGGCCTCCAATCGCTGACACTTTAGTTTGCTTTTATGTTCGTTCATACGAATTCTAAAAGAACGATTGGTTTTTCCTACGTATAACAGGGAACAGGGGCATCTTATGCAATATACTACATTTGAGGATCCACAAGAAGTGTTAGCACGTAGCCGATAGGTGCGTCCCTTATGTGTAAAACTCGTGCACTCCTGAGTGATTGAACAGATCGTGCATTCTCCACACCTCTTATGGCCACTAAAATCAAGCTCCTCTTCATCACCGGAACGTAAAACTGTCGGACTAAGTATATCTTTAAAGTGCTGTTGACGTTGCCACACGTATCGTGTGTGGTAATGTTGCAAACTTGGTATAGTAGATAAAACATTCTTATGATGATTCAGGCTGTTTTGTAACTGCTTACTGTATGGAGAATAAGCCGTTATGAAATTCACACAGTCAGTTGCTGGCGACGAGGGACCCAGGGGATGAAGGAGCAGATCTCGATTAGAAAAACGTGCTCTGGTGTAAGCATCCTTAATAATTTTCCTCGGGTATCCCCGCTGATAGAAGTTATGCCGCAGCTGAACTGACTGTTGTTTAAATTCATCCACAGTACTACAATTACGCCGGTACCGAATGAACTGTGAAAAAGGCAAGCTGTTGCGTAACTGTACTGGGTGAGCACTTGAATAGTGCAAAAGAGTGTTTTTATCAGTATCTTTACGATGTATGGAGGTATTCCACCCCGTCTGAGTTTTCCGTACTGCAACATCCAAAAATGAAATTTGAGTCTCATGATAAGTCAGCGTGAACTTAATATTCGATTCACAAGAATTCAACCAGTCAAAAAAACCTTGTAAAGAAGATCTATTCCCTTGCCATATGACAAAAATGTCATCGACGTATCGCTTCCATACCTTCAGTGACTCTGAATAAGGAGAGTGTTGAATCCATCGAAGCTCAAAATTCTGCATGTAAAGATTAGCCACAGAGGGGGCACACGTGGCCCCCATGGCTACCCCAGAAATCTGATGATACAGTTGTTCAAATGCAAAAAAATTATTGTATAGAGTAAACTCTGCTAGTGTAGACAAAAATCTCAATAAAGACTCAGACAAGTCACCCCTACTTCGAAGGGCTTCCATGACCACCTCATGAGCCTGTGTTTGAGGGATTACTGTGTATAAAGAGGTTACATCTAAAGTCATGGAAGCCCTTCAAAGTAGGGGTGACTTGTCTGAGTCTTTATTGAGATTTTTGTCTACACTAGCAGAGTTTACTCTATACAATAATTTTTTTGCATTTGAACAACAACTGTATCATCAGATTTCTGGGGTAGCCATGGGGGCCACGTGTACCCCCTCTGTGGCTAATCTTTACATGCAGAATTTTGAGCTTCGATGGATTCAACACTCTCCTTATTCAGAGTCACTGAAGGTATGGAAGCGATACATCGATGACATTTTTGTCATATGGCAAGGGAATAGATCTTCTTTACAAGGTTTTTTTGACTGGTTGAATTCTTGTGAATCGAATATTAAGTTCACGCTGACTTATCATGAGACTCAAATTTCATTTTTGGATGTTACAGTACGGAAAACTCAGACGGGGTGGAATACCTCCATACATCGTAAAGATACTGATAAAAACACTCTTTTGCACTATTCAAGTGCTCACCCAGTACAGTTACGCAACAGCTTGCCTTTTTCACAGTTCATTCGGTACCGGCGTAATTGTAGTACTGTGGATGAATTTAAACAAAAGTCAGTTCAGCTGCGGCATAACTTCTATCAGCGGGGATACCCGAGGAAAATTATTAAGGATGCTTACACCAGAGCACGTTTTTCTAATCGAGATCTGCTCCTTCATCCCCTGGGTCCCTCGTCGCCAGCAACTGACTGTGTGAATTTCATAACGGCTTATTCTCCATACAGTAAGCAGTTACAAAACAGCCTGAATTGTCATAAGAATGTTTTATCTACTATACCAAGTTTGCAACATTACCACACACGATGCGTGTGGCAACGTCAACAGAACTTTAAAGATATACTTAGTCCGACAGTTTTACGTTCCGGTGATGAAGAGGAGCTTGATTTTAGTGGCCATAAGAGGTGTGGAGAATGCACGATCTGTTCAATCACTCAGGAGTGCACGAGTTTTACACATAAGGGACGCACCTATCGGCTACGTGCTAACACTTCTTGTGGATCCTCAAATGTAGTATATTGCATAAGATGCCCCTGTTCCCTGTTATACGTAGGAAAAATCAATCGTTCTTTTAGAATTTGTATGAACGAACATAAAAGCAAACTAAAGTGTCAGCGATTGGAGGCCCCTATTGTTGAACATTGCTTGTCTTCACATCACACTTTTGAGGATTTACGCTGTTTCTGAATTACTCAAATATTAAGACCGCAGCAGGGTCGAACTAAGGAACAGACTTTATTGTATGTGGAACAATGTTGGATATACATGCTTTAGACAGTTATCCCAGCAGGTTTGAATGCTAGGATAGAGTGGGAAACCTGTGTGTGACGTCAGTTTGTTAGTGCTCCATTCATTGACAGTTTCCCCTATTTAAACTGTGCATGCGTGGCGTTTTTTTACAACCGCCTAGCAGTTCAGCAATTTTCGTGAATGGAACGCCAGCGTGTGCAAGAGGTATGGATACATTTTTCACACTAATTGTGTTATACATCTTTATATATTGAAGCTTTCTTGTGATGAAAGTATAAGTCTAAAGGATTTGTTTTTATGTTGTAGGGCTTAGCTATCTCCCCTGATGAAACCTTGATTGGTGAAACGCCTAGTGCCTGACAGCGTTGGGAAAGCCATCTAAAGCTAAGCATTTTGAGAAAGTCATTCAAAGCTAAGCATTTTTTTCATTATTTAATGTTGGGAAAGATATTTAAAGCAAAGAATTTTTTTACTGTCCAACATTGCTATATAAAAAATCCGAGAGCTGCAGTGTGGTGGTCTTTGATGTTACTTCTCGGGCAATAAGTCAGTTAGCTGACGTTAGCCCATGGATACTGAGACCACGCGGCTACTCGATAAGAATTTCTAAACATGTTTAAAGTTTAAGTAATATAAGTATCGTCAGTCCAGAGTTTGACTAGTATTACTTTCTAGTTGTTATACAGAGTTTATTGTATTTTTCTGGATTTAACCACTCTGTGAAAGAAGATCGATTGAGCAAGGTGAGTTTGGAGACAACAGCCCTAGCTTGCTGGGCCAAAAGAAACAAAAGGCTGGATGGACTTTTTATGGGCTTTTGTCCACTTCAAATAGAAAGCTAAGGCTCTTTTGCAGTCTAACATGTGCAAAGCAGATTCCCTTTCTGAGAAATGAGTTTTGGGAAAAATGTCACTCCTACGAAGGTGCTGTTGAACTGGCAAACAGTCACTGTTTGTAAGGAAATAGTTTATTTGGCCATGACTTTGGATACGCGCTTAAATATGACAGCTCACATTGCTAAGCTTGTCCGTCATTCTTTTTTCCAAATTTGACTTCTACGACATCTTTGGCCATTGCTTGTTCCGTCTGAATTTCATTCCATGTTTCAAGCGGTGTGGTCACCAATCTTCGATTATGCTAATGTGATGTTATTAGGTCTGTCATCTTCTATTTTATGAATGCTACAGATGGCGGCAAGGGTAGTTATGGGTAAGATGTAGGTGCTCGTATTACTTCCTGTTTGCGCTGTCTGGATTGGCTACCTATTCATAGAGACATAGAAACATAGAAATATGATGACAGAAAAAGACCACATGGCCTATCTAGTCTGTCCTTCCATATCAACAACTACAACAGTCCCCTTTTTACCTTTAGAGATCCTCTGTGTTTGGCCATGCTTTTTTGAATTCAGATACTGTCCTCATCTCTACCACCTCCACTGGGAGACTATTCCACGGATCCACTACTCTTTCCGTAAAGAAATATTTCCACATATCAGTCCTGAATCTATCTCCCTTCACCCTCATCCCATGTCCCCTCATAGCAGAACTTGCTTTCAATTGAAAGAGGCTCTCTCCCTGAACATTTATGCCACGGAGGTATTTGAACATCTCAATCATATCATCTCTATCCCACCTTTCCTCTAAGGTGTACATATTAAGATCCTTAAGTCTGTCCTCATATGCTTTATAATGAAGAACACTAATCATTTTAGTAGCCACCCTCTGCACCGACTCCATCCTGTTCACATCCTTTTGAAGTTGTGGTCTCCAGAATTGCACACTATACTCCAAATGAGGTGTGATGAAGCTGAAGCCAGTGAAGCTATAGACTTAGGAAAAAACACTGTTTATTATAAAGCAACTGACTCACCGAGGGTGCAGTTACCTAAAAGTGCAGCTAGAGGGAGCAGGCACGAGGCTACAGAAGCTAAGCTGACACACCCAGGTTTTGAGAATGCAGGAGCTAATCAGGTACACCTGAGTAGAGAGCCAGGAAGCTCAGTGGAGAAACGGCTTTATAAACAGTGCTCAGAAGGAAGAAAGCAGAGAGGATCTCGAGTTCAGAGAGGAACTGAGAGAGGACCTCAAGCTCAGAGAGGACCACAAGTTTGGAGAGGAACACAAGTTCAGAGAGGAACTGAGAGGGGACCTGAGAGAGGAACCTCACATACTGAAAGGCAGAGAAGCTTGGAGTACTTACAAGGAAGAGCTAAGTTCCAGGGAGGACAAGCCCGTTCCAGAAAGCTCCAGGAGCCAGTCTTCAGGGAAGACGGTGAAAGAAGGAGACTGCCGGGTAGAGCAAACACCAGCAGAGCACGTCTCAAAGATCCAAAGTACAGTTATATTTCCTTTCCAAGATGTGAGCCAGCTCCTAGAAACGCTTATAACCCAGAGAACTGTACTGATAGGAAACAAAGCTGGGAAAGGTTTGTGAAACCTTTACAAAGAGGCATAGTAAAAAGCCATAACAGTTATTTGCCAAACCAAGACCAGCACGGCTGGGGAATATTGGAGAGATCCATTGAACTACAACCTGCCTTATCCAGGAAAAGCTCAGGACTAGCTGACAATACGGCTGAACAGGAACCTATGCAAATAGAGGTGATAGAACCAGAGCCGTTGCAGTTAGAGCACCCGATGGACTGCTCACTCTGTGTTTCCAAGAGTCTAGAGTCTCTCACAGAAGTGTGACCGGCAGGACATGCTTTAACATATCTTTTTTGCTTTTGCTAAGCTGAAAGAAGACGTTTTGTATTTCTTTTTCCTCTTGGTTTTGGAAACCTGTTTGAATGCAAAGAACTGTGAAGCAACTGTAACAGTTACTGACTTTGTAAATATTTTGGCATAAACCCTGAAGTAAAGCATAGTTACTCACCTGTAACAGGTGATCTCCGGGAACAGCAGGAATTTAGTCTTCAAATATAGGTATCGTCGGTACCAACGGAGCCTGTGCAGGAACGCTCCCCAGCGTCCAATAGGAAAGCTTTTGGGAGCATCCCACAGCACCTGCGAGCTGCCTTTCCGCCTTTCCCAACTGTCCTTCTCCAGTTGAGTTTAAAGCTGAGACAAAGAGAGAGGGAAAGAGAGAAAGAGAGAGAGATAGAGAGATACAACTCCTAGGGGAGGTGGGTGGGTTGTGAAGACTAAATTCCTGCTGTTCCCGGAGATCACCTGTTACAGGTGAGTAAGAGTAGTTACTCACCTGTAACAGGTGTTCTCCAGGAGCAGCAGGAATCAGTCCTCACATATGGGTGTCATCGGTGCCGATGAAGCCCCAGCAGAGCATTTCCCCAGCTTTCTATGAAAGCCTTTGGGAATGCAGGCACGCATGCGCGGTTCCCTTCCCGCCTAAAGGTGCCATCTTACCTCAGTCAAATGACATAGCTAAGAACAGCACACAAAAATGAAAAAACAAACTATGTACAACTGCAACTCCCAGGGGAGGAGGGAGGGTTGTGAGGACTGATTCCTGCTGCTCCTGGAGAACACCTGTTACAGGTGAGTAACTACTCTTGCTCCAGGACCAAGCAGGAAGTCAGTCCTCACATATGGGTGACTCCCTAGCTCTGGGCTACCGAGGAACCCAGACTGAACAAGAGAACTCCCTCTAGTCCCAACATCAAAGAAAGGCTTTTCATTGACACAACCTCCACCGGTAGCCCAACAGTAGCGCTTGACACATTGGAAAAGGATTTTCTTCGATTTGTAAGTTTATTTTGCGTCTTTCCTGGAGCCTCCTGGTTTTATGCCCTGTTGTAAGGCTTATGCAACTGTTTTATACCCTTATGCAGTGATATAATCATAGCCTCGCTCCCTTTTATAGGGTTCATATATTCAGTATGTAATCCGGCGGGGTTTCTTTCTCTTGCTAAAGGCCTTGGCAACATCGCTGGACATATTTATAGAATTTTTCCCTTCGAATTGTAAGTGGTTGGTTTTCCTGCTTAGTCTTGGTAATCAGCAGTTGATGGTTTCTGGCAGCACTTTATCTTTCTATCGCAATTTTCATGCATTCGTATGTTTTAGGCAACGCCATACTCGGGGGCTCCTTTTTCCTACTATTCCCACATAAGATTAATAATTTATTCAATTCATTTGTACTTTTAACATATACGGATATATTTTATTTATTTATTATTTGTCATATTTCTTTTATATATCAAATTGCAATGGTTTACTCTTTACAGCACGTGCATGCGTTACGGGTGTAGGAGAAGCGCATGTATATGGTTTTTATTGTTATTTTTACTATTTTTGTATTTAAAGATGGAGAAGTTCTTAGTATATTTATATAGTCTAGTTAGGAATTGATTTTACATTGTATAGTTTAATATAGGTAGCCAATACATTTTTGGGCATGGTTGCACAGATTTTTATAATATTTTCTTTGGCGATATAAAGTGCAGTCGCTGCACTACCCTTAGTTTCATAACTTCCCGTTCTGCTATTTATTTAGAATCAAATTTCTAAAATTGCACATGTTCTTTTATGGATCATTTTTTATCTTTTAAGGCTCATGATCCCTTCAGGATCCTATCAGAGAAAGGGTTTTGGTCAGTCATCATACATTATAGTGGTAGGTTTTTCTATTTATCGACCAATATTATGCTGTTCCCAATTGTTGCATAATAGGTTTCCACTGTTATTCCTCCTGCTCCTTTTGTTCTGTAGTCCCCTCTAAGATATATGATTTTTTAGGCATATTAATTGTTTATTCACAATCTTCTCATTTTATATTTTTTTAGGTTTATTTATTTATTTATTAGTTATTTATTTAGCAAACATTTATATACCGCTGCTTCCAGCGATCAGCAGCGGTCCGATCACACAAGGAGAACATAAGGAGGACTGTCAATCAGTACAGTAAAATTTGGGTGTGTACAGGTTGATCAGGAGGGTAGGCACATCACACGAGGGGTTTGTTAAGTATATGAGTACTAATTACATATATACATTATACATAAATGAGCAGGAGTACATAAATATGTTCTAGGTTGGTTATTAATGTGCTTAATTGTACCATATACCTGTTTTTATAGTCTTTAGTTTATATGGTCTCAACATATTGTCTTATTATTAGTCCTCTCCTGTTTTTCTCCTTTTTTATTCTTTTAATTGTATTTATTTCTTTCATTATGTGTTTATAATGTTATTTATTATGGAAGTTTTATATCATTTTGTATTAGATTTATTTATTGAATAGTTGTTTTATGTTTATATACAGCTTGGTGCACATTGTTGCTGTTTTATTTTTAACTTATATTTTATTAGTTTTCATTGTTAATAATATGATGTTTTTTCATATACATGTTATGTTTTATTGTCATGTTAGTTGTTTTTATAGTACCACTTGTTCCTACCCTTTATTTCCTCCATGTTCCCTCCCATATCCCTCTCTTCCTATTCTTTAAACGTTCCTAAGCAATAGAGATAAGTTCTTTTATCTATTGAATTGTTGTTTTTATTTATTTAATTATTTGTTTATTTATGGTTTTGATTTTATCTTATTTATGTATTTACCTGTAGTGGAGCCAATATACCCCTGAGGAAGTTTCATACGAAACACGGCCAGTGTTGGGTTTTGGCACTACTCACCCCCTGGAATAATAAAGGCTGTTTTTACCCTTTCTGCCACGTTTCTGTACTGGTTTTTGTTTGCCGTTTCCGTGGCAGTTCACTGTTCCCTTGGTGGCTACTAGATACATTTACACTGTGAAACGTCAAAAATGAACTACATGCAATATCTTCAAAACGACAGCCAATAACATTTTTTAAATGTTATATTCGTGTTCAGATCACCAAGATACTACAGATTAGGGCCTTTTAAAGTCAGTAACGATTTCAATGTTGACCAGTGTAATTTACTCACCACCGAAGTTAAACTAACTGGCCTGTAGTTTTCAACCACATCCTTACTTCCGCTTTTGTGTAAAGGCACCACATGAGCCTCTCTCCAGTCCTTTTGCACCACTCCCGACTCCAACGAGGCATTGAAAAGGTCAGTCAGTGGAGCTGCTAGAATGTCCCCAAGTTCCCTGAGTATTCTAGGGTGTATCCAATCCGGTCCCATCGCTTTGTCTACTTTAAGTTGAGGTAGTTTCTCATGAACACAGTCTTCTGAAAATTGTTCAAGATGTCCCTCACTTCTGTTCCTGTTTGTGGGTGTTTTCTGAGGTCCTGCTCCTGGTTCTTCATCTGTGGATTGTTTTTAAGGTTCTTTGTGTGGTGTTGAAGCTTTGGTTGGGTTTGTCTGCATCTTGTTTGGTGGAGTTGTCATGGCATACTTCACTGCATCCGGTTTGTTACGGTTTGTGTGATACTCCTATCTTGTTGCTTGTTTTCTAGTTTAGCTTACATGTCACAGGGACCCATGCTTTTGCTTTGGCTGTGCCTGACTTGTGGAATTGTTTACTGGCTTTCTTACGGGGCTTTTGTGATCTGCTGTCTTTTCGTCAGCTTCTGAAGGGACATTTGTTCTTCAGGCATTTAGTGCTTGATTTTTGTTTTTGTGTGTTTTGTTGATTTAATTTTTGTTGTATGTTCTTTGTGTCACTTTAAACTTATGCAATTATGTGGTTTATAAATGCTGTAAAAAATGAATAAATTGTAGGAAGGAACTTGGGATGGGTGTGAAACACTACTCTGTTGTGAGGATATGAATTTAAGGTCTTCTGTTAATGCAGCATGTTCCAATTTGATGTTTTGGGTCGTCCTCAATATCATGTATGCATAGTGGTATGCATAGGTCACCAGAAGATGCTTGACTAACACTTTGGAGGTGCCTGGAGCAGTCCATTCTAAAGCATATTTAATTAGAAAACAAAATGCAAGCTATTTATTGGAAATAATCTTTTCGTAAGTCTCACTATGCAAAAAACCTGGATTATTTTGTTGTATATTCAGAGAAGTGAAGAAAGTGTGCACATCTTGAGTTGAGCTACATGAGAATGTTTTGCTGGAGAAATATTTAAGAGTGGAAACAATAATAAGAAAGAATGGACATTTTTCGACATAGTAAAGTTTCATCTCAGTAACAAACAAATATCATTCCCTGCAAAGTTTAAGGCAATGTGAGGCATGCTGTTAATAGAATTGAACATCTTGATTTCCTTAAGAACAATGGGGATGGCAGCCAGAAGGCTTCTTCCCATAGAGACCTCGGGACCTCCAGATGGATGCAATTTGATAGAGTGTCCACATCAGCAGATGGTAGGGGGGCTTGAGGACAACTTTAGTAAAACTGAGGCTATAATTAGGAGAAAGTTCACAAACTGGAACACAATTCACCTGTATATAGCAGGGGCATAGGAAACCCTGTATAAGAAGAACTACAATGCGTACAAAAAAGCTTTTCAAGGGGATTAGTTTTCAACCATTGGTAAACTTCATTAAGCCTTATTCACCTAAAAAAAAACCCACTGCATAATGTAAATAGTTAAAGACAACTTAACATGTCTAAATTTGTAACAACAATCTCTGTTTTAATCATTATTATATAAAGTTGATCGTTTAATGAAAACATTGTTTGAAATGTTCAAGGTTCCATGTAAACCACTTTGACCTCTGTGAAAAGTGGTATATAAATCCAACCAAATAAATAAGTCACAGATTTTCATTTTTTCTCAACATACTGGAAAATCATAAAAAGAAAAGAGACAGCTGAGGGGAGATATGAAAGAGGTCTATAAAATACTAAGTGGAGTAGAATGGGTAAATGTAGATTGGTTCTTTATTCCTTCAAAAAGTAGAAAGACTAAGGGACAGGCAATGATGCTACAATGTGGCACGTGTAACACTACTTGGAGAAATTTTTTTCATTCAATGCGTAATCAAATTCTTTGCCAGAGGATGTTAAAAAAGCTGTTAGTGTAGCTGGATTTAAAACAGGTTTGGACAAGTTACTGGAGGAAAAGTCCATAAACCATTATTAAAGTGGACAGGTGAAATCCACTGCTTACGCTTGGGATAAGCATTATGGGCTCGATATTCTACTAGGCAGGCTATGTGCCACTATTGCACATAGCCCTGCCTGCTCAACCCTAACCCTGGATATTCAATGCCATGGCGATGTCATTGAATATCCAGTTTTGGCACCCAGAGAAAACCGCCGCAGAGCCTAACTGGTTAGAAGCAATATGGCACTGCTACCTGGTTAGCATCCATGGCCAAAACTAGGCAAGCCAAAAACTGGCCAAGTTTTAGCCGCAGATCACTAATCGGCTAGCAGTGCAATATCGCTGGTACCCGGTTAGTGGTAATCTCCACCTCCGCTCCGGAACGCCTCCAACACACCCTGATGCTAAACGGATAGCATCGGGGTGTGTAGGGAACATAGAAAGGGATATTCAATGGCACTAACCATGTAGGTGTTGTTCAGTATCCCCGTTGAAGGCATTTACATGGTTTACTGGGCTGTAAACCGCGTAAATACCTTTTGAATATCAGGCTTTCTCTAGTCTGTCAATTTTTTGGGAACCTGACAAGTACTGTACTTATGACCTGGATTAGCCATTATTCTAAACAGGATACTAGGCTTGATGGGCCTTTGGTTTGACCCAGTATTATATCTTATGTTCTTATGAAGGACAGCAGCAATCTTTCTTCAGTCCTCTTCAAGAAATGAGACAAAAACCAAAGAAAGTGTCACAACTGGCTCTGACTTTCAATGAACTACGCAAGCTTGTGATGTTTGGCTTCTAACACCACTCCAGGAGTTCAAACATATTTGTTTGTGTTTGTGCCAATGAGTCAATGCTGTCTCCTGGTAACACAGCAGCTCCCAGGTATTCTTGACAAAATGTGACTGCAGTAATCTGCCAAGTCTTTACTACAAGGCAATGGAGAGTAAAGTGACTTGCCTAAGGAGTGCCAAACCCTCATCTCATGGTCACCAGGTAGCTGCTCTAATCACTAGACTACTCTACCACACACACACATTAGCAGCACAAAAGCATTTATAGACCTGAGCTGGCTTGTTCCAGGGATGTCTAAAGAGTAGTTACTCACCTGTAACAGGTGTTCTCCAGGAGCAGTAGGAATCAGTCCTCACATATGGGTAACATCGGCATCGACGAAGCCCTAGCAGAGCATTTCCCCAGCTTTCCATGAAAGCCTTTGGGAATGCAGGCACGCATGCGCGGTTCCCTTCCCGCCTAAAGGTGCCATCTTACCTCAGTCAAATGACATAGCTAAGAACAGCACACAAAAATGAAAAAACAAACTATGTACAACTGCAACTCCCAGGGGAGGAAGGAGGGTTGTGAGGACTGATTCCTGCTGCTCCTGGAGAACACCTGTTACAGGTGAGTAACTACTCTTTCTCCAGGACCAAGCAGGAAGTCAGTCCTCACATATGGGTGACTCCCTAGCTCTGGGCTACCAAGGAACCCAGGCTGAACAAGAGAACTCCCTCTAGTCCCAGCATCAAAGAAAGGCTTTTCACTGACACAACCTCCACCGGTAGCCCAACAGAGGGCAGGAGTTGCCTAAACCTCAAAGAGATTCCGGAGTACTGCCTGGCCAAAAGCACTGTCCCTATGGGACTCCCTCTCCAGACAGTAATGGGCCGCAAAAATCTGGCTTGAAGACCAAGTTGCAGCCCTGCAGATGTCTACCAACGGTACAGAGCGGAGATGAGACACTGAGGCAGCCATTGCCCTGACACGATGGGCCGTGACCCGACCCTGCAAAGGAAGGTCAGCCGCCTTGTAAGCCCAGGTGATACAGTCAGCCACCCAGATGGACAAGGTACGCTTGGACACAGCAAACCCCAACTTATTAGGGTCAAAAGAGACGAAGAGCTGAGTAGCCCTTCTGTGCCCCTGCGTACGGTCAAGGTAGAAGGATAAGGCCCTCCTACAGTCCAGGGTATGCAGGACTGCTTCAGCCTGGCTTGCATGAGGCCTAGGGAAGAATGTTGGAAGAACCACCTCCTGGTTGAGGTGGAAAGAGGAGACAGCCTTTGGGAGGAACTTAGGGTGAGTTCTGAGGACTACTCTGTTCCTATAAATTCTGGTGTAAGGCCTGTCACAGACCAGGGCCTGAAGCTCACTCACCCGCCTGGCCGAGGTTAGGGCTATCAGGAAGATAGTCTTCCAGGAGAGGAAGTGGAGAGGGCAAGTAGCCATCGGCTCAAAAGAGGACGAGTCAATTGTTGCAAGACCACATTCAGCTCCCACTCAGGAGCAGGAGGACGGATTGGAGGCGTGAGCAATAGCAAGCCTCTGAGAAAGCGGGACACCAAGGGGTGAACCGCCAGACAATGTCCTTCCACCAGTGAGTGGTGAGCTGCTAGAGCTGAGAGGTGGACCCGAACAGAATTAGACTTAAGTCCCTGATTTGATAAGTGCAGTAAGTACTGAAGCACTACTGGTATAGTACAGGAGAAAGGATCTTCTGTACGTAGCTGACACTGCACAGAAAACCTTTTCCATTTGAGAGCATAGGTTTTCCTAGTGAACTGTTTCCTAGAGGCTAGGACAACCTCCTCAACTTCCTGAGGTAGGCCCCAGGGAGCCAGAACTACCCTTGCAGCCTCCAGGCCATCAAAATGAGAGCTTTGAGATTGGGGTGCAGAAGGGAACCCTGATTCTGAGAGAGAAGGTTGGGTTGCAACCCGAGAGGCAGTGGGGAATCCACCGCCAGTTGAAGTAGAAGCGGAAACCAAGGCTGTCTGGGCCACCTGGGAGCCACCAGAAGCACCAAGGCCTTGTCCTGGAGAATCTTGAACAGAGTTCGGGCCACCAGAGGCGTGGGAGGAAACGCATACAGGAGGCCCTGAGACCAGGGAATCAGAGAAGCATCTGCTGCTAACCGCAGAGGATGCGGTTGCCTGGAGCAGAACTTTGGCAGCTGTTTGTTCAGAGGACTTGCAAACAGGTCTATGGATGGAAGTCCCCATTTCAAGAAAATCTTTTGAACTACCAAAGGATGGCGCTGCCACTCGTGGGGCTGCAGAATTCTGCTCAATCTGTCGGCCAGGTAGTTCTCCTGGCCTGGCAGGTACACAGCCTTGAGAAGCATGTTGTGCTTGAGGGCATAAGAGCAAAGGTCCTGGGCCTCCTGACAAAGGATTTGGGACCCAGTCCCGCCCTGCTTGTTTACATAAAATATGGCTACCTGGTTGTCTGTCTGAACTAGAACAGGTTGATGAATTAGGGCAGGAGCGAAAGCTTTGAGTGCTAAGCGAATAGCTCTGAGTTCTAGGAGATTGATCTGCTGAGCGGCTTCCCAGGGAGACCACAGGCCCTGGGTGCACTTGTCCAGACAATGAGCCCCCCCCCCCCAGCCTTGCAGGGAGGCGTCCGTGGTCAGCACCACTGTGTATTGAGGAATCTGAAAAGGGACCCCCTGCAGCAGATTGGGTGGGTGTAGCCACCAGTTGAGGGAGTCCAGAAAGGGTTTGGACACCCTTATCCTGTCTCGGAGGCTGCCTGTGGCCTGTGACCACTGATTCCGAAGGCACCACTGGGCAGGCCTCATATGGAGCCTGGCATTGGGGGTCACATGAACTGTTGAAGCCATGTGGCCAAGAAGCCTCAGGCAGAGCCTGGCGGAGACCAGTGACCCGCTGAGAAACTGGTTTGCCAAGTCCATCAGTCTTTGGGCCCTGTCTGCTGGCAAGAATGCCTTTGCCAGGACAGAGTCCAGCCTTGCTCCTATGAACTCCAAGTTCTGGGAGGGGAGCAAAGTGTACTTTGCGAAGTTTATGACAAAACCCAAGCTTTGAAGAAGAGCAATGGTTCTGAGTGTTGCTTGCTGGGCCTCCTGGCACGTCTAACCTCTGATGAGCCAGTCGTCCAGGTAGGGGAAGACAAAGATTCCTTGATTTCTCAGGTAGGCCGCCACCACTGCCAGGCATTTGGTAAAGACTCTGGGAGTGGAGGTTAGGCCGAAAGGCAGTACTCTGTACTGATAATGGTTTCCTCCCACAATGAACCTGAGGTACTTTCGGTGGTCTGGATGAATGAGGATGTGAGTGTACGCATCCTTTAGATCTAAGGAGCATAGCCAATCTCCCTGCCGGAGGTAGGGTAGAAGTGTCCCAAGAGTAAGCATTTTGAACTTCTCCTTCTCCAGGAACCTGTTGAGATTTCTGAGGTCTAAAATAGGTCGAAGGCCACTGGTTCCTTTGGGTACCAGGAAGTACCTGGAATAGAACCCTCAACCATGCATGTGAAGGGGCACAGGCTCCACCGCCTTGTCCACCAACAGACATTGGAGCTCCTACAGGAGAAGAGCAGTGTGCAGGGGAGGCCTTGGAGGTTCCCCTGGAAAATATGGAGGAGGCAGTTGGTGAAAGTGTAGTGCATAGTCCCTGTGGACTATGTTTAACATCCAACTGTCCCCAGTGATGCTGGGCCATTGGTGGGCAAAGAGGGCGAGGCGACTTCCTGTGCAGGGTTGGGATAGCAGGGACGGAGAAGGCTATGCTGGAGGAGTCAAAAAACCCACCCTGCTGAGTGGGAGCAGGGCCGGAGGCTTGGGGGTCCTCTGCCTACGGGGCCCATTACCCTGCCCCTTGGCTTGCTGACCCTGAGGGGCAGCCTGGGCAGCCTGATATTGTTAGCTGCTTGTAGGCAGTGCCCTTCCTCGGGTAAAAGGACTTTTTACCCGAGCCCTTCTTCATGTGAGAAGGGGCAGAGGTCTTTCTAGACAGCCTTGTCCTTGTAAGGTGCTCGGTCTCGAGCTGTGCGGCCTTCTCAGCCATGGGCTTGCCAAAAAGGTTTTCACATCGGCAAGGGACATCGACCAACTTGTCCTGAACCCATGGCTCGAGGTCCGATGACTGCAGCCACGCCTGACGTCGAGCCGCGATGCCGGCTGCCGCCACACGGGCCGAAGCCTCGAAGCCATCGTAGGCGGCGCGGGACATAAACTTAGAGCATTCCCGAATCCCCAAGGACAAGGACTTGAATCTCTGCAAGGGCTCCCCAGAGAGACCAGCAGAGAACCTGGCCAACTCCTTGGCCAGGTCCCACAAGTACATGCCCATGTACAGCTGGTAAGACTGGACACGGCAAGCAAGCATCAAACCCTGGAAGCACTTTCTACCAAAACCATCGAGGTTCCGGGCCTCCCTGCCAGGAGGCACCGCGGAGTGCATCTTCTGACTTTTCAGACGATGCATGGCCGATTTCACCACCATGGAATGGTGTGGTAGCTGCGCCTTTTGGAAGCCAGGGCTCTTGCGGAGTCGATAGATCGAATCGACCCGCTTGCTCAGAACCGGCGCCGAGGCCGGTGCCTCCCACATTCGGAAGAGGAGCCGTTCCAGCATCGGAGGTACCGGGACAGTAAAGGCCTCCTTCGGAGGAGAGTCGTACTGCAGAGCCTCGAGCTCCTCGGCTCGAGGCTCTTCCTCGGGGTCCACCGGGATAGCCAACGCGGTGGCCATATCCCGGAAAACTCGGAGAACCGGGTATCCTCCAGAGGGGACCTACTCCGGGGCTCAGACTGCGGTGAGTCCGACGGGATGCACCGAGTCTTGAAGGTGTCGGGGGATTCCTCGTCCTCTGTCTCCCAGGTGGACTCGTCCGACGAAGAGTCGGGGTCCGACCTCGCGGGGCCTGGGAGCACCCGCTCCGACGCTGGGGCCACCGGCGTTGATGCCCTTGGTCCCGAACGGGAGGTCGAGGGAGACCGCGACCGAGGTTGACCTCAAGCCGCGAAGGTCTCGAGTATCAGCTCGGTCTCCGGGGTCGACTTCGATGTCGATGTCCCGGTGGCCGGGGCGGATGCGCCAGACAGGCTGGCCATCAGCGCCCACTGCTGTTCCATGAAGGCAGACAGTCTGCACTCCAAGGCCATCATCCTGAGACTCAACTCCGGAGACTTAGCAGCCACCGACTCAGGCCCCGGCGGTGCCGGGCCCGACGTCGGTACTCAGGGAGGAGAGCCCACGAGGACTACAGGACTTACGTGTCCAGCAGACTCCGGCTCCACACGAGGCACCTTGGCAGGCTTCTCCTGTTCCACGGGCCCGGGGCGACGGTCGGGGGTCTTAGACCTGGCCCTTGAGGAGCCAGGGACCTCTTCCGACGATGCCCTCACGAGCCGTTTCTTCCTCTTGCATTCCAGGTTGGGGGACCCCCTGTCCGAGGAGCCCCGATGGCGCTCGGGATCAGAATCCTGAGATGTCGAGGCCTCAGACGAGATCCGGGCCCGGCCGGAGGCCGAGTCGGAGAAAAGCCTTTCTTTCTGCTGTTGGCGACTTCGAAGTGCCTTGGAAGACATCTTCCCACATGGTCCACACGTCTTAGGGTCGTGATCAGGACCGAGGCACCGAAGGCAGCAATCGTGTGTGTCGGTGAGAGACATTAATTTCTTATACCGATCACACTTCTTAAAACCACTGGAAGCCATCGGGGAAAAAAGAGCCCCCGCGAGGTCAAAGACCCGGCCTTCCAGGGAAAAACACAAAAAAGGGCGCGAACGCCAGCCACGAAGGGCAAAAACCGAAAAGAAGAAAATGGGCTCGATACTGGTGTACTGAACCCGGCGGGAGGGGAACCGGCATCGAACCGGAAGAAAAAACAGTGAGAATCACCGAAAAATCTAACTTTTATCCGGTATGACAGGACACACGTCTGGTGGGCTTCACAGAAAAAGAGAGACTGAGGTAAGATGGTACCTTTAGGCGGGAAGGGAACCGCGCATGCGTGCCTGCATTCCCAAAGGCTTTCATGGAAAGCTGGGGAAATGCTCCGCTAGGGCTTCATCGATGCCGATGTTACCCATATGTGAGGACTGACTTCCTGCTTGGTCCTGGAGAACAGCTTGTTCCAGTCTTGCTTTTCCTTCCAGCAGTTCAAGATAAGAATATAAGAACATAAGATATGCCATACTGGGTCAGACCAAGGTCCATCAAGCCCAGTATTCTGTTTCCAAAGGTGGCCAATCTAGGTCATATGTACCTAGTAGTTTCCCCAAGGGACACAGGTTCCACAATGCTTGTATTGGTTCAAGCATTGATATCCTGGGTCCCTTCTTAATAATGGTTTATGGACCTTTCCTCCAGGAACTTGTCCAAACCTTTTTTAAACCCTCTCTTCCGCCCTGCTTTCAGCATTCATTTCAACTACTTGTGCCTCACAAAATAACAAACAAATTGAGCAAAAGACTTCACAGCTCCCAAAGTTCACTTTCTTCAGCTTCCAACTGGTCTGCTTCAGCAGGTTCAAACAGCATGGGCCCGATATTCACTGGTCAACAAATTTTTACAAAAGTCATGTTACTGAAATAAAAATAGTCATTTCTTATCAATTTTTATATGCTGAACACGAATATGACAGTGAAATTGCAAAGTTGGCTCTAGTTGTTTTGTAATCTACAATAATTAATGTTTACATCACGAAATGCATGTCAATAGTAAATATAATAGGCCTTCGGTTAATACCTGTAAAAAAACAAGTCATAGACTACTTCTTAGATTTTTTTCGCCTTTCTCTTGTACAGCTGTTCGGGAGCTTCTCTGGGTAGTGTCCAGCAGTAGTCAGCCAGCATTGTCAGTGGACTATTTTCCCTGGTATCTTTGCTCCATTGTTGCGATATCCTGGTGAAAACGTTCGCCCTGTTCATCACTAACCATGCCACAGTTGTCAGGAAAGAAATCAAGATGGGAATCAAGGAAATGGATCTTTAGAGACATATTGCAGCCAATTTTCTGATACTGCATCAGCATGTCTTCTACTAGTTTGTTGTAGTTTTCTGCCCTAACATTCCCGAGAAAGTTTGTTGACACTAGGCGAAAAGCATTCCATGCTTGTTTCGCATCACCCTGCAGAAAGTTGTTGAACCGGTCATCTTTGAAGATCTCTCGAATCTGAGGACCCACAAAATCTCCCTCTTTAATCTTTGCTTCACTGAGTCAAGGGAATTTTTCATGCAGGTATCGGAAAGCTGGCGAAGTGTGGTCCATGGCTTTCACGAAGTTTTTCATCAAACCTATTCTGATGTGAAGGAGTGGTAGCAGGATTTTGCGAGCCTCAACCAGAGCTGGGTGCTGGATATTCTTCTCTCCAACTGTTACATTTTGTCTGCGATTCCATTCCTTCTGCAAGTAGTGCCAATCCCTTGCTCGGCTATCCCACTCACATAAGAAACACATGTATTTTATATATCCCTGCTGCAGTCCCATTAAAAGGGCAACTACCTTCAAGTCACCACAGAGGTGCCAGCTGTACTTGTTATAATTAATGGAAGTCAGTAGATGCTTTAAATTATTATTGTATGTCTCTTTCATGTGGACGGCATGCGCTACTGGAATAGATGGAAGACGGTTTCCATTGTTCAAAAGCACAGCCTTCAGACTCAGTTTCAAAGAGTCTATAAATAGTCTCCAGTCTTGTGGGCCATGAGTGATTTTTAAGGCATTCATGAGGCTTTCAATATCGGAACAGAATACCAGATTCCTTTCCAACTGCGTATAGTACACTGCTGACGTCAGGTGGCTTCAGCAGCCGTCTGGCAGTAGTATTGCATTGCATCAGAAAATGATGCAATCAACTCTGGATGATGTATGCATGCTGGGATTATGCAATGTGATGCAATATTACATCATTCAAGGCTTATTTGGGACGTTGTTGATGGATAAATTTACAGGGTGAAACGTCAAAAATGAACTACATGCAATATCTTCAAAATGAGAGCCAATAACATTTTTTTTAATGTTATATTCGTGTTCAGCTCACCAAGATACTACAGATCAGGGCCTTTTAAAGTCAGTAATGATTTCAATGTTGACCAGTGATTCAAAGGCATTTACACGTTTTATAGACCTGTAAATCATGTAAATGCTGCTTAGCGGGATATTCAGTAGAGATATCCATGATTATCTCCACTACATGCCCTGATGCTAACCGTTTAGCATTGGGGCGTGTTGGGGGCGGCGACAGTTGCTAACCGGGTAGCGGCGATATTGCACTGCTGCCTGTTTAGCGCCCGTGGGAGCTAACCGGACAGTAGCTCAATATCACCATTGCCCAGTTGGTTTCTATGGGCTTGTGGACTGTATGGCGACCCCGGATATTGAATGCCAGGGACGCATATAACCCTGGCATTGAATATCCAGGGTTAAAGGTCGGCGGCAACAGTTATGCGCCATAGCAGCACATAAATGTCCCAGAAGAATATCGAGCTCTAAGTGTTTAGCTGCATGACACGCCCTTCTGCACCAAACTTACAAGGTAAAACCTAAGGCTTGTCTTACCTTCAAACCTTTCAACTTTCAAGCATCTCTACTATTCCCAAAGGCTCTTCTCCTTCACAAGGTCTTTCTCCTTTCATATTTAAATCTCCCCATCTCAGACTTGCAGGGTACATAAGAACATAAGATATGCCATACTGGGTCAGACCAAGAATCCATCAAGTCCAGTATCCTGTTTCCAACAGTGGCCAATCCAAGTCACAAGTACCTGTCAGGTTCCCAAAAGGTATCCATATTCCATGCTGCTTGTCCAATGGGTAAGCAACGGGTTTTCCTCGTCCTCTTTAATAGTGGTTTATGAACTTTCCTCCAAGAACTTGTCCAAAGCTCTTTGAAATCCAGCTACACTAACAACTTTTACTACATCCTCGTAATGAATTCCAGAGTTTGATCACACATTGAGTCAAAAAATATTTTCTCCAATTAGTCTTAAAAGTGCTACATTGTAGCTTCATTGTGTGTCCCCTAGTCTTTCTACTTTTTGATGGAGTAAACAACTGATCCACATTTACTTGTTCTATGCCATTCAGTAAAACATGAGGCTGGTGTTATCTTAAGACTTCTTAGCCATCAATCTTCTCAGCTTTTCACAAGGGTTCTCTCATTTCCTTTTCAAACCTTTGTCTCACCCTCACGATATAAAACAAGGCTGGTTTTATTGTAAGACCTCAGACTTTCCCCAAACTTCACAGCTTTTCATCATAGGCTTGCAGTATTCACTTACCAGGCATATCTAGCAGTGCCCTGGCCTTTCACCAATAATCCCTAGACCATATCATAGGACTTCCACAGCAAGAGCTGGCAGAGTATTCGAGGCTTCTGCTTGCTTCTTCCCCAGGGACTCTGACTTTCTGCTTTCGCACTCTCCTTCTAACTTCCTTAAATTGGCTTTCAGTGGATAAGCTCTAATGGAAAACTGCCAATCTCCAGGCATTTCCCTGAGTCTATAAGTCCCTAGGGCCTTCAGCCCTTTGCTGGAGCTGCCCTACCTCCTGGAGAGCCAAACTAACTCAGAGAGCCACGGTGTATTATCTTATATAAAAAAGTTAAATACTGAAATAAAGTGGCCCAGAATGCTACAGTGTGCTTAAGGCCATGTTTACTAAATGTTAATGCACACTAACAGAAGTTAGCATACTTTCTCCTACTGCACCCATAGAAATAACATGGCTGGGGCAGCAGATAGTATGTGCTAATGTTTTTAGTGCACGTTAATGTTTAATAAATATAGCCCTTAGTGACTGTTGCCAAACTGCATGAACAGCCCCAGTTTTATATGAGTTACATTGGTAACCAGCAAAGTGACAGATGCAGTAAGGTTGTAGATTTGATATTCAAGATTATGAGGCTTGGTATGTCTCTCGATTAATTAAATCACCAAAATTTTTATTGACCGCATAATATCCTAAGTGGCCTAAACACAGGTGCGTTGGAGACTCAGACAGGACATGATATTCAAAATATTAGGTTGCAGAATATAATTGTATTTATATCAGGCCTAAATAAGTGGAATCAATTAACAAGTGACATAAGATTAATAATCTTTTAGTTTTTAGGCAGAAAGTAACAGCTTTTCATTTTGTACAGGCTTTTGTGGGGAAGTAGATGTTAAGCATGTCTTATTTTAAGACCTTTTATTATGTTGTCCATATCTATGTACTTATTGTATGTGATTATTTATTATTTCTCGGGCATTTATGTTAGCTGGCTAGATCTACTACTAATTGGTGTCCTATTTATATTTTGAAATACATAAATAAATAACATTTTCATGAAAATGTTTGGACCTACCCTATAAATGTTAGCAAGCATGCCCCCTAGTGAAACTAGACATCTAATTTCAGCCCTAGTAAATTTTCAGATGGGCTAATTTAGGAGCCAACTCTGAAAGTTAAAATCCTAAACATTTTGAATACTGACCTGATGGGTGTAACTCTGTGGATAATTTTATAAGGTATTTCTGTGCTTATATTTCTATATTTAAAATATAATCTAATATTTTAAACTGTAAGGGGGTCACCTCAGAACATGAATAAGGGGTATATACGTGCGGCAAGGAAAGCATAGTTACTCACCTGTAACAGGTGATCTCCGGGAACAGCAGGAATTTAGTCCTCACATATGGGTATCGTCGGTACCGACGGAGCCTGCGCGGGAACGCTCCCCAGCGTCCAATCAGAACGCTTTTGGGAGCATCCCACAGCACCTGCGTGCTGCCTTCCCGCCTTTCCCAACTGCCTCTCTCCAGTTGAGTTTTAAAGCTGAGACAAAGAGAGAGAGAGGGAAAGGAAAGAGATAGAGAGATACAACTCCTAGGAGAGGTGGGTGGGTTGTGAGGACTAAATTCCTGCTGTTCCCAGAGATCACCTGTTACAGGTGAGTAACTATGCTATCTCCAGGAACAAGCAGGAATCTAGTCATCACATATGGGGACTCCCTAGCTTTGGGTGCCAGGGAGAAACCCCATAAAAACATAAGATATGCCATACTGGGTCAGACCAAGGTCCATCAAGCCCAGTATTCTGTTACCAACAGTAGCCAATCTAGGTCATATGTACCTAGCAGTTTCCCCAAAAGACACAGGTTCTGCAATGCTTGTACTGGGTCAAGCATTGATATCTTCGGTCACTTCTTAATAATGGTTTATGGACCTTTCCTCCAGGAACTTGTCCAAACCTTTTTTAAACCCAGCTACACTAACAGCCTTTACTACATCCTCCGGTAACAAATTCCAGAGTTTGATTACACGTTGAGTGAAAAAATATTTTCTTTTATTAGTCTTAAATAGTTTACCCTGTAGCTTCATTGCATGTCCCCTAGTCTTTCTATATTCTGATAAGGTAAACAATCGATCTACGTTTACCCGTTCCACTCTGTTCATTAATTTATAGACTTCTATCATATCTCCCCTCAGCCGTCTCTTTTCCAGGTTAAAGAGCCCTAACCTTTTTAGCCTTTCTTCATAGGAGTATCCTTCCATCCCCTTTACCATTTTGGTGGCTCTTCTCTGAACCTTTTCTAAAATTGCTATATCCTTTTTAAAATACGGCGACCAGAATTGCACACAATATTCAAGGTGCGGTCTCACCATGGAACGATATAGAGGCATTATAATATTGTTTCTTTTATTTTCCATTCCTTTCCTTATCATACCTAGCATTCTATTTGCTCTCTTGGCCGCGGCTGCACACTGGGCCGAGGGTTTTAACATGGTATCCACAATGACGCCTAAATCTTTTTCCTGGGTGGTGGTTCCTAATGTGGAACCTTGCATCGTGTAACCATAGTTTGGGTTGTTCTTCCCTAGGTGCATAACCTTGCACTTGTCCACATTAAATTTCATCTGCCATTTTGATGCCCAGTCTTCCAATTTATCAAGATCCTCTTGCAATTTTTCACAATCCTCTTGGGTTTTAACAACTTTAAATAGTTTTGTGTCATCTGCAAATTTGATAACCTCACTCGTTATTCCACTTTCCAGGTCATTTATGAATATGTCAAAAAGCAGCAGACCCAGCACAGATCCCTGGGGTACACTACTATTCACCTTTCTCCATTGGGAAAATTGGCCATTTAGCCCTACCCTCTGCTTTCTATCTTTTAACCAGTTCCTGATCCACAATAGTACACTGCCTCCTATCCCATGACTCTTTAGTTTCGCCAAAAGTCTCTGATGAGGGACCTTGTCAAAGGCTTTCTGAAAGTCCAGATACACAATATCAACTGACTCACCTTTGTCCACCTGTTTATTCACTCCTTCAAAAAAAACATAACAGATTAGTAAGACAAGATCTTCCTTGTCTAAAGCCATGTTGGCTGTCTCCCATTAGGTTGTGACTATCTACATGCTGAGTAATTTTATTCTTTATGATGGTTTCTATCATTTTTCCTGGTACTGATGTCAGGCTCACCAGTCTGTAGTTTCCCGGATCACCCCTGGAACCCTTTTTAAAAATTGGTGTTACATTGGCGATCCTCCAATCTTCAGGTATTAGAGATGATTTTAATGATAGTTCACAGATTACTGATAGCAGGTCTGCAATCTCATATTTCAGTTCTTTCAACACCCTTGGATGTATACCATCCGGCCCAGGTGATTTGCTACTCTTCAGTTTATCTAATAGTTGTAAGACATCTTCCCGATGTATCGATATTTCCTTCAGTTCTTCCGCACCTTTAAATACCACTTCAGTCATGGGTAACATCCCTACATCTTCCTCAGTAAAGACCGAAGCAAAGAATTCATTCAGTCTCTCCGCTATCGCCTTGTCGCCTCTTAGTGCTCCTTTAACCCCTTTATCATCTAATGGACCAACTGACTCTCTGACAGGTTTTTTGCTATGAATGTACTTGAAAAGGTCTTTATTTCACGTTTTTGCTTCCGCAGCAAGCTTCTTCTCAAATTCTCTCTTTGCCTGCCTTATCAATGCCTTGCATTTGACTTGCCAGTGCTTGTGCTGTTTCCAGGTTTCGTCGTTTGGCTCTTTTTTCCATTTCCTGAAAGATGCTTTTTTGGCAACAACAGCCTCTCTGACCTCACCTTTAAACCATGCTGGCAGTTTTTTGGACTTCCTTCCACTTTTCTTAAAGCGTGGAACACAGCTGGTCTGGGCTTCCAAGATAGTATTTTTTAACAACACCCAAGCTTGATGTACGTCTTTAACCTTTGCAACTGCTCCTTTTAGTTTTTTCTTAACTGTTTTCCTCATTTTATCATAGTCTCCCTTTCGAAAGTTAAAAGGTAGTACTGTGGATTTCCTTACTATCCCTCCTCCACTAATTAAATCAAAGGCGATCATGCTATGATCACTTTTGCCAAGTGGCCCCAACACCCTTATCTCTTGCACTAGATCTGGTGTTCCACTAAGAACTAGGTCTAATATGGCTTCCCCTCTGGTTGGTTCATGAACCAGCTGCTCCAAGAAGCAGTCATTTATTTCATCTAGGAACTTTACCTCCCTAGCATGTCCTGACGTGACACTGACCCAGTCGATATCGGGGTAATTGAAATCACCCATTATTATTACTGCACTGTAATTTTTGTTAGCTTCCTTGATTTCTTTGAGCATTTCATCATCCATTTGGTCATTCTGGCCAGGTGCTCGATAGTACACCCCCACTGCCATTGCCTTCCCCCTTTTATATGGAATTTCAATCCATATAGATTCTACAGCAGATTTTGTTTCCTGCAAAACTTTAATCCTTTCTGAGTCAATGCCCTCTCTAACATAGAGCGCAACCCCTCCACCAATTTGATCAGCTCTATGTTTATGTTTATGTTTATTGATTTAATATACCGCTCTACAAATATATATATCAGAGCGGTTTACATGAAGCAAAAAACAAAGAAATCATAAAGTGAAAAGAGGAAAGGAAATTACAATATTAACATGAAAGCAAACCAGGCAAAACCAAACGACAGGACAAGAGGAGAAAAGAGGGGAAGTGGGAAAAGAAGGGGTGAGGGCTACACAGAGCGGTCAGGGAGATCGAAGGCAAGGGCAAAGAGATGGGTTTTGAGTTTGTTCTTGAAGGTAGTATGTGTCTGTTCGAGTCGGATGGAGGAGGGGAGAGAGTTCCATAGGGCAGGGCCAAGGAAAAAGAAAGTGGAGGAACGAGTGGACTGAAGGTGAGCCTGGGCAGGTGAAGGGAGATGAAGGCGGTTGAGGTGGAAGGACCGCAAGGAATGAGATGAGGTATGAAAATGGACAAGGTCTGCGAGATACTGAGGGTAATGGGAGTAGAGGACACGATGCAGGATTGTCAGAACTTTGAAGTGAATGCGAGACTTGACAGGAAGCCAATGGAGGTGAATGAGCAAAGGTGTAACGTGATCACGGGGGGAGGAGTGGAAAATGAGACGGGCAGCGGTGTTTTGGATGCGTTGAAGGCGGTGAAGTTGAGTGGCAGGGAGACCAGCTAGAACAGAGTTACAAAAATCAACGCGAGACATGACCAGAGAAAGAAGAAGGGTGGTGAGTGCTTGTGCAGTGAGAAAAGGCCTGATGGTGCGAATCTGATGGAGGAAATAGAAGGAGGATTTTGACACGTGAGCAATGTGATCACGGAAGGAAAGATGAGAGTCAAAGAAGACTCCCAGATAACAGAAGGAGGAGACCAATGGAACCGGGGAGCCGGAAAAAGAGGGGGCAATCTGGGGAGAAGTGTCACCATGAGAGAACCAGATGGCAAGAGTTTTAGTGAGGTTATGGTGGAGGCAGTGCGTAGTGAGCCAGTTGGCAACAGCGGTGAGGCAGGTGTTCAGAGGGGAGAGGTCAGGAGAATGAGGAGAAGTGTGATGGAGAAGAACCAGGTCATCGGCGTAGTAATATGCGGAGATCCCGTGCTGTTGAACAAGTAGGGCTAGGGGGGTGAGAAAGATGTTGAAAAGGAGGGGGGCCAAAACAGATCCCTGAGGAACACCACAGGGGAGAGGAATGGACTCAGAGGGAGAAGAGGAGGGAGATGAAGGAAGAACGGAGTAGGACCTGGAAGAAAGGAAAGAGTAAAACCAGTGGAGGACGGTGCTACAAAGGCCCGCTTCCCGAAGTCGAGCCAGAAGGAGGGAGTGATCGACAAGGTCGAAGGCGGCAGAGAGATCGAGAGAGACTGCCACCGACAGATCACCGTGATCATGAGCTGTGTGAAGCTCATTCAAGAAACCAAGGAAGACAGTCTCGACACTATGGTCGGGACGGAACCCAGACTGACGGGGGTGAAGGAAATGGGTGGAGTCCAGAAAAGTAGATAGCTGAGAGAAAACAGCTTTTTCTAGGATTTTAGAAAGAAAGGGAAGGTTGGAAACAGGACAGTAGTTGGCGGGGGTCATGGGGTCAAGGGAGGGCTTTTTAAGAATGGGACAGACCAGGGCATGCTTCCAGGGTTCGGGAAAGACACCGAGGGAGAGGCTGGTGTTGATGATGGAGAGAGCAGGAGGAATGAGGGCTAGTGAGGGAATGAGTAGCCAAGAGGAGGGAATAGGATCAAGTGGGCTACCTTCAGGAGTGCGACCGCGGGCGCATAGTCGCGTCAATTCCAGGGAGGGCGGGAACAGCAGGTGAACCAGCGAATAGGCAATATGCAGGAGCCTTCAGGAGTGCGACCGCGGGCGCGCGATAGCGTCACTTCTGGGGAGGGCGGGAACAGCAGGTGAACCAGCGAATAGGCAATATGCAGGAGCCTTCAGGAGCACAACCGCGGGTGCGCGGTCGCATCACTTCTGGGGAGAGCGGGAACAGCAGGTGAACCAGCGAATAGGCAATATGCAGGAGCCTGTATGGGAACAACAGGAGCACAGGAGACAAGAAGGCACACATTAAGGCACAAGCAGCAGCAGCAGCAGGTAAATTAGCATAGTTTGTACCCAGGTATCACAGTGTCCCACTGGTTGTCCTCCTTCCACCATGTCTCTGATATTCCAATCATATCTAACCTTTCATTTAGTGCTATATATTCTAACTCTCCCATCTTATTCTTTAGACTTCTAGCATTTGCATACAAGCATTTTAGAGAATGTATTTTATTCATGTTAATTTGGCTATTGTTAGACATGGGTAAATTGGGATCTTTAAGCTCTGTCTGCTCCATACTTGAGGGCATTTGGGCTACTTTACTCTTTTGTGGAACCTCTCTGCTTTTGGTAGTATTCTTCAAGTATCCAGAAGTTGTGTGTCCCTGAGAAGGGCTCCACTTCCTCCCATGGATCTCTGGCATCCTATCAGGGATGGTGGGTAGGAGTTGATTAAGTATGGAACAGGTGTTTGAGAACAGCCTGACCAAACAAGGCATCCCGGCGGGAGTCCTTGTCCAAGCAGTAATGGACTGTGAAGGTATGAACAGAGGCCCAAGTGGCTGCTCGACAGATGTCGTCAATAGACACAGAGTTGAGATGAGCCATTGAGGCTGCCATGGCTCTCACATTGTGAGCTGTGACATGGCCCTCCAGAGAAAGGTTCTTACTCTGATAGGCGAAAGAAATACATTGAGCAATCCAGTTGGATAGTATTCTCTTGGAGACTGGCAGTCCCAAATGAGAAGGGTCAAAAGCAACAAAGAGCTGAGAAGACTTTCTATGTTGCTGTGTCCTCTGTAAATAAAAAACCAGAGCTCTTTTACAGTCCAGGGTATGAAGATTCCTCTCTGCACTTGATGCATGAGGTCCTGGAAAAAAGACAGGTAGGTAGACCTCCTGGTTGAGGTGAAAAGGCGAGACCACCTTAGGCATAAAGTGTGGATGAGTCCTAAGGACTACCTTGTCATGATGAAACCTTGTATAAGGTGGATTAGCTACTAGTGCTTGCAATTCACTAATGTGGCATGCTGATGTGATTGCAATGAGAAAGATAACCTTCCAAGAAAGAAATTTCAAGGAGGTGGTAGCTAAGGGTTCAAAAGGTGGCTTCATGAGCTGCCCAAGAACCAGATTCAAGTCCCATGCCACCGGAGGTGGTCTAATGGGAGGCTTAGTTAGAAGGACGCCTCTCATGAATCTTGCTATAAGAGGATGAGAGGAAATAGGTTGTCTATTTAGAGGTTTAAGAGAAGCTGCAATAGCACTCAAATGGACTCTTACTGAATTTGTCTTGAGGCCTGCATTAGACAAATGGAGGAGATACTCCAGTAAAGATTCTAGAGGTATAGCAAGGGGGTTAAGACCCTTTTCTGAACACCAAATAGTGAACCTTTTCCACTTGAAAGCATAAGAACGTCTAGTGGAAGGTTTCCTAGAAGCATAAAGAACATCTTTCACTTGCTGAGAAAGATGAAGATCTTGGAGATCTAGGCCTTCAGCAACCAAGCCCTGAGATGCAGTGACTGGGGATTGGGATGCCATAACATTCCGTTCTCCTGAGATAGGAGATCTGGAGCAGACCCTAACTCCAGGGAGGGAGCTTGAGAGAGATGTAGAAGCAGAAGGTACCACACTTGCCGTGGCCAATGTGGTGCTATGAGAATCATGTGGCCTCTGTCTCTCTGAAGCTTAAAAAGGGTTTGGGGAATTAGGGGAATGGGTGGAAAGGCATACAGGAAGTCTTGACCCCAGTGAAGGAGGAAAGCATCCTTTGCCTGGGCTCCCTGAGCCGGAGTTCTGGAACAGAACCAGGGAAGTTTGGCCATTCCACGGACTTGCAAAGAGGTCTATGTCCAGGGTTTCCCAAAGATGAAAAATTTTGGCCACCTGGTCTGCATGCAGAGACCACTCGTGTGGAAGGAGAACTTGACTGAGTCTGTCTGCCCAAGAGTTTTGAACGCCTGGAAGATACACTGCCAGAAGATGGATGTGATGCTCTCTGGCGAGGGCCCACAGTCGCAGAGCTTCGTTGCAAAGTGACAGAGAGCCTGTTCCCCCCTGCTTGTTCACATAGAACATGGCTACTTGATTGTCTGTATGAATAAAGACTGTTTTGTAGCTGAGCAGGGTGTGGAACACTCGCAGAGCAAGGACGATTGCTCTGAGCTCCAAGAGATTGATATGTAGACAACTCTCTTGTGGAGTCCAAGTGCCCTGGGTGGAGAGGTCTTGCAGATGAGCTCCCCAACCCATTGGAGAAGCATCTATTGTAAGAGTTGCTTGGGGCAGAGGTTGCTGAAAGGGGGACCCCAGCAACAGGTTTTGAGTGGACTTCCACCATTGGAGAGACAAAATGAGACGACTTGTGTTTGCTATTTTGTCTGACAGGCAACCTGATGCCTGGGTCCATTGGGTGGGTAAAGTCCATTGAGCTGCCCTCATGTGAAGGTGAGAATATGGTACCACATGCACGGTGGATGCCATGTGGCCTAGCAATGGCAACATTTCTCGAGCAGTTAAAAAGGGCTTTAGGGCTGCTTGAGAAGCTAACTGCACCAAGCGAAGGCAACGGGCTTGGGGAAGGTAGGCCCTTGCCTTTGTGGTATCCAGCAGGGCTCCTATGAACTCTAGAGACTGAGTAGGAGTTAGACTGGATTTTGGGATGTTTATGACCAGCCCTAAATACTGAAGGATACGCATTGTGCAGGATAGAGAAGTCCTGGCCTCTGACTGTGTTGGAGCTCGAATGAGCCAGTCGTCCAAGTAAGGGAAGACGAATATTCCCAGAGTGCGTAGAAATGCTGCTACCACAGCCATGTATTTCGTGAACACCCTTGGTGCTGAGGCCAGACCAAAAAGGATGCACCCTGTATTGGTAGTGCTTTCCTTGAAACAGGAACCGAAGGAACCTTCTGTGGGTTGGATGGATGAGAACATGGGTGTACGCATCCTTGAGATCTAGAGAACAAAGCCAATCCTGACTCTGAAGGTATGGAAGCAGAGCTCCGAGAGAAATCATTTTGAATTTCTCCTTGACCAGGAATTTGTTCAATTCTCTGAGATCTAAGATAGGTCTGTATCCCCCTGTTTTCTTTGGGATAAGAAAATAAGGGGAATAGAACCCTGTGCCCTGTTGGTGAAGAGGCACTTCTTCAATTGCCCCTTGGGCAAGAAGGATGGTAACCTCCTGACCTAACAGGTCGATGAGAGAGGTCGGAGAATTGAACTGCTTCACTGTTGTGAGAGGGGCATGCTTGAAAAATGAAGTTTGTACCCCTCTCATATGATGGAGAGTGTCCAACGCTCTGCTGTTATTTGCCCCCATCTGGGAGCAAAATGGCATAAACTTCCTGTAATGGTGGATGGTTCTGGTCCTTCCAGAGCCAGAAAGGCTAAGTTCTCTAGCTGAAAGTCAAAGGCCCTGAGGAGGCTGAGGCTGCTGAGCCGGTTGAGACCTAGCAACCTTTGCTTTCTTCTGTTTGGGTGGTTGCTGACGTTTGGTTGAAAACTGACCTGCAGAAGATGCCTGCTGACCATAAGCAGGATAAAATCTCTTCTTCTTAGAAAAAGTTGTTTTCTTGAACAACTTTTTCCTAACAGGATCAGCAGTAGACCTGGATAGTCTATCCAAAGTGGAATTTTCAGCATCCATCTCATTGGCTTTTTCTTGCCAATCTTTACCAAACAGGTTCTCACCAGTACAAGGGCTATTTCCCAATTTATCTTGTACCCAGAGCTCTAAATCAGATGCTTGAAGCCAAGCAATTCTACGTGCACCTATGGCAATAGCCGAGGCCCTGCTTATACATTCAAAGCAGTCGAAGGCTGCACGGTTGGAGAATTTAGAGACATCTTGGGCATGTTTGAGCCAAGTGAGAAACTCCTGCCTTTTATCCTCAGAGATGAAAGGAGTTAAAGTCTGTAGATGATCAGTAACTTCCTTTAGGAACATTCCCATGTAGAGACTATAGGAACTGATTCTTGCAGCAAGCATGGAAGCTTGAAAAACTCTACGTCCGAAAGCATCCAGAGTTCTGCATTCACGTCCTGGAGGATTAGAGGCATGTCTTTTTGCACTTCTAATCCATCTCATAGTAGATTCCACCACAATGGAGTGGTGGGGAAGCTGAGTTTTATGGAAACCAGGACAAGGAGGGACACGATATATAGTATCTAACCTACGAGAATGAGGAGAGGTGGTAAGTGGTGTTTCCCACATCCTCAGCATGAGATCATATAGAATCTCATGAATAGGTAGGGTAGCTGCCTCCTTAGGAGTTTTGGGATATTGTAAAATATCCAACTCCTTGGCCCTTGGCTCTGTTTCAGGGGTCACAGTGATGGACAGGCCCCGAGCCACCTCTCGGATGAAGTCTTGGAAAGAGATGTCCTCTGGAGGAAAACATCCTGTGTTTAGGGAAGGAGGACTCTTGTGGAAGCGTCATCGCTGCATCGACAGAACTTTCAGAATCCTCAGATTCTTCTGAGGAATCGAAGTATCGCCTGTCTGGATGCTCTTGCAGAGCCCGATACCCGTACCGAGCAAAATCGGTATCGGGAATACCCGGTACCGGGGAATCGGTACCGGCGGGCATCGAAGGACAGGGTATCGGCATAGCAGGCATCAATGCCAATGTCGATGCTAACGGTACCGGCTGCGATACCGATACTGATGCCGGTGCCAGTGCAGGTACCGGTGGAGTTGTCTGTCGCGGTACCAAGGGCGTCGATGCCGCTAGACTGCGTTCTATGGACAGAATTCTCTGGTCCATAGATGCTGCCAATGCCTGGAAATCGGTACCAGTGGAAACTGCCGGTACCCCAGAGCATGGCACCAGGAGATCTGTCGAGGCCGAGCCATCGAGAACATCCTGGAACCCCAATGATGGTGCTTTGGAAGCCGAAGCCTCCCGCCGGGGTAATTTTGCCGGTGCAGAATCCTCGAGGGCAACGCCAGAGGCATCTCGATGCTTAGAAAGAGATCTACCCTTTGAGAACCGGCTAGACTTATGTTTAGTTACCTGAGATCCATGGGAAGAAGAAGAAGCCCTGGAAGACGTCGATGCCACCGAAGCCGCATCAGAGGGAAACAGGGTACTGAGCTTAGCAGCTCGGTTCTGTCGACCCCTTTTAGACATCATAGCACAGGACACACAGTCTGTGATGGAGTGGTCAGGACCTAAACATTTTAAACACCATTCATGGGTGTCAGTGACGGAAATGGTACCGCCACATTTTGTGCACTTTTTAAAACCTGAAGCAGATTTTTCCATATTAAGGGAATTTCTGGGCCTTAAGGCCCAAAAAGACAGGTGCACCTGAAGAAAGTAAAAGAATAGATAAATTAATTTTTTTGAAAGAAAAGAAATACCGGTGGTACCGGTAAAGCATCGGGGAAGGCAGACGCGACCACAAAAAGAAATAAAGAAATAAGGAAATTCTTCTGCGGGGACAGGAACACGACCTGCTGGCTCCGCGGAAAAAGAAGAACTGAAGAGAGGCAGTTGGGAAAGGCGGGAAGGCAGCACGCAGGCGCTGTGGGATGCTCCCAAAAGCGTTCTGATTGGACGCTGGGAAGCGTTCCCGCGCAGGCTCTGTCGGTACCGACGATACCCATATGTGATGACTAGATTCCTGCTTGTTTCTGGAGATATTTAAGTACCAAAAATGTCCACGACTATATTCTGAAATGCCCCCGACATGCATGTCCACAGCGCTAGCACAGGTAACTCAGGATGTGGGTGGGAGAGGGTGGAACAGGGGCTTGGTCAGGCGCAGAGACGTGTAAAGCGTATTCAGGCAGGAATGGCCCGTGTACACATTAGGTATTTCCATGTTATTCCTGCTGAAATGTAGTATAAGGCTTGGACTTAGAAAATAATCTGCTGTGCACTGCAATGCGTTTCATAGAGAAGAATGGTTGTGAGATGTATGTCTTGAACTGGTGTGACTGCAGTCTGGAAAAGAACAAGCCTCAGACATATGGTACAGGAAGCAGAGGTAAGGGAATGTTGTAAGGTAAAGAAACATTTCTAAACACCCTTAAAGAAATATTAAGAGGAGCAATAGTGTTTATGCAGGTTAAGCACCTATGTACTGTTTGTGCAAAAGTAGCCAATCTATGGGACCCTAACAAGTCTCATGTTCAGAAAAATAGGACCACTGATGCAGAAATAGTAAGGGCGTGTGCAGGGTAAGGCTTCCTTCCTGGGTGAGAAACAGAGATCATATTTGTAGGCCTGATACCCCATGTGATCATGTTATTTCATAGCTGTTATGTGTAGGTTCAGGGCATCTTTTGGGCAGATTCATGTTTTTGTGCCATAATGGTAGAGTGTGTGTGTGTGAGTGGGTTGAGAGGTGCACGGGAGAATCCGATGTGCTCATCTGCAATGCAGGGGGGGGGGGGGACACACCAGGTGCCAGTGTGATTGGGCAGTCAAACTCAGAGAGAGTTTTCTATAGCTGACTGGCATTGTCATCCATACTTGTGTGATCTGCAGGTCTCTAACTCAAACCGAAGAAATTGATAGCGAATTGATTATTGATATTGCAAAGATAGCCATGAAGGGGGAAGTGATCATATTGGGTGACTAATCTACCTCATCTGGATTAGAGTGTTCCTTCTGCAAATATGGAAAGAAGTAAAAAAAATTGTGGATGCCTTACAAGATGCGTTACTTAAACAAATGGTGATGGAACCGACAAGGGAGAGCTCGGTGCTCACCAACAAAGATAACGTTTCGAATATCCAGGTGGGTGCCCATGTGAGAAGCAGCGATCATCACATGGTGTGGTCTGAGATAAAAGCCAAGGTGGAATCCAATCACAGCAAACTCCAAGTCTTAGACTTCAAAAACAATGACTTCAGTAAAATGGCCAAGTACCTGAAGGAGGAGCTGGTAGGGTGGGAGAGGTTAATGGAAGTGGAATTGCAATCGATTAAACTAAAGAACGCAATAAAAAGTGCAACAGATACATACGTAAGAAAAGTAAAAAAAAAAAACAAGAGGAAAAGGAAACCTATTTGGTTCTCCAAAGTGGCTGCACAAATAAAGGCAAAAAACACAGCTTTCACAAAATTCAGAAGCTTGCAAACAGAGGAACACAGAAAAGAATACAAGATCAAACTAAAAGAGACAAAAAAAGAAATAAGGATAGCAAAATCAGTGGCAGAAGAAAAGATGGCTAAAGATGTGAAGTGTGGCGACAAAGCATTTTTCAATTATATTCGGGAGAGGAGGAAAATCAGAGGTGGAATTGCAGGACTCAAAAGTGCTGGGAACGGATTTGTGGAAAACGACATTGAAAAAGCGACACTGCTAAACAAATACTTCTGCTCTATTTTCACTAGAGAAAATCCTGGAGAAGGACCACCTGTAATTGACAAATATACAAATGGGAAAGCACAGTTACTTACCTGTAACAGGTGATCTCTGGGAACAGCAGGAATAAGTCTTCACATATGGGTACGTCGGTACCGACGGAGCCTGCGCGGGAACGCTCCCCAGCTTCCCAAAAAAGGAAAGCTTTTGGGAGCATCCCACAGCGCCTGCGTGCTGCCTTCCCGCCTTTCCTAACCGCCTCTCCTCAGTTCGAGTTTTAAAGCTGAGACAAAGAGAGAGAGAGGAAGGAAAGATAGACAGACAGATACAACTCCTAGGGGAGGTGGGTGGGTTGTGAAGACTTATTCCTGCTGTTCCCAGAGATCACCTGTTACAGGTAAGTAACTGTGCTATCTCCAGGAACAAGCAGGAATGAGTCTTCACATATGGGGACTCCCTAGCTAAAGATGCCTGGGAGATCCCCAAGGATATGAGACCCTGGGAAGGGTTCTACCTCCTATGGATCTCAGGCATCCATTCAGGGAAGGAGGGCAGGAGTTGATTAAGCATGGAACAGGTGTTTGAGAACAGCCTGACCAAACAAGGCATCCCGGCGGGAGTCCTTGTCCAAGCAGTAATGGGCGGTGAAGGTATGAACCGATGCCCAGGTGGCCGCTCGACAGGTCTGGTCGATGGACACAGAATTTAGATGAGCCATAGAGGTGGCCATGGCCCTCACATTATGAGCTGTGACATGGCCCTCCAGAGAAAGGTTCTTACTCTGGTAGACAAAAGAAATACACTGAGCAATCCAATTGGACAGTGTTCTCTTGGAGACTGGAAGTCCCAAATGAGAGGGATCAAAGGCAACAAAGAGTTGAGAAGACTTTCTATGTTGCTGTGTCCTTTGTAAGTAAAAGGCAAGAGCTCTCTTACAATCCAGGGTATAAAGATTCCTCTCTGCACTGGATGCATGAGGACCTGGAAAAAAGACAGGTAAATACACTTCTTGATTAAGATGAAAAGGTGAAACCACTTTAGGCATAAAGTGTGGATGGGTCCTAAGGACTATCTTATCAAGATGGAACCTTGTATAAGGTGGATTAGCCACTAAGGCCTGCAGTTCACTGATGCGGCGAGCTGAGGTGACTGCAAGGAGGAAAATAACCTTCCAGGAAAGAAATTTCAAGGAGGTGGTGGCTAAGGGTTCAAAAGGTGGCTTCATAAGCTGACCAAGAACCAGATTTAAATCCCATGCCACCGGAGGAGGCCTAATGGGAGGTTTAGTTAAAGTTAGGCCTCTCATGAATCTTGCAATAAGAGGATGAGAGGAAATAGGCTGTCCATTAATAGGTTTAAGGGATGCTGCAATAGCACTCAAATGGACCCTTACTGAATTCGTCTTAAGGCCTGCATTAGAGAGATGCAGGAGATATTCCAATAGAGAATTCAAAGGAAGTGCTAGAGGGTCAAGACCCTTCTCAGAACACCAAATGGAAAACCTTTTCCATTTAAAAGCATAGGAACGTCTAGTAGAAGGTTTTCTGGAAGCATGGAGGATATCCTTCACCTGCTGAGAAAGATTGCAATCTTGAAGGTCTAGGCCTTCAGCAACCAAGCTCTGAGGTGAAGGGACTTGGGGTTTGGGTGCCACAAAGTCCCCTCCTCCTGAGACAGAAGGTCTGGAGCAGCTCCCAAGTCTAGGGAGGGAGCTTGAGAGAGATGTAGAAGTAGAGGGTACCACACTTGGCGTGGCCAGCGTCGAGCTATGAGGATCATAGATCCTTGATCCCTCTGGAGCTTGAACAGAGTCTTGGGAATTAAAGGAATGGGTGGAAAGGCATACAGGAAGTCTTGACCCCAGTGAAGGAGGAAGGCATCCTTGGCCTGAACTCCCTGACACGGAATTCTGGAACAGAACCGGGGAAGTTTGGCATTCCACGGACTTGCAAAGAGGTCTATGTCCAGGGTTCCCCACTCTTGAAAGATTCTGAGTACTTGGTCCATGTGTAGGGACCATTCGTGTGGAAGCAGAACTCGACTGAGTCTGTCTGCCCAAGAGTTTTGGATTCCTGGGAGGTATACGGCCAGGAGATGGATTTGATGCTCTCTGGCGAAGGCCCACAATCTTAAAGCTTCGTTGCAAAGCGACAGAGAGCCAGTTCCTCCTTGCTTGTTTATGTAAAACATGGCTACTTGATTGTCCGTATTAATGAGGACTGTCTTGTAGCTGAGCAGGGTATGGAAGACCTTGAAAGCTAGAAAAACTGCTCGGAGCTCCAAGTGGTTGATATGGAGATAGGTCTCCTATGGAGACCAAGTGCCTTGAGTGGAGAGGTCTTGCAGATGAGCTCCCCAACCTGTTTGGGAGGCATCTGTTGTGAGGGCTGCCTGGGGCAACAACTGTTGGAAGGGGGACCCCAACAACAGATTTTGAGTGGACTTCCACCACTGGAGAGACCAAAAGAGGCACCTGGAGGTTGCTATTTTGTCTGACAAAGCCCCTGATGCTTGAGTCCACTGGGTGGACAAAGTCCATTGAGCTGCTCTCATGTGAAGGCGAGCATAGGGGACCACATGCACTGTGGATACCATGTGACCTAGCAGTTGCAGCATCTCCCGGGCAGTTAAATGGCTCTTTGAATGAATCTGGGAGGCTAACTGCACTAGGCGTAGGCAACGGGCCTGAGGAAGATAGGCCCTTGCAGTGGTAGTATCTAACCAGGCCCCTATGAACCCTAGAGACTGAGTAGGGGTGAGTTGGGACTTTGGGAGATTTACCACAAGTCCCAGATACTGAAGAATGCACCTTGTGCAGTCCAGGGAAGTCTGGGCCTCTGACTGGGATGGAGCTCGGATGAGCCAGTCGTCCAGGTATGGGAATACAAATATTCCCAGAGTGCGTAGAAATGCAGCTACTACTGCCATGCATTTGGTGAACACTCTTGGAGCAGAGGCCAGACCGAAATGAAGCACCCTGTATTGGTAATGCTTTCCTTGGAAAAGAAAACGGAGGAACCTTCTGTGAGAAGGATGGATGAGGACATGTGTGTACGCATCCTTGAGATCTAGAGAACAAAGTCAATCCTGACTCTGAAGGTATGGAAGGAGAGTGCCCAGAGAAAGCATCTTGAATTTCTCCTTGTATAGGAATTTGTTCAATTCTCTGAGATCTAATATGGGTCTGTAGCCCCCTGTTTTCTTTGGAATGAGAAAATAGGGGGAGTAAAACCCTGACCCTTGTTGAAGAAGAGGTACTTCTTCTATTGCCCCTTGGGCAAGAAGGGTAGCCACCTCCTGACCTAGAAGGTTGAGAAGAGATGTTGGAGAATTGAAGTGTCTCACCATGGTGTGAGGAGGAAGGTTTGAGAAATGAAGTTTGTAGCCCTCCCTTATGATGGAGAGGGTCCACTGCTCTGTTGTAATCTGCTCCCATCTGGGAGCAAAATGAGCTAACCTTCCTGGAATGGTGAGAGGCTCTGGCTGTTTTAGAGCCAGAAAGGCTAGGTTCTCTAGCATCAAGTCAAAAACCCTGAGGAGGTTGGGACTGCTGAGTTGCAGCAGCCCCTGTAGACTTAGGCCTGGCCTGTTTAGGTTGCTGACGCTTAGTAGCAAAGCGACCTGTAGATGATTGTTGGCCAGAAGTAGAAGGGAATCTGCCCTTTTTGAAAAAAGACTTCTTGAAAGCTTTTCCTTGGCAGGAATGGAGGTTGACTTTGAAAGTCTATCCAGAGCAGAATTTTCTGCATCCATTTGAGTGGCTTTTATTTGCCATTCTTTGTCAAACAGGTTTTCACCTGTACAGGGAAGATTTCCTAAGCCATCCTGGACCCAAGGTTCTAAATCAGAAGCTTGGAGCCAAGCAATTCTGCGAGCAGCTATGGCAATGGCCGAAGCTCTGCTGGCACCTTCAAAGGAGTCAAAAGCTGCACGGTTGGAAAACTTTGAAATGTCTTGAGTATGCTTAAGCCAAATAAGGAATTCTTCCCTTTTATCCTCTGGAAGAAAAGGGAGGAAAGTGTGCAGTTTATCTGCAACTTCTTTTAGAAACATACCCATGTAAAGACTATAGGAGTTGATTCTGGCAATGAGCATACTGCCTTGGAAAATTTCCTACCAAAAGCATCCAAGGTCCTGCATTCTCTTCCTGGAGGGGCAGAGGAGTGTCTTTTTGCACTCTTTATCCTTTTCATAGCTGACTGCACCACAATAGAATGGTGAGGAAGCTGTGTTTTATGAAAACCAGGACAAGGAGGGACACGGTACATAGTGTCCAATCTTCGAGAATGAGGAGAGATAGTGAGAGGAGTCTCCCATAAGTCAATCATGTGCTCATAAAGAATCTCATGAATTGGCAAGGTGACTGCCTCCTTAGGAGCCTTAGAATAACCTAAAATATCCAATTTTTTAGCTCTAGGCTCTGATTCAGAGGTTACTGAAATAGAAAGTCCTTTAGCCACTTCTCTTATGAAGTCTTGAAAGGACAAGTCCTCTGGAGGAGACATCCTTCTTTTTGGAGAAGAAGGCTCTTCAGGAAGGGCTATGGATACTTCAGGAGACTCCTCCGATGTATCAGAATCATCAGAGGAATCAAAGTATCGCCTGTCAGGGTGTTCTTCTAAAGTTCGATATGCGTATCGAGCGGTATCGACATCGGGCGTCATCGGTACCGATTCGGTACCGATGAGCATCCCTGGACAGGGAACCGCTGCAGTCGGCATCCTGGTTGATGTCGATGCAGTCGGTACCGGTACCGACACTGGTGCCAGTACCGGAGCCGATACCGACAACGGGGTTTGTTGTGGTATCAGCGGCATCGCAGCTTGAATGAAGGCCGTGATAGCCTGCTGCATGGATAGAACATTGTGATCCATCGACGCCATGAATGCCTGGAATTCGGTACCGGAAGGTTGCGCCGGTACCCCAGAGCATTCTAACAGGTGATCGGTCGAGGCCGTGCCATCGATGTCAACCTGTAACCCCATAGGAGGAGCTTTGGAAGCCGGAGCTTCCCGCCGAGGTTGTTTTGCCGGTGCGGAATCCTCGAGGGCAAGCCCAGAGGCATCTCGATGCTTGGAAGGAGATCTACCCTTCGAGGACCGGCTGGATTTATGTTTGGTTACCTGAGATCCATGGGAGGAAGTAGAGGCCCTGGAAGACGTCGATGCCACTGAAGCTGCATCAGAGGGAAACAGCACATGGAGCTTAGCTGCTCGGTTCTGTAAACCTCATTTAGACATCAAGGAGCAAGACGGACAATCCAAAATGGAGTGGTCAGGACCCAAACATTTAAGACACCATTCATGGGTGTCGGTGACAGAAATAGTACCGCTACATTTAGTGCATTTTTTAAACCCGGAGGCTGGTTTTTCCATGAGGAAAATTTCTCGTGAGGCCTAAGGGCCAAAGAGGAAAAACACACTAAGTGAGGGAAAAATATGTTTTGTTTTGGGGTTTTTTTAAAAAGAAAGAAAGACCGGCGGTACCGATCCGACGTCGGGAAAGGCAGACGCGCGACCAAAGAAATAAAATAAAATAAAGAAGTTCTTCAGCTGTGACAGGAACACGACCTGCTGGCTCCGTGGAAAAGAAGAACTGAGGAGAGGCGGTTAGGAAAGGCGGGAAGGCAGCGCGCAGGTGCTGTGGGATGCTCCCAAAAGCTTTCCTTTTTTGGGAAGCTGGGGAGCATTCCCGCGCAGGCTCCGTCGGTACCGATGTACCCATATGTGAAGACTCATTCCTGCTTGTTCCTGGAGATTGGAGTAGATACCACACCATTCACAAAAGATGTTGTGTTAGAACAGCTTGTAAAACTGAAAGTGGACAAGTCTATGGAACCAGATAGGATACACCCCAGGATACTGAAAAAGCTCAGAGAGGTTCTTGAAGGGCCTTTAAAGGTTGTTTTTAATATATCCTTGGGGACAGGAGAAGTTCCACAGGACTGGAGAAGGGCTGATGTGGTACCTCTCCACAAAAGTGGTAATAGGGAAGAAGTGACAAACTATAGACCAGTAAGCTTACCTTGGTGGCGGGAAAAGTAATAGAGGCGCTCCTTAAAGAGTGAATAGTAGACTTCCTTAAAACCAACAGGTTACATGATCCAAAGCAACATGGTTTTACAAAAGGACGATCTTGTCAAACAAATCTGATTGAGTTCTTTGACTGGGTGACCAGAGAACTAGATCAAGGGGATGCAATGGATGTCATCTACCTAGATTTCAACAAAGCCTTTGATATTGTTCCTCATAGGAGGCTTATCAATAAACTCAACAGCTTGGGGATGGGTCCCAAGGTAGTGAACTGGATCAAATAATGGTTAACTGATAGACTAAAGAAGGTGACGGTAAATGGAACTCACTTGAATGAAAGGAAGGTAATTAGTGGTGTGCCCCAGGGTTCGGTCCTGGGACCGGTACTGTTCAATATATTTGTGAGTTATATTGCGGAAGGGCTTAATGGAAAAGTCTGTCTTTTTTCAGATGACACCAAAATTTGCAACAGAGTGGACTCCTCTGAGGTAGTGGGGAACCTGAGGAAAGATCTACAAAAGCTGGAAAAATGGTCTAATGCTTGGCAGTTAAGATTAAATGCGAAGAAGTGCAGTGTCATGCACTTGGGAAGCAGAAATTCAGGGGAATTGTATGCAATAGGGGCAAGAGATTGGTGTGCACGGACCAAGAGAAGGACCTCGGTGTGATTGTTTTTGACGATCTCAAGGTGGCGAAACAGTGTGACAAGGTGGTTGCAAAAGGCAGAAGGATGCTGGGTTGCATACAGAGAAGAATTACCAGCAGAAAGGAAGAAGTACTAATGCCACTGTACAAGTCGCTGGTGAGGCCTCACTTGGAATATTGTGTGCAGTTTTGGAGACCGTATCCTCGCAAAGGATATAAAGAGGCTGGAAGCAGTTCAGAGTAAGGCAACCAGAAGACTTATGAGAAGAGACTTGAAGACCTAAATATGTACATTCTGGAGGAGACGAGGGACAGGGGAGATATGATTCAGACCTTTGAATATTTAAAGAGTATTAATGGACAAACAAACCTCTTCCAAAGATGGGGAAGATGTAAAACTAGAGGGCATAACATGAAGCTGCAAGGGGGCAAACTGAAAGGCAATGTCAGGAAATTCTTTTTCACTGAAAGGGTGGTAGAGGCTTGGAATGCCCTCCCAATGGAAGTGGTGGGGGCAAACACAGTGACAGACTTCAAAATGGCATGGGGCAGACACAGTGGATTCCTTTATAGCAACAGGATAAAATCAAACTAAGCATAACTATCTCTTATATCTGAACAAATAGGGGTGGCCTACACGGAATGGTGGGTACACCTCTGAACAAAGACATGTGGAGGGGTGACCTGCACAGAGCGGCAAGTGCACCTACTCTTGCCGCCTTGCTGGGCAGACTAGATGGACCATACTGGTCTTTATCTGCTGTCATATACTATGTTACTATATCCCCACCATCAAAATAAGGGCACACAACAGTGCAAACAGCACAAATGCATGCCCATAATGTACATTTTGCGGGATCAATGGTGTTGCTGTTGAGCATGTAGTCATGCTGTGTGTACGTCTGAATGACCTTATTCTGAGGGTCCCTATGAATGATAAATGCTTTATCAAATGATCATTAATAATAATAACAAAAGGAATGTAGGTGGATCTGTTCCAACAGTAGCACTGATGGGGTGAGCGCTCAGGCTGGCTTTGTGAGGGGCCGGAGATGAAGCATGACATATGGACTCAGGTAGTTTGGTCCAGGCATATGGAGCAGCAAGGTGAGGGGAGCAACATCTGGATTCAGCAGTGGAAGGGGAGGGCAAAAATAGCAGCACTCAGACAGAAGAGTGGTGTTGGTGAGGAGGGGTATACGGAGCGGTAAGAGGGGAATGGTAGTGCAGGGCAGCGGAATGAGTGCACTTATGGCCCAAGAGCACAGAAAGGGCATACATTTGTTGCTCAGTAATATTATGTATCCTTTGGGGATCTGCAGGGTTAGTATGGGGTGTTGTGGACTTGGTGAAAATCCATCTCTATCAGTTTAAGGCGTGTTTGTAGGGTTGACCAGGGCAGGCTCACTGGGGCCACATATCATGTGATGCTAGGTATATCCTGACTTACATGTTTATATTTACATTCTTGTACACCATATCAGAGAGTGGAAGATTAGCCTAATGGTTAGGGCACCTGCCTAGTACCCAGAAGATCAAGGGTTTGATTCCCACTGGCACACCATGAGACAACACTGACTTGTTGGCACAAAATACCATATTGGGGGGCACTGGGCTTACCTAGCATTTTTCATGAGGGGGCTGATATAGGGTCTAGGTTGCAGCAGCTGTCACTTCTCATTGATATTTTAGGTCTAGGGTGTATCAGCACACTACTGTCTGTGATGGGCAGCTTTGGAGATGCACATTTTTCCCGAGGAGCATGGCATCTGCAGTTACATCGTGGGGACAGGCAAGATCCAAATGTGTAACATTTCAGAATATGGTGGGCGCGGGGACATCCAAAACATTTAGCTGAGTCCGAGGCATGGGGCCAGCTGGATAGCGCTTGCAAGTGCCCGCAGAACACATTTATCTCCCTGATTCCGGCCCTGCGGGCACTTCTAGAGCCATGGATGTAGAATTAGGCTCAATGGGGGCCCGTTTATGGTTTAGATTTGTCTGTGGATCGGACGTGAATGTTATGGAAATGGCCTTCACGAGGGATATTTGAAAGCCCTATTCACACTTTGGATATCTGAAAATGGGTATAGAGATATCTAAAGCACAGGATGTCTCCAGAGTCATTTTAGAAGCCAGCTCTGGGGATGTCCAAATCTGAACAGCACAAGTGCTAGGTCTTCTTTGGAACGATAAGCTATGCACACTATAGATACAAGTCGTTCACTACTAACTCAGAAAGGCATATAGAAAAACTTGAACTTCAAATAAGTCAAAAGTCTTAACAAACTTAGCTCAGTTGTGAAACAAGGTCTCAGACTAATTCGGTACTGCTTTCTGACTCATGTCCTAGAAATGTACCTTATCGCATCAATGACCTTGTATACATTCACAACAAGTGAGCCAGTCCTACATTTCAACAATAACTGCTATTGACATTCAATTCCACAAATATCAGAGATGTCATTGGACTGGACTCCTTCGTTGTGCTCTGACTAATCCCGATCCCGACGCTTGCCTCAGGTACCAATCGCGTTTCACATCTATGGTTCCTCAGGAGATCCTATGTCTGATCTCATAACTGTGCTGCATAAAGACAAAACAATTTTAATCAATATCAAACCCAACTTTCTCCGTTATTCTATAATACCATAAATTCATAAAACTGTCCCACTACCTATATAAAATCAAGCCGATCCTTACCGCAAATGCTGCCGACGTTCAAACCTTTAAAACACGACCCTCTTTTCCAAAATTTTATCAATCATATCCTCGGGCCGAGGGAAAACGCCACGCATGTGGGATCAAACACCATCCGCCATATTTAAAACCCCACCAATCACACCATAACTAGAAACTCCTCCCATCCCCAAGCTATCAATATTATAACGTTCCAATGAAAAAGATCATCCTGGGCGCTAAAAATACTATCACTCAAAAGAATCCTGTAACCCGTCACAATCATAAGATCACTCCATACCCGCACATATACCAAACATCGTGGCAGAGTAATGTAACAACATTTCTCTTATCACATGTGTACTAAACTATATCGTAAGCCACTATCTCGTCTTCTCAAGAAAACTCAGACCAGTAAGCTTTAAACCCTTAGATTTCTCACTTCGCTTCCAAGGGGCATTACAAGCAAGCGGTCCAGTCTATCCTGGTATTAAGACCATGGGGCTCTACTGTGTTCAGTTTAAAAATCCAACGTTGTTCGGTGGTAATCAACTCAGTATCAAGAGTTCTCTCTCCACGCCCCCTATTTAACTGATCTATACAAAGGCATCGAAGTTCGTGAAATTCGTGTCCCATAAGTAAACAATGCCAAACTATCCGAGCTTCTTGCACTTTATGTTTCAATCTACTTTTATGCTCCCTAAGTCTAGTTCTAAAAAGACGTGTGGTTTTGCCTATATAAGCCAACCCACAAGGGCACAAAATCACGTAAACCACATTACTAGAAACACATGTGGTGGCAAATTTCAAAGAAACTGTCTGTCCTGCATAATAAAATACTGAAGCCATCAAAGTAACGGCACACATTTCACAATCTCCACAGGCTCGATGACCCTTTTCAACCCGTGATATAGAAACTTCCACTGGGCCAATCTCTGCCGGGCTCAACTGTTCTTTCAAATTGCGGTCCCTCTGCCAGACACAACGTACTTTTTTGTCCGCTAGCCCTGGGACTGCCGTCAGAACATTACCATGTTTTTTTACCTTGTTTCACAACTGAGCTAAGTTTGTTAAGACTTTCGACTTATTTGAAGTTCAAGTTTTTCTATATGCCTTTCTGAGTTAGTAGTGAACGACTTGTATCTATAGTGTGCAAATCTGAACAGGACATGGTGGAGGCATGGCCAGGGAGTTTCCGGAATTTGGACGTATCACCTTATCTAAGAAATGTCCTGGATGTCTGAAGTCATGTCTAAGTTTAGACCTGCTCTAGGTCAAAACAGGCATCTGAAAAATACTCCTTTTGGCTGAAAAACATCCTGAGGGTGTAGAGAAGACAGAGCTCCATCATCCCCACTACTCAGCACAATTTCAATGGTAGTAGCAATGGGATTTGAATCCTGGTTTCTCTGTTCCTAACTCACTACTCTGACATTAGGTTACTCCTAGATGTCCAGTTCTGAAATATGATTCTGGGGCTGCCTATGTAGACGCCCCTGCAGATGTCCATATTGGGCATTTGTGAAATTCTGTCTACACCTGGTCGTGCCTGCTTTTTTTTCAGATGTTTTGACTTAGATGTCCCAGCTTGCACTTGGACATCCCTTCTAAAATTTCCCTCCGTGAGAAAGATTTGCTTAGATTGATGGAAGATAAATATTTGTAAAATAAATAAAAATAAATGTTTTTAATGAACTTATTGATTAATAAACAAGTATGAATAATACATTATGATATCGCCAGAACAAGTCAATGAAAACTGAACAACCTAAATCGGGTGAGAAGGAATTACCATATATCATTGAAACCCATATCAGAAAATAAAAGTACCTTGATTTTAGTATTTCTGTCTTCTGTCCATAACACTTTATATTTCTGAAAGTCTTGTAGTGCATCGCCGACTGCCTTCCTCACAGAATTTATACAAGAAGAAAGCAGGAGGACTAATTTGGAAACATCTTTGTGTTCTGCCACATTTGTATAAAAGTTCTTTAATTTTTTGACAGCAAGGGGTTTTTCAAATATTTCTGCAAGAAACATACATATTAAGTGTAAATTTTTCCTGCAAAAATATACATATTGGAGGTCATTTTATAAGAGAACATTTACTTTTAAGCAACAAGTATGTACCTAACTAGGGGTTATTTTAGTCATTAGTGAATGTATATGGCCATAAATGCACTTTAATAACCTCTTATAAAATTCCAATACGTTGAAAGGTATGTTGCATGATGGCATATATTTTACCAGTGGGCATGCAAATGAGCACAGTTTGGGAACAGCATTGGTGGAGCACACATATACCTGCATAGATTATAAAATTCTATAATTCATGTGCATTTTTGAGAAATGTAGCTCTAGGACTGGTATAAATGTCCACACCTTAAACTTAAGGTAGCTTTACGGCACTTACACTTGTATTTTATATAAACCCAAGTAGGCACCTACTTGTTTTTATGAAATAGGCTGAACATAGGCACCTTAAATAGTGCTTTAACTAGGTGCCTTTTCTTAAAATAACCCCCATTAAATGTAAATATTCAGAAGCTACAGTCAGAAAATAAAGTAAAACCTTCCTCTATAACACAATGTTGCTTTCTTGTAACAGGTGCTGTCCATAGCCAGCAGGATTAATTAGGCAAATAAATGGATAATATCATTGGATTACAGAAACAGAACAGCAACCCCATAGCTTTGCACTAGCATACATTTCTGAGCATGCATGGCCCTTCCTGCAGAAAGCAGTCTCCTCAGTCCCGTCAGTCCATAGCTCAAAAAGTAGTTCATCTCTTAAGGAGCTGAGAGGGGTAAACAACTTTGCTTGCTCTTTCAATTAGCAGGACAGAATCAGGCACACAAATGAAGTCCTCTTATTTATGATTTGCACTCAAGCTCAGAATTGCTCTGGTTTGCAGTTACTTTTCCCATTGTTGAGGAGTGACCTGGCCTGATATGAAAACGGATTAGATTACAAAGACAGATTATTCAATATTGATTGACTAAAAATACTATCTCTAACTAAAGAGAGGTCCAGACATTACTGTGGAGTAAATGTATGGAGCAAGGGCTGAGTAGCTGTTTTGGTTGACCTAGTTAGCAAAAGTGTTACCAATATGCTCATAACAATAGTAAATATTGCTAGTGTACACTTTGTCACAGGAATTGCAAACCCAATGGGTTTGAAGGAGATGGATAGCTGTACGGACTTCCTGAAGAATTCTATTCTTTTAATATTCTAAATGAGAACCCATTTGTAATCCAGAAAGCGTAGTTACTCACCTGTAACAGGTGATCTCCGGGAACAGCAGGAATTTAGTCTTCACATATGGATATCGTCGGTACCGATGGAGCCAGCGTGGGAACGTTCCCCAGCATCCAATAGGAAAGCTTTTGGGAGCATCCCACAGCACCTGCGTGCTGCCTTCCCGCCATTCCAACTCTCCCTCTTAAGTTGAGTTTATAGCTGAGACAAAGGAGAGAAGGAGAGAGAGAAAGAAAGAGATAAAGAGACAACTCCTAGGGGAGGTGGGTGGGTTGTGAAGACTAAATTCCTGCTGTTCCCGGAGATCACCTGTTACAGGTGAGTAACTACGCTATCTCCTGGAACAAACAGAAATGTAGTCTTCACATATGGGGACTCCCCAGCTGAAAGATGCCAGGGAGATGGCCCCAGGAAGTTGCAAACCCATGGTGAGATGGGTCATGCTTCCTCCCATGGATCTCTGGCATCTAAACAAGGACGGTGGGTAGGAGTTGCATTAAGTCTGAAAGAGATGCTGAAGAACAGCTTGGCCAAACAAGGCATCCCCACGAAAATCCTTGTCTAGAGAGTAGTGGGCTGTAAAAGTGTGAATTGAAGCCCAAGTAGCTGCTCTGCAGATGTCGTCTATAGACACAGAATGAAGGTTAGCCATAGAGGCTGCCATGGCTCTCACATTGTGAGCTGTGAGATGGCCTTCGAGAGAAAGCCCCTTACTCTTATAAGCGAAGGATATGTACTGTTAGAGAGAGAGAGTTCTTTTGGATCAAAAGCAACAAAAAGGTGAGAAGATTTTCTATGTTGCTGCATTCTTTGCAGATAACAGACTAAGGCTCTTTTGCAGTCTAAGGTATAAAGATTCCTTTCTGCATTGGAGGCATGAGGCCTCGGAAAGAATACAGGAAGGGAAACCACTTGGTTTAAGTGGAAAGGTGAGACTACCTTTGGCATAAAGTGAGGATGGGTCCTAAGAACAACCTTATCATGGTGAAATCTTGTATAAGGAGGATCAGACACTAAAGCTTGTAACTCACTAATGCATCGTGCAGACGTGATTGCAATTAGGAAGATGACTTTCCATGAAAGGAATTTTAGAGCTGTAGTGGCTAAAGGCTCAAAGGGTGGTTTCATGAGCTGCCTGAGAACAAGGTTCAAATCCCATGTCACCAGTGGTGGTCTAATGGGAGGTTTTGTTAGTAGAAGACCTCTCATAAATCTTGCTATGAGTGGATGAGAGGAAATAGGTTGTCCATTTAGAGGCTTGTAAGAGGCTGCAATAGCACTAAGATGGACTCTTACTGATTTGGTCTTAAGACCAGAATTTGATAAATGAAGGAGATACTCCAGCAACAATTCCAAAGGTATCGCAAGAGGGTTAAGCCCCTTTTGAGAACACCATATGGTAAACCGTTTCCACTTGAAGGCATATGATTGCCTTGTGGAGGGTTTTCTGGAAGCCTGAAGGATATCCTTTACCTGTTGAGAAAGGTTGAGATCCTGATGTTCTAGGCTTTCAGCAACCAAGCCCTGAGATGCAGGGACTGGCGATTCAGGTGCCATAGTGTCCCGTTCTCCTGGGAGAGAAGATCTGGAGAGCATCCCAACTCCAGAGGTGTAGCCTGAGAGAGATGTAGAAGCAGAGGATACCACATTGCCGTGGCCAATGTGGAGCTATGAGTATCATATGATCTCTGTCTCTCTGAAGCTTGAACAGTGTTTTGGGGATGAGGGGAATTGATGGAAAGGCATAGAGGAAGTCCTGACCCCAATGAAGGAAAGCATCCCTTGCCTGACAGTTTTGAGCCAGAATTCTGGAACAGAATCAGGGAAGTTTGGCATTCTGTGGACTTGCAAAGAGGTCTATGTCTGGGGTTCCCCAGATTTGGAATACTCAGGCAATCTGGTCCGAGTGGAGAGACCATTCGTGTGGCAGCAGTACTCGGCTGAGTTTGTCTGCCCAAAGGTTTTGAATGCCTGGAAGATATATCACCAGGAGGTGAATTTCATGCTCTCTGGTGAGGGCCCATAGTCGTAAAGCTTCATTGCATAACGATAGAGAGCCTGTTCTGCCCTGCTTGTTCACATAGAACATGGCTAATTGATTGTCGGTTTGGACTAGGACTGTCTTGTAGCTGTGCTGGGCTTGGAATACTTGGAGAGCAAGGAGGATTGCTCTGAGTTCTAGGAGGTTTATGTGAAGAAAAGCCTCCTCTGGGGTCCAGAGCCCCTGGGTGGAGAGATCATGCAGGTGGGCCGCCCCATCCCAACTGGGACACATCTATTGTTAGAGTGGCCTGGAATAGGGGCTGCTAGAAAGGAAAGCCTATGAGAAGGTTTTCCAGCGATTGCCACCATTGGAGGGACGAAATAAGACATTCTGAGTTTCTTATTTTGTCCGACAGGCGACTTGAGGCCTGTGTCCATTGGAGGGACGAAATAAGACATTCTGAGTTTCTTATTTTGTCCGACAGGCGACTTGAGGCCTGTGTCCATTGAGAGGATAGGGTACACTGGGCTGCTTGCATGTGAAGGCGAGCATAGGGAACCACATGTACAGTGGATGCCATATGTCCCAGTAGCTGAAGCATTTCCCGAGCAGTTAGGGACGTTTTTACCACTGCTTGGGAAGCCAGCTGCACTATGCGAAGACAGCGGGGCTGTGGAAGGAAAGCCCTTGATTGTCTGGTATCTAGGCGAGCTCCTATGAATTCTAGAGACTGAGAAGAAGCAAGATGGATTTTGGAAGGTTTATGACCAATCCCAAGTAATGCAAAACTCGCACTGTGCGAGTAAGAGCAGAGTTGGCTTCTGGAGCTGTGGGTGATCGAATAAAGCAGTTACTTACCTGTAACAGGTGATCTCTGGGAACAGCAGGAATAAGTCTTCACATATGGGTACGTTGGTACCGACGGAGCCTGCGCAGGAACGCTCCCCAGCGTCCAATCAGAAAGCTTTTGGGGGCATCCCACAGCGCCTGCGTGCTGCCTTCCCGCCTTTCCAACTGTCTCTCCTCAGTTGAGTTTCATAGCTGAGACAAAGAGAGAGAGAAAGAGGAAAGGAAGATAGATAGATAAAGAGATACAACTCCTAGGGGAGGTGGTTGGGTTGTGTAGACTTATTCCTGCTGTTCCCATAGATCACCTGTTACAGGTAAGTAACTGTGCTATCTCCAGGAACAAGCAGGAATGAGTCTTCACATATGGGGACTCCCTAGTTATAGATGCCAGGGGGAGATCCCATAAAATGCGTGTCCCTGGACTAGGACTGCACTTCCCACACATGGATCTCCGGCATCCCATGAGGGATGGTGGGTAGGAGTTGAAAAGAGAGGAGCTGTAGGAAAAACAGCTAACCTAAGGACTACAGGGGAGGAGTCCTTGGTATGTATGATAATTACCATTAAAAATATTGAATGAGCAATCACAATATGGATGTTACCTACTGGATTGCAGGAAGTAGAGAGCTTGATGGAGTCTACTGGAGATTCAGTAGGTGAATCCTCAAGGTGACCTCACGGCAGTGAAGGTGAAGGTCCAAATTTGGAATTGGCAGGTGACCCAGGCGTCAACTGGGGTAGTAGAAAACGGCAGGTCTTCAGTGGAAAGCTTTATGGAAAAAAGCTGAAAACTCTTTTAGCTACAGAGGCATTAACATTTAGAAGTAAAAGAGGAAGACTGACCGATTTGGACAACTAGCCCAGTCCTGGAGGGAAGAAGGGGTATGGAAAAAAGCCCGTATTCCCAAGGAGGACAGGTGTGTGAAGGGCTGAAACCTCAGAACTACTGAAGATCTACGCTGTCTTTCCTAGCTGGTGAGAGATAGGAAAGATATTGAAGCATGGTGCTTCAAGGATAGCGAGACCTAGAGTAAAGTGGGAGCTGTCAGTACCACAGTAGTGGTTGTGTGCATAATACCCCCGACCTACTGAGGGACAGTATGAACATATGCAAGCCCACTGTCTGGAGCTTCTAGGAAGGTAAAAACCTTTATAGCATAGACAGTTAGGGAGATAAGTATGTAAATACATATCTACTTATAAGGAAGCATCTCGAAAGATACACAAATATATATATATATATATATATATAGGGATATATATATATATATATAGGGGCATAATATATGCACACACAGCTTACAGACATAGGTATCTATAGAAGTATATAGAGATATATACATACATGAACATGTATGTTTGAGGATACATGTCTGCAACTAAGCAGATAGATATATGCCCATAAGAACATTCACATGAGAGATGTGAAGGAAAAAGATTCATCTAAGAACAAGAAGGTGGAACCTACTTGAGAAAATATATAGAGAATCTATTCGTCCTGGCTAAGATGGTGCAGGAATTGAAATAACCAGGATGGTTGCGTGAAAAACAGGATAATATCAGTCTGTAAACAGCAAGTCCTGAGTCTTGAAGAACTCTGACATGGTAAATGGACAGAAAACGCATAGGAGGAGATACCAGGTTGACCCACTGGAGGGACACAGGGGGTATCATGCGTTGCTAATAGAATATGTGCTGTCAATAAAGGAATAGGATACCATGAGGACTAGCTGCAAGGAAAAAAGAGTATATTCCTGCAGGATTGGAAAAGTTTTGGACATTCACGCAGAAAGGCTTATATCCTGTATTATAACAGGAGATAACAGGGTGTGGAGAACCCTCACAGTCGTGGAGAATGACTGAGGAGCCTTTCCCAACCATATAGAATATTTATTTATTTATTTAACAGTATTTCTAAACCGCCTTATCTTAATAATCAAGGTGGTATCACAGCAAGCAATCAGGTAAAGTGTGTGTGTTGTACATGCAGTGAGGATAAAACTTAGTTGTGTGAGGGATGTGTTGGGTGCTTGATTTGTTTGAGCTATATACAGGGTGGGCTATTTACAGTGGTGCTAGAATCATATTTTATATATATTCAGTTGTTTGGGAGGATTGGAGTGCTGTTATCCATTCTCTTAGGATATGTGATGTGACCATAGTGCTCTATGAACAGCATGGTTTTCAGTTGTTTTCTGAAGTCTTTGAGGTCTGGAGTTGCCCTTAGATCGTCCGGTAGATTGTTCCATATTGTTGGAGCAGCCATGGAGAGAGCTCTGTCTGTTGTGTCCTTGCGTGTGTGCTTGTACTCATTTGGGGTGCTGACTCGGTTGCGTGTTTGACTTCTTCTGGGACGTGCGCTGGTTTCCGGTTGTATGAGCAGGTGGAGGCTGTTGGCTGATGTGTGTTCTTTTATCTTAAATAGGTTTATGATAGTCTTGTATCTGATGCGAGCAATGATTGGGAGCCAGTGTAAGTCCTTTAGTGTAGGTGTGATGTGCTCCTGCCTTGCGGCTCCGGATATGATTCGAGCTGCAGTGTTTTGTGCCAGCTGTAGTGGTTTGAGAGCTTGTTTTGGTAGTCCGAGGTATATCGGATTGCAGAAGTCCAGTATTGGGGTTATCAGTGCTTGACAGACTGTACGGAAGTGTTCTGGAGCGAGGAGTGGTTTCAGTCTCCTGATGATTCGCATCCTGTAATATGCTTTTTGGATTGTTTTGTCTATGTGTGGTTTGAGGTTGAGTTTACTGTCCAGAGTAACCCCAAGGTATCTCACCTCCGATCTTATCGGTATCGTGGTGCTTTGTATCTTTATGTTTGGTGGGTGTGTGAAGCTTTGGTTTCGAGTGATGATTAAAGCTTCAGTCTTGTTGTAGTTTATAGCTAGATTGTTGTTTTGGCACCACTTCGCCATTTGGGTAAGGCAGTCTGCTATCTTAGAGAAGTCCGGGTTTTCGATTGATATCGGGGAGTATACCATTATATCGTCTGCGTATATTGTGTATTGGATGTTGTTCTCTTTCATAATGTTGCATATTGGTTGGATGTAGATGTTAAAAAGGAGTGCTGAGAGTGCGGATCCTTGTGGTACTCCTTGTTGGACGTTTATGGGCCGGGAGGTGTCCTGTCCCACCTTGACCTGAAGCTGTCTTTCTGTTAGGTACGAGTGGAACCATTTTAGAGTGGTACCGTGTATACCAGTGTTCTTCAGTCTCTCCAGGAGTATATTGTGATCAACTGTGTCGAACGCTGAGGAGATGTCGATGAAGATCATTATAATTCCATTCCTGATGTCGTCAATTATTCTTATGATGCTGTCGAAGAGGTAGATCAGGAGAGTTTCGACTCCATGGTTGGGACGAAATCCGTGTTGGTTGTCGTCGAGAGTTCCGTGTTCGTCAATGTGTTCCTGAAGTTGTAGTTGAACCGTTTTTTCGATTATTTTTGCGAGGAAGGGTATGCTGGAGATTGGTCGGTATGCTGCTGGGTCCTTTTTGTCGAGAGAAGTTTTCTTTGTGATTGGTCTTACTGAGGCAAGCTTTAATTGCTGTGGCATGAGTCCTTGAGTGAGTGAGTTGTGTACCATTTTATGAATGTTTGGTATGAGGCTTGCTTTGGTGGCTTTGACCCATGACACTGGGCAAGGGTCTGTAGGAGCAGTGCTTGTGTTGATTGTGGAGATGATGTCTGATATCTGCTCTTTTGAGGGTGAGTGGAATGTGCCCCAGGTTTTGGGGTGGACGTTCGTTCTGTTGGTTCTACTGGGTGTTGTGCGCTCTGTGGAGTGAAATTTGTCTTTGATGTGGTCGGCGAATATCTGTGGATCCACTTGTATTTCTCTTTCTGCTGCTTGCTCTTTTGTCAGGGTTTTTACTATTTCGAAAAGTTCTCTGGGTTTGTTGATGGAAGAATTTATCAGGTTTGTGTGGAATTCTCTCTTTGATTGGTTGATGTGTTCATTGTATTGTTTTTGCTTTGTTAGGTAAAGATGTTGGTCGGAAGTAGTTTTGTTTTTTCTCCATCTCCGTTCAATTTTCCTGAGCTCCCTCTTTTCTTGTCGTATTTTTGCTGAGTACCATGGTTTGTTTTGTCTCTTGTTGTGGTGTTGTTTCTTGGTCCTGTCAACGGATGGTTTGGCGGCGTTAGCTAGGACATTGTTCCAGTTGGAAACTTGTTCCTCCAGGTCCTCTGAGTCAATGTTCAAGTGTTGTATTGTGTCCTGGATGAATTCGTCCTTGTCAAAGGACTTGAATCGTCTTTGTGTGTGTGGGAAGTTCGCTCTTTCGCTTGTCCAGTCTTCTTGTGATTGCAGATTTGTCTCGATTAAGTAATGGTCAGACCATGGTACTGGGGTGATGGTGGGTGTAGAGATTAGGTCTCTTGAAGTTAGGTAGTTTGATGCGAAGATGAGGTCTGGGGATGATCCTAGTCTGTGTGTTGGTGCATTGACTATCTGTGTGAATTGAAGTGATGACATTGCCTGAAGGAAGGCCTCTGCATCTTTTGTATTGGCGGACTTGAGGTTGAAGTCTCCGATTAGTAGTGCTGGTTTGTTGTTTGACGTTATGGCACAGGCTTCTTCGAGTATGAAGGCTAGTTCGTCGGGTGGAGCACGGGGTGCTCTGTAGGTTAGGCAGATTGCAATATTCTTGTTCTTGATGCTAATTGTGTTACACTGCTTTGTATCTATGAGATTCAGTGTCTTGAACTTGAGTTCTGTTTTTGCTATTATTAGGACTCCTCCTCCACGCTTGTGGATGCGTGGGCAGTTGTATGCTGAGTAGTTGTTCGGTACTAGTTGGTTGAGTAGTACACTGTCTGTAGGGTTGAGCCATGTCTCTGTGATGCATATTATGTCTGGCTGTCGCTCTTCAATGTGGTCTACCAGAGTGTGTATCTTGTTGCAGATGGATCTGGCGTTTATGAGCTCAATTGATGTTTTCTTTGTGGAAGAGGTTGTTGCGACGTGTGCTTCCTTAGGGCCGGTGTTGGGGTTTGATTTGTGTCTGTTTTGTCTCTTTGTTTGGGAGGTTGCGAGTGTCTCTTTGTGTGTGTGTTGTGGACCGAGATATGGCAGTGCAGTTGGTGGGTACCATGGTGTGTTTGTTTGGGGGTAGTGGGGGTGTGTAGTTGGTGGGAGGAGTTGTGTGACTAGTAGGTATAGTGGGAGGAAGTATGTGGTGTGCATGTTGATAGCTTGTGATGTTCTGATAGGGCGACGCCTGTGTCCTTAGGTTTTCGTCTGTTGTTTGCTTTTTTGAGGAGAGCTGTACTTGTTGCAGGGGCTTGTCCTGGGGATGTGAAGTTGTATCTGTTGCGGTGCGGGAGCCTGTCCCGTGGAGGGAGCCTGTCCCTTGGATGTGGAGCTGGATCTGATGCGGTGCGGGAGCCTGTCCCGTGGAGGGAGCCTGTCCCGTGGATGTGGAGCTGGATCTGTGGCGGACGCCTTGGTGCGGGAGCCTGTCCCGTGGAGGGAGCCTGTCCCGTGTGTGTGGAGCTGGATCTGTGTTGGTCGCCTTGGTGCGGGGGCCTGTCCCGTGGATGTGGAGCTGGGTCTGTCGCGGTGCGGGAGCCTGTCCCGTGGAGGGAGCCTGTCCCGTGGATGTGGAGCTGGATCTGTGGCGGTCGTCTTGGTGCGGGGGCCTGTCCCGTGGATGTGACGCTGGATCTGTCGCGGTGCGGAAGCCTGTCCCGTGGAGGGAGCCTGTCCCGTGGAGGTGGAGCCGGATGTGTGGTGGTTGCCCTGTTGCGGGGGTCTGTCCCGTGGATGTGGAGCTGGGTTTGTCGCGGTGCGGGAGCCTGTCCCGTGGAGGGAGCCTGTTTCGTGTATGTGCAGCTGGATCTGTTGATGAACTCTTGGTCTGACCCACTATGGAACATCCCAAGTCCCTATGTTCTTATCTAGCTAAAGATGACATTGCTCTAACATAGCATCAGCACTGGCATATCTCTGGGTTTAAGGTATCAATCTGGACAAACATGGTAATACCAAATATGGCCTATAAACGATGGTAGTTAACAACACTGGCATATCCCTGGGTTTACAGTATCGATCTGGACAAACATGGTAATACCTAATATGGCCTGTAAACGCTGGAAGCTAACAACAGTATCCAGAGGGAACTAGTCACTAGAGTGCCCAACACTGATCTTGGATTCTAGTCCCAAACATGAATTTCTACCCTTTAAATTAGTATTTTTATGAGAGGCAGGAGGATAATCCTAGCTGTAGAGAGTGGTGCTGCTGCAATCAGATGATTTAATCAGAACTATACATTCAATTATTGTTAGGAGTGCAGTTAATTCATATAAGTAATGAAGCAGTGTTGATAGTTTAAAAATCACTCAAATGAGTGTGACTTACGTGCCCCAGAGTTTCAGCTCTTTAGGCAGTTCGGCGTCTTCGGAGTTGGTATTCTGCGTTTCCACTGTGAGTTGGTGGATTGTCAGTTCCTTGATTGTACGCGAGCTCGACCCCGAGGGAGCTCAGCTGTACCAAGAGGGAGGTGTAGTCTCAGCGTTGTTTTTTCTGTTATGTTTCTGTGACGATCTTGGGGGTGCCTTTGCCTAAGGGCCGTGCCAAAGGACCCTCTTGCGCGGCCCTCAGGCGCGGGTGCGCCTGTGGCGTTCTCCTTTTAAATGGAGAGCTGTGCCCCGATTGGGTAGAGATGCTCTGAGACACGCTGCTGGAGGGGTGGAGCCAAAAAGCAGCTTCCCCCGAAGAGCTCTTTTGTGTGCAGCAAGGTCTTTTGTAGCTGGCTTGCTCTTTTCTTGCCGCCGATCTTCTGGAGCAGGGCAGGCTCCCTTCGATGAGGCTTCGACTCGGGTAGATGGCTCAGCTCCTCCTGGAGCTAAGCAGAGCAAGAGAGGATCCTGTGCCTGTGGCTTCTCCTTTTAAATGGAGAGCTGTGCCCCGATTGGGTAGAGATGCTCTGAGACACGCTGCTGGAGGGGTGGAGCCAAAAAGCAGCTTCCCCCGAAGAGCTCTTTTGTGTGCAGCAAGGTCTTTTGTAGCTGGCTTGCTCTTTTCTTGCCGCCGATCTTCTGGAGCAGGGCAGGCTCCCTTCGATGAGGCTTCGACTCGGGTAGATGGCTCAGCTCCTCCTGGAGCTAAGCAGAGCAAGAGAGGATCCTGTGCCTGTGGCTTCTCCTTTTAAATGGAGAGCTGTGCCCCGATTGGGTAGAGATGCTCTGAGACACGCTGCTGGAGGGGTGGAGCCAAAAAGCAGCTTCCCCCGAAGAGCTCTTTTGTGTGCAGCAAGGTCTTTTGTAGCTGGCTTGCTCTTTTCTTGCCGCCGATCTTCTGGAGCAGGGCAGGCTCCCTTCGATGAGGCTTCGACTCGGGTAGATGGCTCAGCTCCTCCTGGAGCTAAGCAGAGCAAGAGAGGATCCTGTGCCTGTGGCTTCTCCTTTTAAATGGAGAGCTGTGCCCCGATTGGGTAGAGATGCTCTGAGACACGCTGCTGGAGGGGTGGAGCCAAAAAGCAGCTTCCCCCGAAGAGCTCTTTTGTGTGCAGCAAGGTCTTTTGTAGCTGGCTTGCTCTTTTCTTGCCGCCGATCTTCTGGAGCAGGGCAGGCTCCCTTCGATGAGGCTTAGTCATTAGAGAATAGTCATTAGAGACAAAACCCCATGCTCTCTAGCAAGGGCCCATAGTGGAAAGCTTCTCTGAAGATTGCAGAGAGCATAATGCAGGAGAATTAGGAGATAAAACTGACTGTAGGTCAGCTGTGCTGCCAAATCCAAGAAGTGGAGATGGCAAGAGAAGAAGATAGTGTGAGAAGCCTGAAGTGATTAGGATTATCCAAGATAGATGAAGCACTATCTTAGAATCACTACTAAGGCTAGACAGAAAGTAGTGGAAGACAGACTGGAAACTTGTGGAAAAGTACCAGTAGTTCAATCACTGGAACTCCTGCATGGGCAGCTGCTGAATGAGACAGCAGAGAGAATCTTCCAGTGTAAAACAGAGAGAACAGACAAAAGGAGAGGAGAAATTCCTGTCCCTGTCTGATGAGCTGCCCAGAGAAAAGAAGGGAATTTATTCAAAGGAAAAAACTCTACAATGGAATGAAAGGCTAGAGAAAACTCTGCAGTGATATGGTACCACTCATTCAGGGGAAACCCTGGATGAGAGGGTAGAGAAACAGGAGCTGAAGGGTGACTTACCATATGGCAAGTCTGCTGAAGGAAAAAATGTTCATGTTGGGACAGAAAACTATCATGGGATAGTTGTTAACTTCTCTTCTTGGTAGGAAGAAGAGGAGAAATCTGTGACCCATAGACATGAATATCCTGACAGCTCAGCATATCTAGGAGGAAAAAGATGTCCTGAAGAAAGGAAACCATGTGTAGAGATTTGAAGAAAAAACAGTGAACAAACTTCTGCTAAGAAGAAGTGAACTGTAGGTTGCAACCGTCAGGAACCTATGGTTGCTGGGTTTGTTCAGCCTGGCTAGAGTTTGGATTCTTCAGACCAGGACGAGGTGTCCCTTGCTTGGGAACATCTGGATGATGGGCAGGAGAAGAATGAAACCTTCTTTTCCTAGGGAAAGAAGGTTTGGTAGGACATTTCCTACCTACTGGGGAAGGAGAAGGCTTAGGATGGCCCCCAGAAACAGGGAAGTCAGTGGAGCAATGAGCAACCTGACGTAAAGCCTCCCTATCGAAGAGATTTTCTCCAGTACAAGGAGAATTACCCAGTCTTTGTTGTGCCCATCTGCTCAAGTCTGAAGCCTGGAGCCAGGCTCTACGCCGTGCTCCTATGGCTATAGCAGAGGTTCTGCTAACAGACTCAAAAGAGTCTAGAGAAGCACGAGAAAGAAACCAAGAGATATTCTGGCTATGACTAAGAAGTAAGGAATAGTCTGTAGCCTTGGGCTCTGATAGAAAAGGAGTCAAAATAGATAATTTCCTTGTGACCTCCTGGAGAGATAGACTCATATAAAAAATATAAGAAATGATCCTTGTTGCCAGCATAGATGTTTGGAAGGTTTGACGTCCAAAGGCATCAAGTGCTCTAGATGCACGACCTGGCGGATAAGAAGAATGCTTCTTCTTGCTTTTGACCTTCCTCATTGCTGATTCCACTACAATGGAATGATGGGGAAGTTGAGTCTTTTGAAACCCTGGAGAGGGGGGCACCTGATATAGAACATCAGTTGCTGTAGAAGGTGAGGAAACCCTTAAAGGTGTTTCCTATATTCTCAGAAGAAGATCCTGCAAAGGATTAGGTAAAGGAAGCATTATATTTTCCTTTTTTGCAGGAGAGCCTTGAGTAGGATCAGAGCCAGGGATAGGAATAGCAAGGAATGTTGCCATGTCAAGGAGAAATTTCTGAAAAGAAGGATCTCCGATGGGAACCATCCCTGGATAGGCTAAAGTTGAAGCAGCAGCCTGGGCACCAGAGGAAGTACTGGTCCGGTGCAGAAAAAGAGCTGCACTAGATGGATAGTGGTACTGGCAGTCACGATTTGAGACAGTCAGAACTGCATCGTCCATGCCAGGTATCGACTCCAAACTAGGTATAGAAAGGAGCGATCCTGGTGAAAAAAGCATGGAAGTGGCTGGTCCCGATGTTACTGCAGGAATGGACATCGATACCGATACCGGTAGCTGTGCCGGAATCGGAGGCGATAACGCCATCGAAAGAGTCATCGGAGGCTGCTCAAGCGGTACCGAGGCAACCAAAAACCCTTGGTGAGTATCCTCGGTACTGCGCATCTGGAATCGATAAGCGTCGGTTCCGAGACGCGTCGGTACCCAGTCCTCTAGACTAGATATCGATTCCAGACTCGGCATCGAAGGGAGCGAGTCTATCGATGCATGTCTGGAGGGTACCGATGTCGGTGGTGGTATCGGCGATGCTGGCGATACTGGAAAGTCAATCTGGGACGTATCGACCGGTCCCGAAGGTACCGAGGATGCCAGATGATGATCCCTGACGAAGAGTGAATCACTCAACACCGGTGCCGATGCCAGGGTATCAGTATCGCTCAAAGCGGATGCCACCACCGAGCATGGCTCAGGTATGTTCTGTGAGGGGTGAGCCCCAGGAACAACCTGAAACCCCTTAAAGGCTTTGGAGACCGAAGACTCCCGCCGGGGTTTTGAAGCCAATAGGGTCTTGAGGGCAAGGCCGGAGCCGTCATCATGCTTGGCATGAGACCTACCACTCAAGGATTGGCTAGTCTTAACAGACTGTTTGTGGGTTATCTGATCCTGTAGAGAAGAATTGGTCGGTGCCTTGACACTGGAAGGGAACTCGGTATCGAGGGAAACTTGAAATGGAAAATCTCTTCTCATAAAATTGTAGCCTAATGGCTCCGGAGGAAAAGGGTCAGGACTCAAACAGATTAGACACCAGTTGTTGGAGTCTAAAAAGAAAACTGTATTTCCACAGTTAAGGCACTTCTTAGGAGAAGAAGGCTCCATGATGGAGAAGCCTTACAGGTCTAAAAAATTTAAGAAACTGAGGGAAAAACTTCCCTGAGTTTGAGAAAAAGAAAAGAAAAAACCCACCGGCGGTACCGGTGGAGGCGGGAAAAAACAGCCGCGACCACATGAAAACAAAGAATTAAGAATTAAAAAAGAAATTTTCTGCGGTGACAGGAGTACGTCCTGCCGGCTCCGCGGAAAAACGAAAACTGAGGAGAGACAGTTGGAAAGGCGGGAAGGCAGCACGCAGGCGCTGTGGGATGCTCCCTAAAGCTTTCTGATTGGACACTGGGGAGCGTTCCCGCGCAGGCTCCATCGGTACCGACGTACCCATATGTGAAGACTCATTCCTGCTTGTTCCTGGAGATGCCAGTCGTCCAAGTAAGGGAAGACGAATATCCTCAGAGTCCGTAGGAATGCAGCTACTACTGCCATGCATTTTGTGAAAACTCTTGGGGCAGAAGCCAGACCGAAGGGAAGAACCCTGTATTGGAAGTGTCTTCCCTGGAAAAGGAATTGAAGGAACTTCCTGTGGTCTGGATGGATGAGTATATGAGTATAAGCAGCCTTTAGATCTAGAGAAGATAGCCAATCCTGACTCTGAAGGTATGGCAGAAGTGTTCCGAGAGAGATCATTTTGAATTTTTCTTGGAACAGATATTCCTTCAATTCTCTGAGGTTCAAAATGGGTCTGTGTCCCCCTGTTTTCTTTGGGATGAGAAAATAGGGGGAGTAGAACCCTGTACCCTGTTGAGGTATGGGTACCTCTTCTATTGCTCCCTGGGCAAGAAGTATTGTGACCTCCTGACTCAGAAGATTGGCGAAAGGATTTTGAGACTTGAACTGTCTTATGATTGTAGAAGGGGGCATGCTGTGAAAATGAAGTCTGTACCCCTCTCGTACAATGGACAGAGTCCAATGTTCTGATGTTATTTGGTGCCATCTGGTGGCAAACTGACATAATCTGCCAGGGGTGGTAGAGGGTTCTGGACCCTGCAGAGGCAGGAAGACTAAGTTCTCTAGAAAAGAGTCAAAGCCCCTGAGGAGGCTGAACCTGCTGAGCTGGCTGAGCTCTTGGGACTTTGGTTTCTTTTGTTGTCTAGTTTGTTGCTGTTGTCCCTTTTGGGCAGCATGGACTGGACAGTGACCCTGCTGGATATAAGAAGGATAAAACTTTCTTGTTGTAAAAGGGTTTTTTATTAGATCTTTTCTTTGCTGGGTTGGCTGTAGACTTTGACAACCTGTCCAAGGTAATATTGTCAGAGTCAATTTCATTAACTTTTTCTTGCCAATTCTTGCCACAGAGATTTTCTCCTGTGCAAGGAATGTTGCCCAAATTTCCAAGTCTGATGCCTGAAGCCAGGCAATACGACGTGCACCAGTGGAGATAGCAGAGGTTCTGCTGATGCATTCAAAGCAATCAAAGGCTGCACGATTGACAAACTTGGAAACATCTTGAGCATGTCTGACCAGAGCAAGAAAATCCTGTCTTTAATCATCAGGAAGAAGGGGGCTCATAAGCTCCAAGTCTCCTGTAACCTCTTTGAGGAACATCCCCATGTATAGGATGTATGAGCTGATTCTAGCTGAGAGCATGGAAGCTTGGAAGCAGACACGCCCAAAAGCATTGAGAGTCCTGGACTTGCGGCCTGGAGGATTGGAAGAACGTCTTTTTGCACTCTTTATCCTACGCATGGCCGATTCCACTACCATTGAATGGTGTGGCAACTGAGTCTTCTGAAAGCCAGGACAAGGTGGAACTCGGTACATGGTATCAAGTCTGCGAGAGTGTGGAGATGTGGTTAAAGGAGTCTCCCACATTCTCAGCATAAGATCATGAAGGATCTTATGAATGGGCAGAGTAGCTGCCTCTTTAGGAGCTTTAGGGTAATGAAGAATCTCTAACTCTTCTGCCCTAAGCTCTTTTTCAGGAGCCATTGTGATTGCAAGGCCTCGAGCCACATCACGAATGAAATCCTGGAAGGACATGTCCTCTGGAGGAGACATTCTACGCTGAGGAGAAGGAGATGGATCCTCCAGAAGAAGTGCTCTGGTATCGGCAGAGTCATCGGAATCGGAAGATTCAAAATCTCTCTGATCCCGATGTTCGTGCAAGGCACGGTATCGATCAAAGTCGGTATCGAAGTGTCCCGGTACCGATCTTTCGATACCGGGGATGGACTCTAGACTCGGCATGGGGGGGTATACCTGCCGAGGCCGGTGCCATTGGTACCAGTACCGGTGCCTATTGAATGTTCTGAAGCGGTTTCAATGATACCGAAGCCGTTAGAAGAGCCACTAGACTGCGTTCGATAGTGAGAAATCTTTGATCTATCGCTCCTGACGATGCTTGGGTATCGGTACCAGTAGAAGCGGCCGGGACCCCAGACCATGGCACCAGTAGTTCTGCAGAGGTGGAAGCCTCGAGAACATCCTGGAGCCCCATTAGTGCTTTGGAAGCCGAAGCCTCCCACCGGGGCTGTTTTGCTGGTGAACTTTCCTCAAGGGCAACGCTGATGGCATCTCGATACTTTGAAGGAGATCTACCCTTTGAGGACTGGCTAGTCTTTGCAGACTTATGTTTAGTTACCTGAGATCCATGGGAGGAAGATGAAGCCCTGGAAGATGACGATGCAACGGACATCACGTCTGCAAAAAGGATACCGAGTTTTGCAGCTCTATTCTGCAGGCCCCTTTTGGTCATTTTTATACAGGAGAGACAATCCAATGGAGAGTGGTCGGGTCCTAAACATTTGAGACACCAGTCATGGGTGTCAGTGAAGGATATGGTACCGCCACACTTAGAACATTTCTTAAAACCAGTAGCTGGTTTTTCCATTGTAAAAGAAAAATGGGCCTAGTGCCCAAAATGGCGCCTAGCTCCGAGAGGGAAAAGGCTTCTGAAGAAAGTACTTCAGAAAAGATATTACTTTTGTTTTTTTTAGTAAAGAAGAAAAGATAACCGGCGGTACCGGTAGGCAATGAATGAGGGCAGACGCGACCACAAAAAACAAAGAGGTAACAAAGAATTTTCTGCGGTGACAGGGTATGCGACCTGTTGGCTCCGCGGAAAATGAAAAACTGAAAAGGGAGAGTTGGTATGGTGGGAAAGCAGCACGCAGGCACTGTGGAATGCTCCCAAAAGCTTTCCTATTGGACGCTGAGGAGCGTTCCCACGCAGGCTCCGTTGGTACCGACGATACCCATATGTGAAGACTACATTCCTGCTTGTTCCTGGAGATTGCAGATGGACATCTTGCATTGATGCTTGGGAGTGTAGAATAAAACACATGCAATACTATTTCTTCATTCACAAGAAAAAGTGTGATGACCTTTGGCAAGCATTTAGGAAGTGTGCATATGACTACCTTTTTTTTTTTTGGTGCCATCAAGTTAGTGTTGACTCATAGTGACCCAGCTACCTCTGGGTTTTCTTGGTGAAGTAGATTGCTAGCCTTTTCTTCCAAGGCAATAGAGGGTAAAGTGACTTGCCCAAGGTCACAAGGAGTGCTAATGGGAATTGAACCCTTGATTTTCTGGATACTAGGCAGTTGCTCTAACCACTAGGCTACTCTTCCACTCCATGACTACCTTATTATGATGAAATTATGTACCATGTTCATACATAACTAAGGCTTGAAGTTCACTTATTCTTCTAATCAAAGTAACTGCAATGAGAAAGAATAATTTCCAAGTTGGAATCTGTGTCTCTTAAAAATCTATTAGTTCAAAGGAAAAATTTGGTCGTACTTGATAATTGTCTTTTATCATCCAATAACAGCAGTTCCGGAATGTAAGACTATGCCTATCAACCAGCAGACGAGACAGATCTAAGAGCTGTGAGCCCTGCCCTATATATGGCACAGTGCAGCATCCTGTTCTTCAGTACTACTCTAACAAAGGAATGTTGATAAACTTTAAACAATCAACTCCCCTACAAAGAGGGGATCCAGAAACCTCAATCATTGGATAACACACACTTCAGACACCCTATAAGAAACCAGAAATGTGCTCAGTCAGCAAATGCCACAGAATCCAGAAATAGGGCGAGCCTCTAGACTGGTCTGATTTGAAATCAAGCAAAGAAAATTATCAAGCAAAATTAAATTGTATCTTCCTTTTTGTCCACCAGACAAATCCAGAACAGATGGGATGTTAGATGAGATGAAGTGACATGACTATGAACATGTTCAGTAATTTTGTTCTTTATAATAGTTTCTATCATTTTGCCCGCTATTGATGTCAGGCTCACTTGTCTGTAGTTTCGTGGATCACTCCTACAATCCTTTTTAAAAATTTGCATTGCACTGGCCATTCTCCAATCTTCAGGTACTAAAGATGATTTTAATGATAGTTCACAGATTACTAACAGTAGGTCTGCAATCTCATATTTCAGTTCTTTCAACACCCTCGGATGTATACCATCTGGTTCAGGTGATTTACAACACTTCAGTTTATCAAATACTTGTAATACATCTTCCAGGTTTAGCAATATTTCTTTCAATTCTTCCAATATATCACCTTTAAATAACATTTCAGGCATGGGTAACTACCCTACATCTTCTTCAGTAAAGACTGAAGCAAAGAATTCATTCAATTTCTCTGCTATGGCCTTGTCCACCCTTAGTGCCCCTTTAACCTCTCTATCATTCAATGGTCCAACTGACTCATGTTTTTTTTGCTGAAAAAATACTTGAAAAAGATTTTATTATGTATTTTTTCTTCCACAGCAAGCTTTTTTTCTAATTCTCTTTGCATGCCTTATCAATGCCTTGCTCTAACTTGCCAGTGCTTATGTTGTTTCCCATTTTAAACATTTAGCTCCTTTTTCCATTTCCTGAATGATGCTTTTTGGCTACAACAGCCTCACCTTTAAACCATGCTGGCAGTTTGTTGGCCTTCCTTCCACTTTTCTTAAAATGTGGAAAGCGTAGTTACTCACCTGTAGCAGATGATCTCTGGGAACAGCGGGAATTTAGTCCTTATGTATGGGTGACATCGGGTACCGACAGAGCCCATGCGGGAAGTTCCCCAGCTACCAATAGGAAAGCCTTTGGAAGCGGTCCACTGCGCCTGTGTTGCTGCCTTCCCACCCTTCCAACGGACTCTTATCAGTTCCTAATGTGGAACCTTGCATCGTGTAACCATAGTTTGGGTTGTTCTTCCCTAGGTGCATAACTTTGCACTTGTCTACATTAAATTTCATCTGCCATTTTGATGCCCAGTCTTCCAATTTATCAAGATCCTCTTGGAATTTTCCACAATCCTCTTGGGTTTTAACAACTTTAAATAGTTTTGTGTCATCTGCAAATTTGATAACCTCACTCGTTATTCCACTTTCCAAGTCATTTATGAATATGTCAAAAAGCAGCGGACCCAGCACAGATCCCTGGGGTACACCACTATTTACCTTTCTCCATTGGGAAAATTGGCCATTTAGCCCAACCCTCTGCTTTCTATCTTTTAAACAGTTCCTGATCCACAGTAGTACACTGCCTCCTATCCCATGACTCTTTAGGTTTGCCAAAAGTCTTTGATGAGGGACCTTGTCAAAGGCTTTCTGAAAGTCCAGATACACTATATCAACTAACTCACCTTTGTCCACCTGTTTATTCACACTTTCAAAAAAACATAACAGATTAGTAAGACAAGATCTTCCTTGTCTAAAGCCATGTTGGCTGTCTCCCATTAGGCCATGACTATCTACATGCTGAGTAATTTTATTCTTTATGATGGTTTCTACCATTTTTCCCGGTACTGACGTGAGGCTTACCGGACTGTAGTTTCCCGGATCACCCCTGGAACCCTTTTTAAAAATTGGTGTTCATTGGCGAAGCACAGTTACTTACCTGTAACAGGTGATCTCTGGGAACAGCAGGAATAAGTCTTCACATATGGGTATTGTCGGTACCGACGGAGCCTGCGCGGGAACGCTCCCCAGCGTCCAGTAAGAAAGCTTTTGGGAGCATCCCACAGCGCCTGCGCGCTGCCTTCCCGCCTTTCCCAACCGCCTCTCTCCAGTTCGAGGTTTAAAGCTGAGACAAAGAGAGAGAGAGGAAAGGAAAGATAGATAGAGAGATACAACTCCTAGGGGAGGTGGGTGGGTTGTGAAGACTTATTCCTGCTGTTTCCAGAGATCACCTGTTACAGGTAAGTAACTGAGCTATCTCTAGGAACAAGCAGGAATGAGTCTTCACATATGGGGACTCCCCAGCTGGAGATGCCAGGGAGATCCCCAAGGTTGTGAGTCCCTGAGAAGGGCTCTACCTTCCCCCATGGATCTCGGGCATCCAACCAGGGATGGGGGGTAGGAGTTGATTAGGTATGGAACAGGTGTTTGAGAACAGCCTGACCAAACAAGGCATCCCGGCGGGAGTCCTTGTCCAAGCAGTAATGGGCTGTAAAGGTATGAACTGAGACCTAGGTGGCCGCTCGATAGATTTGGTCGATGGACACAGAGTTTAGATGAGCCATAGAGGCTGCCATGGCTCTCACATTGTGAGCTGTGACATGGCCCTCCAGAGAAAGGTTCTTACTCTGGTAGGCGAAAGAAATACACTGAGCAATCCAATTTGACAGTGTTCTCTTAGAGACTGGAAGTCCTAAATGAGAGGGATCAAAAGTAACAAAAAGCTGAGAGGACTTTCTATGTTGCTGTGTCCTTTGTAAGTAAAAAGCGAGCGCTCTCTTACAATCCAGGGTATGGAGATTCCTCTCTGCACTTGATGCATGAGGTCCTGGAAAAAAGACAGGTAAATACACCTCCTGGTTCACATGAAAAGGTGAGACCACTTTAGGCATAAAGTGTGGATTGGTCCTGAGGACCACCTTGCCATGATGGAACCTTGTATAAGGAGGACTAGCCACCAAGGCTTGCAGCTCACTGATGCGGCGAGCTGAGGTGACTGCAATGAGAAAAATAACCTTCCAGGAAAGGAATTTCAAGGAGGTAGTGGCTAAGGGTTCAAAGGGTGGCTTCATAAGCTGACCTAGAACTAGATTCAAATCCCATGCCACTGGAGGTGGTCTAATGGGAGGTTTAGTTAAAAGAAGGCCTCTCATGAATCTTGCAATAAGAGGATGAGAGGAAATAGGCTGTCCATTGAGAGGCTTGAGGGATGCTGAAATAGCACTCAAATGGACTATTTAAAGTTGTTAAAACCCAAGAGGATTGTGAAAAATTGCAAGAGGATCTTGATAAATTGGAAGACTGGGCATCACAATGGCAGATGAAATTTAATGTGGACAAGTGCAAGGTTATGCACCTAGGGAAGAACAACCCAAACTATGGTTACACGATGCAAGGTTCCACATTAGGAACCACCACCCAGGAAAAAGATTTAGGCGTCATTGTGGATACCATGTTAAAACCCTCGGCCCAGTGTGCAGCGGCATCCAAGAGAGCAAATAGAATGCTAGGTATGATAAGGAAAGGAATGGAAAATAAAACAAAAGATATTATAATGCCTCTATATCGTTCCATGGTGAGAACGCACCTTGAATATTGTGTGCAATTCTGGTCGCCCTATCTTAAAAAGGATATAGCGATTTTAGAAAAGGTACAGAGAAGAGCCACCAAAATGGTAAAGGGGATGGAAGGATATTCCTATGAAGAAAGGCTAAAAAGGTTAGGGCTCTTTAACCTGGAAAAGAGATGGCTGAGGGGAGATATGATAGAAGTCTATAAATTAATGAACGGAGTGGAACGGGTAAACGTAGATCGATTGTTTACCTTATCAGAATATAGAAAGACTAGGGGACATGCAATGAAGCTACAGGGTAAACTATTTAAGACTAATAAAAGAAAATATTTTTTCACTCAATGTGTAATCAAACTCTGGAATTTGTTACCGGAGAATGTAGTAAAGGCTGTTAGTGTAGCTGGGTTTAAAAAAGGTTTGGACAAGTTCCTGGAGGAAAGGTCCATAAACCATTATTAAGAAGCGACAGAAGATATCAATGCTTGACCCAGTACAAGCATTGTGGAACTTGTGTCTCTTGGGGAAACTGCTAGGTACATATGACCTAGATTGGCCACTGTTGGAAACAGAATACTGGGCTTGATGGACCTTGGTCTGACCCAGTATGGCATATCTTATGTTCTTATGACTCTTACTGAATTTGTTTTAAGGCCTGCATGGGATAAATGCAGCAAATACTCTAGTAAAGAATTCAGAGGTATTGCAAGGGGGTTAAGACCCTTCTTTGCACACCAAATGGTAAACCTTTTCCATTTGAAAGCATAGGAACGTCTAGTGGAAGGCTTTCTGGAAGCATGAAGGATATCCTTCACCTTCTGAGAAAGATGCAAATCTTGAAGGTCTAGGCCTTCAGCAACCAGGCCGTGAGATGGAGAGACTGGGGATTTGGATGCCATAACATTCCCTCCTCCTGGGACAGGAGGTCTGGAGCAGATCCCAAGTCCAGGGAAGGAGCTTGAGAGAGATGCAGAAGTAGAGGGTACCACACTTGGCATGGCCAACATGGTGCTATGAGGATCATAGACCCTCGATCTCTCTGAAGGTTGAAGAGAGTTTTGGGAATTAGGGGAATGGGTGGAAAGGCGTAAAGGAAGCCTTGACCCCAGTGAAGGAGGAAAGCATCCTTGGCCTGAACTCCCTGACACGGAATTCTGGAACAGAACCGGGGAAGTTTGGCATTCCACAGATTTGCAAAGAGGTCTATGTCCGGGGTTCCCCAAATCTGAAAGATTCTGGCTATCTGGTCCATATGGAGGGACCACTCGTGTGGAAGCAGAACTCGACTGAGTTTGTCTGCCCAAGAGTTTTGAACGCCTGGAAGATATACTGCCAGAAGATGAATTTGATACTCTCTGGCGAAGGCCCACAATCTCAAAGCTTCGTTGCAAAGCAACAGAGAGCCAGTCCCGCCCTGCTTGTTCACATAGAACATGGCTACTTGGTTGTCCGTGTGGATGAGGACTGTCTTGCAGCTGAGCGGGGTGTGAAAGACTCTGAGAGCTAGAAAAATTGCTCTGAGCTCCAAGAGGTTGATATGTAGAGAAGTCTCCTGTGGAGAACAGATGCCCTGGGTGGAGAGATCTTGTAGATGAGCTCCCCAACCCCTTGGAGAGGCATCTGTTGTAAGGGTTGCTTGGGGTAACAACTGTTGAAAGGGGGACCCCAGCAACAGATTTTGAGTGGACTTCCACCACTGGAGAGAGACCAAAAAAGGCGACTGGAGGTTGCTATTTTGTCTGATAGGCACCCTGATGCCTGGGTCCATTGGGTGGATAAAGTCCATTGAGCTGCCCTCATGTGAAGGCGAGCGTAAGGAGCCACATGCATGGTGGATGCCATGTGGCCTAACAGTTGTAACATCTCTTGAGCAGTTAAATGGGACTTTAACTGAATCTGGGAGGCTAACTGCACCAAGTGTAGGCAACGGGCCTGGGGAAGATAGGCTCTTGCAGTTGTGGTATCTAGCAAGGCCCCTATGAACTCTAGTGACTGAGTAGGGGTGAGATGGGATTTTGGGATGTTTATTACAAGTCCCAGATACTGAAGAACATGCCTTGTGCAGACTAGGGAAGTCTGGGCCTCTGACTGGGATAGAGCTCGGATGAGCCAGTCGTCCAGATATGGGAATACGAATATTCCTAAAGTGCGTAGAAATGCAGCTACTACTGCCATGCATTTTGTGAACATTCTTGGTGCAGAGGCCAGACCGAAAGGAAGCACTCTGTATTGGTAGTGCTTTCCTTGATAAATGAACCAAAGAAACCTTCTGTGTGATGGATGGATGAGGACATGGGTGTACGCATCCTTGAGATCTAGAGAACAAAGCCAATCCCGACTCTGAAGGTATGGAAGGAGAGCACCGAGAGAAATCATCTTGAATTTCTCCTTGCATAGAAACTTGTTCAATTCTCTGAGATCTAAAATGGGTCTGTAGCCCCCTGTTTTCTTTGGGATAAGAAAATAGGGGGAGTAGAACCCTGAGCCCTGTTGAAGAAGGGGTACTTCTTCTATTGCTTTTTGGGCAAGAAGGGTAGCAATCTCTTGACCCAGAAGGTCTAGGAGAGATGTTGGAGAATTGAACTGTCTCACCATGGTGTGAGGAGGAAGGTTTAAGAAATGAAGCTTGTACCCCTCCCTTATGATGGAGAGGGTCCATTGCTCTACTGTGATTTGTTCCCATCTGGGAGCAAAGTGAGCTAACCTTCCTGGAATAGTGAGAGGCTCTGGTTCTTCTAGAGCCAGAAATTCTAAGTTCTCTAGTTGTAAGTCAAAGGCCCTGAGGAGGCTGAGGCTGTTGGGCCGTAGCAGTCCTTGCAGCCTTAGGCTTGGCCTGTTTAGGTTGTTGCTGACGCTTTGCAGCAAAACGACCTGCAGAAGATGTCTGCTGACCATAAACAGGATAATATCTCCCTTTTTTGGGATAAAAAGCCTTTTTGAACAACCTTTTTTTAACAGGAGCAGAAGTAGACTTTGAAAGTCTATCTAAAGCAGAATTTTCAGCATCCATCTGAGTGGCCTTTGCTTGCCAATCCTTTCCAAAAAGGTTTCAACCTGTACAAGGAAGATTTCCTAATCCATCTTGGACCCAGGGTTCCAAATCAGAAGCTTGTAACCAAGCAACTCTGCGTGCACCTATGGCAATAGCCAAGGCTCTGCTGGCACACTCAAAAGAGTCAAAGGCTGCACGATTGGAAAATTTGGAAAAATCCTGGGCATGTTTAAGCCAGGTGAGAAACTCCTCCCTTTTATCTTCTGAAATAAAAGGGGCTAAAGTCTGCAGATGATCTGTAACTTCTTTTAGAAACATCCCCATATAGAGACTATAGGAGTTGATTCTGGCAGTAAGCATGTTGGCCTGGAAAATTCTCCGGCCAAAAGAATCTAAGGTTCTGCATTTTCTTCCTGGAGGATTAGATGAGTGCCTTTTTGCACTCTTTATCTTCTTCATGGCAGACTCCACCACAATAGAGTGGTGAGGAAGTTAAGTCTTATGAAAGCCAGGACAGGGAGGAACACGGTACATGGTGTCCAACCTACGAGAATGAGGGAAGGTGGTGAGAGGAGTCTCCCATATGCCCAACATGTGATCATAAAGGATCTCATGAATTGGTAAAGTTGCTGCCTCCTTAGGAGCCTTAGGATATTGTAAAATATCCAATTGTTTGGCTCTAGGCTCTGACTCAGGGGCCACAGAGATGGAGAGGCCCCTGGCCACTTCCCTAATGAAGTCTTGGAAAGACAAGTCTTCTGGAGGAGACATTCTCCTTTTTGGAGAAGAAGGCTCCTGAGGAAGGAGTACCGATGCTTTGACAGAAGCTTCTGATTCATCAGAGTCCTCGGAGGAATCGAAGTATCGCCTGTCTGGATGCTCCTGCAGAGCCCGATATGCGTATTGAGTAGTATCGACATCGGGAGTGATTGGTACCGGTTCGGTACCAATGGGCATCCTAGGACAGGGTACTGCTGCAGTCGACACCGAAGCCGATGTCGATGCAATCGGTCCCGGTACCGTAACCGATATCGGTGCCGATGCCGGAACCGGTACCGACAATGGAGTTTGTTGCGGTACCGGAGGCGTCGCAGCCTGTATGAATGCCATAATGGCACGCTGCATGGTCAGAATATTCTGATCCATCGACGCCACCAATGTCTGGATGTCGGTACCAGTGGAAACCACTGGTACCCCAGAACATGGCAACAGATGATCAGTCGAGGCCATGCCATCGATGTCCACCTGTGACCCCATAGATGAAGCTTTGGAAGCCAGGGCTTCCCGCCAGGGTAATTTTGCTGGTGTAGGATCCTCGAGGGCAAGCCCAGAGGCATCTCGATGCTTAGAGGGAGATCTACCCTTCGAGGACCGGCTGGACTTATGTTTGGTTACCTGAGATCCATGAGAGGAAGAAGAAGCCCTGGAAGACGTTGATGCCACCGAAGCTGCATCAGAGGGAAACAGGGTACTGAGCTTAGCCGCTTGGTTCTGTCGACCTCTTTTAGACATCATGGAACAGGACGCACAATCCGTGATGGAATGGTCAGGACCCAAACATTTTAGACACCAGTCATGGGTGTCGGTGACAGAAATAGTACCGCTGCACTTCGTGCCCTTTTTAAACCCGGAGGCGAGCTTTTCCATGAGGAAAAATATTTCCTAGGCCTAAGGCTGAAGAAAAAATTGCACAGAAGTGGGAAACGGTAGGATTTTTTTGTTTTTTTTTAGAAGAAAGAAAGAAAAGACCAGCGGTACCGGTCCGACATCGAAGAAGGCAGACGCGAGACCAAAGAACTAGAAAAAAAAATAAAGAAATTCTTCAGCGGTGACAGGAACACGACCTGCTGGCTCCGCGGAAAAGAAGAACTGGAGAGAGGCGGTTGGGAAAGGCGGGAAGGCAGCGCGCAGGCGCTGTGGGATGCTCCCAAAAGCTTTCTTACTGGACGCTGGGGAGCGTTCCAGCGCAGACTCCGTCGGTAGCGACGATACCCATATGTGAAGACTCATTCCTGCTTGTTCCTGGAGATTCCTCCAATCTTCAGGTATTAGAGATGATTTTAATGATAGTTCACAGATTACTAATAGCAGGTCTGCAAACTCATATTTCAGTTCTTTCAACACCCTTGGATGTATACCATTCGGCCCAGGTGATTTGCTACTCTTCAGTTTATCTAATAGTTGTAATACATCTTCCCGATGTATCGATATTTCCTTCAATTCTTCCGCACCTTTAAATACCACTTCAGTCATGGGTAACATCCCTACATCTTTTTTCTCGATTCACGGCCTGGAGGATTGGAAGAATGCGTTTCAGCACTCTTAATCCTATGCATCACAGATTCCACTACCTTGAATGGTGTGGTAACTGAGTCTTTTGAAAACCAGGACAGTTTGGAACTTGGTACATGGTATTGAGTCATTGAAAGTGTGAAGACACCGTTAAAGGAGTTTCCCACATTCTTAGCATAAGATCATGCAAGATCCTATGAATGGGCAGGGTAGCTGCCTCTTTAGGAGCCTTAGGGTATTGAAGAATTTCTAATTCTTCTGCTCTGGGTTCCTTCTCCGGAGTCACGGTGATTGCAAGACCTCGAGCTAAATCACGTATGAAATCCTGGAAGTACATGTCTTCTGGAGGAGACATTCTGTGTTCAGGAGAAGGAGATGGATCCTCCTAAAGGATTGCTTTGGTACTGGCAGAGTCATCGGAATCAGAGGATTCGAAGTATCTCTGCGCCGGATGTTCCTGCAATGCACGGTACCGGTACCGCTCAAAGTCGGTATCAGGGTGTCTCGGTACCGGCCTTTCGATATACCTGAGATAGACTCAAGGCTTGGCATGGGGGAAGCATCCCGGCTGAGGCAGGTGCAGTCGATACCGGCACCGATGTCAGTACCAATACCTGTGGAACCATCTGTAGCAGTCATAGCGGTACTGAAGCTGCTAAGAGAGCCGCTAGACGGCGTTCGATAGCGAGGATTCTCTGATCCATCGCTCCTGCCGATGCTTTGGTGTCGGTACCGGTAGAAGCGGCTACAATCCCAGAACATGGCACCAAGTAGTTCTGCAGAGGTGGAAGCCTCTGGAACATTCTGGAGCCCCGTTAATGCTTTGGAGACTGAGGCCTCCCGCCGGGGCTGTTTTGCCGGTAAACTTTCCTCGAGGGCAACGCCAGTGGCATCTCGATACCTAGAAGGAGATCTACCTTTTGAGGACCGGCCAGTCTTAGAAGACTTAGATTTATTTACCTGAGATCCAAGGGAGGAAGATGAAGCCCTGGAAGACATCAATGCAACTGACATCGTATCTGCGGCAAAAAGGGTACCGAGTTTTGCAGCTCTATTCTGCAGGCCCCTCTTGGTCATCTTTCTGCAGGAGAGACACTCTGATGGAGAATAGTCAGGATCTAAACATTTAAGACACCATTCATGGGTGTCAGTGACGGATATAGTACCGCCACACTTAGAACATTTCTTGAACCCACTAGCTGTTTTTTCCATGTTTGAAGAAAAGTGGGCCTAGTGCCCAAAATGTCGCCTAGCACCAAGAGGGGGAAGGCCTCCGAAAAAAGAATCTTTTAGAAAGCTATTTTTTTTTCTTTTGAAAAAGAAGAAAAGAGAACCGGCGGTACCGGTAGGCGTCGAATGAAGGCAGGCGCCAAAAGCTTTCCTATTGGAAGCTGGGGAGCATTCCCGCACAGGCTCCGTCGGTACCGACGATACCCATATGTGAAGACTACATTCCTGCTTGTTTCTGGAGATTGCTAAGTAGACACACATAGTACTGAAACTTTAAACAAAAATAACGGTTACTGTATATGTCCAATTCTTTAAAAATTGTCTCTTTTTGAATTTAAGCTGCAACATTAAATTTTAATCTCATTTGCTACCACTTGTTAATAAAGCAATATTAATTTGATAAATGTGTAAAATAGAAACCTACTGTCATCCCGCTTTCCTGTCTTAAATGTTCCAGAGAAAACCGTGGCAGGTTCCTCTTGCGTGCTTAGGGGTTGCACTCGGCGTTGACCCCATTGTATCACTCCTTGACTTACTTCCAAGGTAAACTGGATCATACGATTGATTGCTTGTTGAATATCATCTAAACTGGGGATTATTACCTATATAATAAAGAAAATTGATGGTGTCTGTGAATGGTGAAGGTAGCATTGGAAAGTGTATCAAAAGTGAAAAAAAATTAAGAAATAACTGAAATAATATTCAACCTGAAAAGAAAGCACAGTTACTTACCTGTAACAGGTGATCTCTGGGAACAGCAGGAATAAGTCCTCACATATGGGTACGTCAGTACTGACGGAGCCTGCGCGAGAACGCTCCCAAACGTCCAAAAAAGAAAGCTTTTGGGAGCATCCCACACACATGCGCGCTGCCTTCCCGCCAATCCACTTCCCTCACAACAGTTGAGTTTGTAGCTGAGATCGAAGGAGGGAAGTAGACAAATTAGAAAGAGAGAAATAGAGAGAGAGAGAGAGAGAGAGAGAGAGAACAACTCCCAGGGGAGGTGGGTGGGTTGTGAGGACTTATTCTTGCTGTTCCCAGAGATCACCTGTTACAGGTAGGTAACTGTGCTATCTCCAGGAACAAGCAGGAATGAGTCCTCACATATGGGGACTCCCAAGCTAAAGATGCCTGGAGAGGCCCCAGCATGTTGCAAATCTAATGGATGAGCCATGCTTCCTCCCGAGGACCTCCGGCATCCAAAGGGATGGAGGGTAGGAGTTGAACTAACAGTGTAAAAAGGGGTGCTGTGGAACAGCTGGACTAAACAAGGTATCCATAAAGGTGTCCTTGTGTAGAAATAACTGTTAGTAAGGGATAGGAAGTCCCAATTCTTGAAAAAGGATCTTATCCAAGGATTGCAAAAGTACACATATGGGGAGGTAAATATGGGTTTGTTGTAAAGAACCATCACATTGTCCTCATATGGAATTCCCTTACTGTGAGGAGTAAAGGAAATAAAATTTGCAATACAGACAGAGATAAGAAATATTCATGTCTAGAACTAACCCCAGGGGGACTGGGGGGGTTTTATAAGAAGTTGGGACCTTGGAGAGAAGCTGAGCTTCCGAATAGACCAAAGTCTGAAAAAAAAAATTCTGACCCAAGAGCAGGATGGCGTCTTGGGAAAGAAAAGAAAAAACAAATCTGACTGGCCTGGATGAAAAGGTTAAAATACCTTTACAGAGGAAGAGGATGGGTTTCTTGAACCCCTCTATCCAGATGAAAAAATTGTACTGGGCGGTTTAGCCCCCAATTTCTGAAGATCCGTAACGTGTGTTGCATAAGTGATGGCACTTAGGATAACAACTTCACATAGAGAGCTTCAGATATAAAGTAACCTGATTCAAGCAGAAAAAGGTTATGGTAAAAGAAGGAGTTTCCAAGCTTTACTAGGTAAATTGGATGTCCATTTAAGAATGTTATGGTATGCTGAAAGCATTGATATGGACAGTAACAATATTTCAGGGTCAGATTGTGTAAGGAGATCCGACCAACAACAAGAAGGGTGAAAACCTTCTTGAGGAAAGTCAGTGAGACTCACTTACTAGTGAAAGATGTAAGAATCATACGCAAGGCTACATGGAAACCAGTAGGATGCTTCTTACTTGTGACAAGAGGTCTAAGTCTTAAAAGAGTAGTCCTCAGATGACCAGGACTTGAGACGTACATGAAGGGATGCAAGGAGATCCCTAGAATAGAGGATCTGGATCCTTCCATCACTTCAGAAAAAAAGGCTGGAAGAAAGAAACACAATGAAAAGGAATACCATACTTGCCTCTCTATGAGGGCAGTATGAGTATTATGTGTTTTTGCTTCTTATAGACTTCAATGAGGCATTGGAAAGTAGAAAAAATTGCAATAGATAGGGATCAACTGCAATGATTAGGAATGCATCCCTGTTGTAGAAGTTCTTTTGAAGATATGGAACAACCTAGGGAGTGGTGCTATTCCTCAACTTTCAAAGTCGTGTAGGCCCTGGTTCCTTTTCCTTAAAAGGAATTTTAAGGAAGATGGTAAAAATAGGAACAACAGCCATGGAGCATGACTGGGCAAAGGCCACCAATTAAAGGATCTTTAACCGCCTGGAAGTTACCTGCCAGGGGTGGACTCTGACGCTCTCTGGCAAAGGCCCATAGTTGCAGAGCTTCCTTGCATAGTTGCAGAGAGCATGCTGTAGGTTGCTTAGGAGAGACCTGGCTATTAGTTAGCCAGTATGCAATCTAATCAATTCTGTGAAATAGAATTGAAGATAGCCTAAGAAATTAGACAGGCCTTGTCCTGCAATGATAGTGTACAAGAGGGTTTTGAAACCCTGTTTTGAAGCCATCTGTTAAAAAGACAGCAGAAAAAGGAGTAACAGACCTGATTAGGAATGGTAATACTAAATTCCTGTCTGATAAGCTATCATAAAAGGAATATTTGAGGGCTCAACTCAAAAATACGCAAGCAGCATAGAAGAGGCAGAAACCCATGTGAGCTCATATAACCCACTTGGTGGGTTATTCATTTTTCCGTTATGGAGGTTTTAGAAGCCTTCTGAGTTGACTATGTCAAATGGATAAAATAAAGCTGATAGTGGTTTTCAGAATGCTGTATTGCATCCTGTAAAAACCCCAATGCAGAAAAGACTCTAAAAGGAAAAAAAAACTCTATTGGAAGATTTACTGGAATAGGAGTTCCTATAGCTTCAGAAGAAGCTGTCCAGTTGAATAATATTCCTGTTGGAGACTGGATGTCCCAACTAAAGGATGGAAAGTAATACAGAGTTGTAGAAACTTACTAACTAGTAAGTCATTATAGTTAGAGCCCTCTACAGTTAAGGTCAAAAAGGGTGAAAGGTATTGCTCACCCTGTTAAGTTTCTTGATTTCCTTCCTCCTTTTTTTTTTTTTTTTTAAATAAGGAAGAAGAAACTGGTGTCCTGTAGGCATGAGAAACCTCCATAGCTCTTGGAGCTAAAAGAGTGGATTTCTCTTGAAGAAGAGATTCATGCCTAGAATTTAGTCAGTGTTGTCTCAGCATGGATGAGATATAACCCAGAATGACGCTTTCAATAGAAAGAGAAGTCTACAGGTTGTGAACCTCATACAGGAAGGAAGAGAAATCAGAAACCCTGAAATTACTGGGTTTACTGAGCCTGTTGAGGTTTCTGTCTTCTTAGCCTGATTCGAAGTTGTCCCTGTTGGGAAACATCTGTCTGAGGGGTAAAAGATGGATAAAACTTTTTCCCCGTAGGTGAACAAAGTTTTTTAGAAGATTTACTATTAGCTGGGACAGAGGAAAGTCTTGACAATCCTCTGAGGGTAGGATTATCAGTGTTTAACTGACTAGCCTGAAATAGACAATCCTTGTTGAAGAGATGTTCTCCAAAGGACTATTCCTCAGCTTCTCTTGTACCCATTTATCCAAGTCTGAAGCTTGGAGCCAGGCTATGCGTCGTGCTCCTATGGCTATAGCAGAAGATCTGCTGATAGATTCAAAATAATCCAGGGAAGCACGATAAAGGAATGTAGAAATATCATGAGCATGATTGACTAGTGATAAATAGTCAGCTCTTTTATGTTCCTGAAGGAAAGGGTTCAAAAGTTTTAAACTTTTTGCAACCTCTTCCAGAAAGAATCCCATATAGAAAATATATGAAATGATTCTTGCTGGAAAGCATAGATGCTTGGAAGCATCGACGCCCAAAAGCATCTAAGGTCCGGGACGCACGACCTGGCGGATAAGAGGAGTGCTTTTTTGCACTCTTAACACGCCTCATTGCGGATTCTACTACTATAGAATGATGAAGGAGTTGAGTCTTTTGAAAACCTGGAAAAGGTGGCACTTTATAGTGTCAATTCTCTTGGAATATGGGGATACCGTTAAGGGAGTTTCCCACATTCTTAATAACAGATCCTGTAGGATCTGATGTAGAGGAAGCATGATTGCCTCCTCTGGAAACCAGGGGGATTGCAGAATTTCTGAATCCCTTGGTATAGACTCTTTCCCAGGTATAGAGATGGTGAGTATTCTTGCCATATCAAGCAGAAAAGCTTAAAAATAGATCTCCTCCAAGAGAAATCCTCTGAAATGAGGAGTAAAAGCTGGAACTGTTGAAAGTTCAGCTGCGGTACCAATGGATGCATCACCGACATCGGGCTTAGAAGATCGGGGAAGATGAAGCATCGTATTCTCTTTAAAGAGGTGTGTTCGGTACCCCTCGATGTCGGTACAGAGACAAGTCGGTACCGAATCTTCCAGGCTAGATAGCGATTCCAGGCTCGGCATCGAAGGAAACGAGCCTGTCGAAAAAGGTATCGAAGGCATCGATGCCGGTACCAATGTCGATACTGGCATCTGCACTGATGCCCAATCCGGTACCGGGAGTAACGCCGATGTCGGTGCACGTACCGACACCGACACCGGTGCTAGCACCGAAGCCGATACCGGCACCGATGCCGATACCAGTAGTCGAAGAACGGTCTGCAGCGACTCTAGCGGTACCGAAGTAGCTGAGAGATTTGCCAGACTACGTTCCATGGCGAGATGTTTTTCATTCAACACCATAGCCGATGCCGAGGTATCGCTACCGCTCGAAGTGGTCCGAACCACCGAGCATGGCACAGGTGCATCCACAGAGGTAAAAACCTCGGGAGCAACCTGAGATCCCGATAATGCTTTGGAGCCCGAAGACTCCCGCCGGGATTGAGCCATAGTGTCCTCGAGGGCAAGGCCAGAGGCATCTCAATGCTTAGAAAGAGATCTACCTCTTGAGGACTGGCTAGTCTTAACAGACTGTTGTTTGGTTACCTGACCGTGGAAGGAAGAAGAGATTCTTCCTGGTGACATCATGGTTGATGTAGACCCGGTACCGAGTTGTGCTCGGTTCTGAAGATCTCTTCTGGTTAAACTCCTACAAGAGAAACAGTCTTTAGGACAATGGTCAGGACCTAAACAAGCCAGACACCAAAAATGAGTGTCTATTAATTTAGTTGTACTGCCACACTTTAGACATTTCTTAAGGATAGTGGCTGGCTTTTCCATAATGGAAAGGGTAGAGGCCTAGTGGCCAAAAAGAGGTCAGGCACTAAATAAGAAAAAATTTCTCAGTGAAAAGAAGAAATTTTCCAAGAAAAAGAAAGAAAAGCACCAGCGGTACCGGTGGGCGTCGAACGAAGGCAGGCGCAACCACAAAAAATAAAAATAAAAAACATGAATTTTTTGGGGTGACAAGGACATGTCCTGTCAGCTCCATGGAAAATGAAGAACTGTTGTGAGGGAAGTGGATTGGCGGGAAGGCAGCGCGCATGCGTGTGGGATGCTCCCAAAAGCTTTCTTTTTTGGACGCTGGGGAGCGTTCCCGCGCAGGCTCCGTCGGTACCGACGTACCCATATGTGAGGACTCATTCCTGCTTGTTCCTGGAGATAAAGTAATTACTAATGTTGATCGTTAGCAATGTTTTCTTTTCACCTCTCTAGCCTGCACATGTGAGGAATCAGCTTTTATAGAGGCAAACATATGCTAACATAATTGAACTAATCCACCGTAACCCCAGAATTTTAAAGGGCAATTCTGAATTCCTGCAGGCATATCTTGAAATGCACCAGTACATTAGCATCCTGCAGAACCCATATTGGATTACTAAGAATTAGCTGAATCCTGTATTATATAAGGTTTGCTGTTATAAATTATCTAGGCTTTGCATTTCATCATATAATGGGTATTGGACAATGAAAAAGATAGACAGGAAGAAAAATGAATTTGGTGCTGGCAACAATACTGTGTATACCATGGACTGCCTGAAGAACAAACCAGTCAGTACTAGAGGAGATCAAACCTAAGCTTTCTTTCGAAGCTCAGATGACAAGACTTCAACTTTCATACTTTGGACACACCTTGCGAAGAGAGAGATCATTAGAGAAAGACATGCTTGGCAAAATAGAAGGTCAACACAAAAGAGGAAGGCCAGCAATGAGATGGATTGATACAATAACAGCAGCTATGGGTGCCAATCTGTCAACCATGAGCCGCATGACTGAAGAAAGAACACAATTTAGGACAATTATCCAGAGGGTCGCCATGAGTCGACACTAACTCGACGGCACTTAACATCAACAACAATGGGTGTTAAGAGAGTGTAGACATGTTGAGAGTATGAAGAATATACTGAGGACTGCTAGATAGGGTAAGCACAGAACAGAAACAATAGTGATTGTGCTGCAGGTGTAAGCCTTCTACCCATTTAAGAAGCTGCTATTGTGCTGTTAATTGAAACCTGTCAATTTACTCATCTGAGCTGTTCTAGCTCCTTAGTCAAGTTACCTTGCACCCGAGGAAGTCACAAAACACAAAAGAGACAATGGCCACCACACAGATACAACAGAAACACAATAAACAGCAGCACCAAAAAAACAACAGATTGGGACAGATTGATTTAATATTTTCATTGTTTAAAAGACAAACAAATAAAATATAATCTATTAAATTTCATAAAAACCCAAAATGTTTCAGCACTTTGCCTGTATCATGGTATACCTCCACATGAAATGACAAAAATATACCCACAGAGTATAACCAATGATACGTGTGAGGCACTGTTCCCTCTAAGCTGTGCGTGTGTGCGCGCGCACACACCTCGCCAAGCGAGCGCACATACTTTACAACAGAGCGCACAAAAATTACGGCTCTGATTCTGATAGAAAACAACACAGACGTCTTAAAATTTAAAAGCTATGATTGTAATTACTAGAAATTTCCGCTTCATTTAGTAATCGTCTATTTTCATTTAACTTGATTAAAATCAATGTGGTGTACATACTGTATTCTGACGTGCAGTCAAATTTTAAAGTATATAACTCTGAGTGTCGTTATGTGGCGCACAAAAATTTAACCTTCCTTCAAAAGCTGCACAGAGCTGATATTTTATGCGCACACAGCCCACAGAAAATTAGAGGGAACATTGGTGTGAGGGGAAGTGTAGATGTCCCTGCGGGAAGGGAGAGAAAATATAAAAGTACAACTTTTTTTTTACAAAACTTATATAAAAATAACATGACTTTAAAAAATTAACTCAAAGAAATGATAAACGCAATATAAAGATAAACAATAGGGAAAAATCATATAAGACCATTAAAACCTAAAATCAAGACAAGACCTTAAAAAAAACCTCTCTTATCTAGGGATTAGAAGTAAATATTTCAAATCTGCCAAGCTCCAAAGGGTCAAATATATATAAAGAGATAAAGGGGCACAAATCAGACTTAACACAGCACTTGTTCATTCACAGAACAACCATGTTGAACCCCTGATTAAAATCAAAGCAATACCCTGGTCTGACCATCACCAAATAGACCTACGGATGAAACTCCCATTGGCACCAAAGAATGCGGAAGCCCAACGAGAAACCCGTCAGCAGAGATCTTTCAATAAGCTTGAACTGGATAATCTCACGAGTAACATCAAAGCGCACATCGATTTGGAGTCTACAGACCTCAATGCCCTAACAAATAGCTGGAATGAAGGGATCCAGGCATAAGCAAACCTGAAATGGAAAAACACAGCAAGCACAGACAAACAAAGGTCAGAGCCCTGGTACACGACTACGCTGTCCAAAAGGAAGAGGGAACTAAGAAGGTGTGAAAAAAAGTGGAGACGCAACAAAACTTCGGTTTCTCATGGTTTACACAGTCAAAAGCCTTGCTATAGTCGATAAAGCACAAATAGATATCCTTTTGGTATTCTTTAGTCTTTTCAAGGATCCATCTCACATCCGCAATGATGTCTCTCGTTCCTCGCCCTTTTCTGAACCCTGCTTGCACTTCAGGTAGTTCTTGTTCCAGGTATGATTGTAGTCTCCTTTGAATAATCTTCAGTAGAATTTTTCTGGCATGTGGTATCAGAGCGATTGTGCGATAATTTCCACAGTCAGTTGGATCACCTTTCTTTAGTACTGGTATAAACACAGATCTTTTCCAGTCAGTTGGCCATGATGCTGTCTTCCATATTTCTTGGCAGAGCCTTGTAAGTACAGTAACAGCTGCATCAGATTGCTGTAATACTTCTATTGGAATGCAATCAATGCCTGGTGCTTTGTTCTTTGATAAGGCTTTCAATGCTGCTTCAACTTCTTCTTTCATCACCAATGGTTCCAGATCATAAGGTACAGGTTGAAACGGCTGTTGGTCCACTTGATCTTTATCATATAAAAACTCTGTATATTCCTTCCATCTTTTCTTGATCTTCTCAGCATCATTCAACATAGAACCTTGATCATCTTGTAACATTCCAATTCGAGGCTGGAATGTAAATTTATCATATAAATTTACATATAAAAAGACTCACAGCCCATTAGAATCATTATAACTTCAATTTGCTCACTAGTTTTCATATAAATAGATTAAGCTTGCTAAACTGCATTTATAAAGCACAGCAGTCATTAGAAGCAAATAGTAATCTAAGCACTGTCATAAAACCTCACGGCAGACTTCCCTGCAGGTATGCAAATGTTCTTAAAAAAAAGAACACCAGAAAACTGTAAAAACACACTAAAAAAATGCTTAATAATACCAGGAAAGCTAGGGGATCCAAGATGGCAGCTGCATATTAGCCAGTTCCAGCTGATTGCTTGTTTCTGAGGTTCTGCTTTTGGTCTTTGTTTAGCAATTATTGCTCTCTTTTGGTTTTGCCTATGGGGAAGAGAAAAGGGATGGTCACGACTTATCCCGAGGTCGGACCTTCTGTTCAGCAGCCCATTTTAACTGCTGGAGTCTTAGAAGAATATGCTGGGGCTAATGCTGGAGCTGACTTGAAAGCAGTATTTCCAGCTTCAGACGGAGGTCTGAGCTCAGAGCAGCATGCCCAACTGTGTAGGTGCCGTTGAATATTCCCATCTAAGGCATTTAACCGGTATACAAGGCTGAAACCGTATAAATGCCTTTCGAATATCAAGCTCCATTTTGTAAAAGGGAGATGCTTTTTTTTTAACAAAAAGTCTGGGCTTTCCAAGATATTTTTTGTTACACAGACTAAAAGGCAACAATCTCTTCTGATACATTCTGAGGTTGTCTCCTTAGGTTTACATAAGAACATAAGATATGCCATACTGGGTCAGACCAAGGTCCATCAAGTCCAGTATCCTGTTTCCAACAGTGGCCAATCTAGGTCATAAGTATCTAGCAGTTTCCCCCAAAAGACACAGGTTCCACAATGCCTGTATTGAGTCAAGCAGTGATATCCTGGGTCCCCTTTAATAATGGTATATGGACCTTTCCTCCAGGAACTTGTCCAAACCTTTTTTAAACCCAGCTACACTAACAGCTTTTACTATATACACCAGTAACAAATTCCAGAGTTTGATTACACGTTGAATGAAAAAATATTTTCCATGCTGTTATGATGTGCCATGCTTGTATGATTATATGCCACACCAGTTTGGTTTCTTCATAGAGGTTTTTTTCTGGACCATTGATGTTTGTAGAGTCTTTTCGATGATAGTGGCATAATTGCCCTCTGATTGACTCTTCCTCCTTCTTATTGGTTGGAGGGTTGGCTGAGATCCTTTTTTCCTCTATAATTTAAGTTTTTTTCAACTGAATTGGTTTGGCTTTTTTGTTTTCTCTCACATGTGGTTTGTTTTTTCTTTTTTTAATTGTAATTTTTCTGCCTAGTTTGGGGTTCTTATAATTTTTGCTTCTGATTTTGTGGCTCCTTGAGGATTGTTTTGTAATATAGGGGTATGTTTACTAAACTGTCTTAATGTGCGCTCTGTGACGTTATCGCGCAATAAGGTACCTTATCGCATGATAATGGTGCTTTTTCAGGCGCACAGGTACCTTATCGCGCGATAACGCGCGCAGTGGCACAAACGAGCGCTGAAGGAGGGGAGAGGCTCCCGGAGGGCGGAGGAAGGCTCCCCAGGGGTGGAGAGAAGGGGGTCAATGGGTGGAGAGTGGGAGGGGAGAGGCTCCCCGCACACTAACGCTGTGAAATCCGAGGCTGAAAACTAACGCCAGTGAAACCCTGGCGTTAGAGCTGATTTAAAGGGAAAAGAAACCATTTCCGTAAGCAATGTACAGCAAAACCAGGGAAACCTACAAAAAGTGATAAGTGTGATACATGTGCACGGAACAAAAGGGCAAATAAACCTTGACAATGTATAGAAGACAATGTAAAAATAAAATAACCAAGCTGGCCAATAGTGATATCAATGGGAAATATCAAAAAACACTCCCAAGAAAGCTCCAAAAAAAAAGATATGAATTCTGGAAGGGTCTATGCTCTATCTCCATACAAGGTGAATGAGCCCACAGTGTAATTGCGCTGAGCAGGGTTTCCGACTCCATCGGCCAGGTTTCTTATGGCGTGCACATTTTCCACAACAGCAGGGTGGGCATGTCGGAAGGGCAACTGGACAGATGCTGGAAAAGGGGACACAGAGGGCTACAGGCGGCACATGCTGCGGTGCAGCTGGCCCACAGTGCGGACTAGGGTGATGCCTAGCTGGCCCATAGGAATGCTGAAACAGTAGAGCAGCCAGACAGCAACTGCTGAGGGCCCAACATGGGCACGAGTGTGCTTCCCACAGTGTCACAGGGGATAGTACCCAGCAGGTACCCCGAAGGGCACGGAACATTGGCATGCGGTGCTGGGGGGAAGCGTGGACAGCTATGCAGGCACCCCTACCCCAGAACCCACACCATAGGCAGCCGCCTACCCGCACACTGGATGGCCTGAGACAGCGCTCCACCAGCAGAAGGGCATGTCAGCATGGTGGCAGAGGGATACTGGTGGTGGAGGGGGCAGTGGCAGCTGCCCAGAGCAGACCGTGGCCTAGCCCTGTGTAGGTGGGTGCCATGCACTGCAACAGACAGGCCCGGTCTGACAAACAGTCATGGTATCACCACGGAATGCACTGTCTCTGTGGCAACACAGTGGTGCAGGGCACACAGCCAGTGTGTTCAAAATCAGAAGGTCACAGGTTCAAGTTCCAGCTGTGGTTCCTGCCAACCCAGTCCCCATATTTTACCCACTACTAAAACATGCTAATACAGACAGAACCTTTATTGCAGATGATGTAAACATGCCCAAAACACCTACATTTTACCCTACAGAGCACAGACACCATAAACATGCGCATTACCTAGAGCAGAGTCTCCCAAATGCAGTCCTGGAGGGCCAAACACCATTCAGGTTCCATGCTGTCTCTAATAAAGATGCCTGTGCTGCATTTCTATGCGCCGCCCCCATGGTATGCAGATGTATCTCATGCATATGCATGAGGGACAGCATGAAAACCCGAACAGTGTCTGGCCCACCAGGACTGGAGTCGGGAACCTCTGCCCTAAAGCAGCGGCCAACAGGGGCAGACACACCCGCACCCACAGGCTCCATTATCCAATGCCTCCTGGAGAGGCAGGATGTTGGGCCTTGTGTGCATCTCCCAATACTAGCACGTGCATACCTTAGCAATGCCACCCTAAACCTGGGAATACGGTACACAGCTATCAAAAGGTTGCTATGATTACTGGCAGATAGCAATTCCAAGGTTAAGTACAATTTTCCGAGTGAGCGGCATCATAGCAACCTTTCTGATGTCTGTGGAGTGTGCTACAGGTCTTGTGTCTGACAGTGTTTACCACCCTGGGGGGTGACCCCAACACTATTGCGTACCATAGCCATGCCTGCACTGTGCCCAGGACTGGTGTGGTGGCCAGGGCTGCCAAATACCTCTATAGTTGCACAATGCTGGCATAGGTGTGGGGAGTGTGTGTCTGTCTATCCAGTGTGTGGTGGCTGCTAACACCTTCCTTAGCCCACACAGCTAGCACTGTTGCCAGTATTGGCCTGCCAATGTGCATAATGGGGAGCAAGGTACTGTGGGAATAGCCTGGATAGGGTGGCCTGGCATGGATTCATCTGTACAGAGCAGAGTCATTCGAGAGTGATTTCTAACTAGTGGTTGGTGTTTGACTGTTATTGTACACCTATAGGAAGCCATCGAAAGAAGGAACTTTTCTACACTAACAGTTCGGATATATCGGTCCCTTTTTAGGGCATGTAATCTAGAATGATCTTCCCCTGAAGAAACCAGATAGAAGAAACGCATTGAAGCGCTACAGAGACGGCGTCGGGAGAACAAAACATTCTCTGAACAGTTGGGAGAAATTCAGCATACATTTGAATACCTTCATCGTATTTATAGGGAGAACAAAACATTCTCTGAACAGTTGGGAGAAATTCAGCATTTACTTGAATACCTTCATCGTATTTATAAGATAAGTCACTTTTGATTGGGAGAAATATACATTCGTTCAATTTTAATTTTTCCCAATTGGTATATTTGCAAGATAAGTCACTTTTTCACTTGCTTTACAACGGACAGGTCATTGATGCTATTTGGCACTGCTTACGCCAGGTTTCTGGCAGTTAGCATCTGAAGTGTCGGGAAGTCTGAGACCTTGTCACGTGTTTAATAGTAAGTTCGTTTAGGAATAAGTTCCCCAGATTTGGTGTGGGTAGTTTACATGGAGTGATAACATTAGTGATTTATACGTGAGTATACACTCTGATAACATGCCTTATTATAACGTCTGTCAAATAGACAGGCAACTGGTGATGATGGGGAGGGAGGGTGGAGCTATATGGGGGGATGGGAGCCAAGGGGAGGGTTGTAGTGGGGGGAAGGGATTTTAGAATATTAGCATGGGGAGAGGGGAGGCTGTAGGGTATCTTTTTGTCTATCATTGTGGGGAAGCTGGGTGGAGGGTAGTTGATAGTGTCTGGGGAGGAATGGATGCTGGGGTTCACAGATCAGTTGGATTATGTGGTACAGGAGTCACTAGAAGGTGGGAGGGAGGAGGGAGCTGATACAAAATGTTGAGGGCTGTTTTCATTAATGTAAAGGGCCTCAGCTCACCTCGAAAATGCTCACTGTTGTTTAAGAGGTCTTTGAAAGGGGAAATTGTGTTTCTGAAGGAGACGCATCTCTGCAGTAGTCATCAAGGTTGGCTAAAATGTAAACCATATTCTGAAGTGTGGGTAGTGTCAGATGAGAAGGGAAGGAAGAAATGTGGAATTGCCATGCTGTTTCACCAGGCCTTGTCCTTACAGTTGGAGGAAGTTAAGAAAGATATGTTGGGACATTGGCTTCTTATGAATGCCCGATTAGATGGGCATTTATTCACTTTGGCTAATATATATGCATCTATTGAAGGCCAGGTGCAATTTTTTCTACACACCTATGTTTATGTTTATTATTATTACATTTGATATACCGCTCAGGCCTAAAAGTTATATTGGCAGAATTTGCCAAAGGGCCTATCATTTTGGGCGGAGATCGTAATGTGCATATGGTGCCACATTTGGATTCAACGGGGAGAAATCTGAGGGTGGGTAAAGGGATTAGTAGGGCATTGAGGATGTTTATGATTGATTTGGGTTTGCGGGATATTTGGAGAGACACCCATCGAGGAGATAAAAGCTACACATATTATTCGCCAGTCCATCAGGTACATACACGTATTGATTACTTTTTGCTGGACCAGCGCCTGCTGGAGGGGGGAGTGAAGGCTGGACATGGCACATTAACATGGTTGGATCACGCTCCATGTTGGATTTCTCTTCCTGGCGATTTGGGTGGACAGCGGAGGCGGCTGTGGCGATTAGATGAGCGATTTTTTCTGCGGGTCCCTGTAATCCAAGAACATGGAAGATTCATACAAGAGTTTTTTTAGCTCAATGATACCGGGGAGGTTTCGTTGCCCGTGATTTGGGATGCTTTTAAAGCTATGGCTCGCGGCCGTCTGATGGCTGAGGCGGCTTCAACTATAAAGACTTGGGCGCGGGAATCTCGCAGGTTGGAGGAAGAAAATAAGCGTCTCCAGTTAGAGCATGCAAGGATGGGCTCTAAATGGGTTTGGCATCAGTGGCGGCAAATACGGATCCGATTGGATGCCTGTGTGCAAAGGGACTTGGATAATATGCATCGTAAGCTCCAACAAACCTTTTACGAAAAAGGGAACAAAGATGGGCAATACCTTGCTCTACAGCTCCGGCAGCAACACACATCACGGGTGGTGTGCGAGATCTGGGATTCAAAGAGAGATCTGCAGGTGCGGTCTCGGGAGATACGTGCAATATTCGCTGCTTTTTTGGAGCAATTATATAAGGCTGAGCCTTTTGATCTGACTCAAGTGAATGATTATCTAAGTGATATTTTTCTGCCGCGGCTGACTGACCAAGATAGAGAGCAATTGGAAGAAGAGATTACTGCTCAGGAAGTGATAGAGGCTATTCGGCACTTGAAGGCTGGGAAGGCACCGGAGAGTGATGGGTTCCCTTCAGAATATTATAAAAAGTATAATGCTCAATTGGTGTCCACTTTGGTGCTGCTCTTTAATGAGGTGCTGCCTGGGATGCCATTACCAAATACCCAACGAGAAGCTGTTATTGCAGTGATCCCTAAGCCGGGTAAGCCAACACAGGAGGCGGCCTCATATCGCCCTATTTCTTTGTTAAACGTTGATGTTAAAATACTGGCCTCAGTGCTGGCTGCCCGATTGAATCGGGCCCTTTCTGATCTGGTGCATCCTGATCAGGTTGGCTTTGTGCTTGGTCGACAGGCTGTGGATAATGTTCGGCGAATGTTGCAGGTGATACAAGCTGCACGTCAGGAATCTCAATCGGTGCTACTGGTGAGAGTCGACACCAAAAATGCATTTGATCGCGTTAGCTGGAGCTTACTCTGGTGTGTACTAGGTAAGATGAGGTTTGGGCCTAATTTTACCTTATGGGTACATAGTCTTTATCAGGGACCTAAAGCCAGTGTCCAAGTTAATGGGGGTCAATCGCAGACTTTTGAATTGGAGAGGGGAACTTGGCAGGGGTGTCCACTGTCACCACTGCTGTTCGCACTGGTGATGGAGCCTCTGGCGCAAAGCTTTCGTGAGCATCCTGATGTAGCTGGAGTGAGGGTGGGCTCTAGTGAATATAAAATAGAGCTTTTTGCAGATGATATTATATTATCACTAACGAATCCTGCAGCCTCCCTCTCTGCTGTGATGCAGCTTTTTGCGGCCTTCTCGCGGGTTTCTGGGTTTAAAATTAATTATGCTAAATTGGAAATTTTGAATGTGAGGGTTCTGAAGGCAACATGTGCACAGTTGAAATGATGTTTTCCCTTTAGATGGGTGGATCAAGCCCTCTGTTATTTGGGTGTGAATCTCAGGGTAGATAGGGCTGCATTATATACAGCGAACTATGGACCCTTACTCCAACAAGTTAAAGGGATACGGGCTCTTGGACGGGCCTGATGTCCTAGTTTGGACGTATTGCGGTGACGAAAATGATAGTAGTTCCGTGGTTTTTGTATCTCTTCCAGGTACTTCCTATACCCCTACCTCATGGGGCTTTGGAAGCCTGGCAGGCGCTGATCATGAAATTCATCTGGAAGTTTAGGCATCCTCGAATGGCTTGCAGGGTCTTATATGCCCAAACACGCCGCGGTGGTATGGGAGTCCCTAATCTTCACTGGTATTATGCTGCGGTGCAATGTCACGCTGGAGTGGAATGGATGAACCCTACTAGCACTAAATGTTGGGTACAAATGGAAATGGATTTAACAGGTGGGACTGGTTGTAGCTTTGCTCTAAGTTGCGGAGAGGTCTGCGTACTACTAATCCATATATAATGCATACTCTTTTTTGCTGGGATCGGGTTTTTTTTGCCATGAGGGATGACTTTGACCCCACTAGCGCCCATAGTTGCTAATAATTCTTTCCCTCCGGGTATGAGCGATTTAGCTTTTCGACAGTGGAGACACAGGGGACTTAGTCGTATGGGCCAGCTATTTGATGATGGTGTGTTGCACCCTTTTTGCGAACTGAGGGAGGAATTTGGCATCTCAGATCATCATGCCTTCCAGTATGCACAGGTGGCACATTGGGTGGGAAATCGAGCTGTCAAGCAGCAAGTTGCACGGGACCTGACAGACGTTGAGCGTCTATGTGAGGAACGTACTAATATTAAGGGCCTCATTGCTGCCCTGTATGTACACTTACAGACACAGCATACTGGAATAGGCAAGCACAGAGCTCGGTGGATGCAGGAGCTGCATCTTTCATACACTGAGCAGCAATGGGAACAGATTGAAGGTCGATTCTGCGGAGTTCGGCGGCTGTGAATGCTCAAGAAACTAACTATAAACTACTCTACGGGTGGTATATGACACCAGTGCGAGTAGCATGAGCATTTCCGGGGGTATTGAATTTATGCTGGTGGAACTGTGGCAAGAAAGGCACCTTGGCGCATGTATGGTGGCTCTGCCCTCATATCCAAGTTTGTTGGAGAGGCATATAATATTGTTTGAAATAAATGGTTGGTTTGGATATTCCTTGGGACCCGGGTATTTTTCTTTTTGGAAAGAAAGTTAATGATGGACGGCTCCCTCAGTTGGCGTTGATTCGCCATGGTTTGAATGCAGCTCGGCTGACCCTGGCAACCATCTGGAAGCAAGCATTGCCTCCGGCATTCTCATGCTGGTTGGAACGGATGTGGGATATATATGCCATGGAACGCGGGGTGGCGGTTGGGAGAATGTGCCTACCCCAGTTTGAACAGGTGTGGGAAGCCTTTGTCTTTAAGTATGGCTCACGATCCACAATGTCTTTGATAATTTAGTTGAAGACATTGGATAGAAACATCCCATTGTCGCAGAGTCATCTTTCTTCCTTCCCTAGTGTTGTCTGACTGGCCGGAAAACCCCTATATGATAGAATCGGAAGCAAAGGTAGATGGACGGGGGGTGATGGGGAAGGGATTGGGGGGGATGAGGGGAAGGGAGGGGGGAGAGGGGAGGGGTTGACTGGTGGTAAATGGATAATAAGAAGGTTTAGTGCATAAAGATAAAAAATATAAGGCTGTGCTGTCGCAATTGTTATGGTTGAGGATCTTGTGCTGTTTCTATGTTTCTATTCAATTGAAAGCAAGTTCTGCTACGAGGGGACATGGGATGAGGGTGAAGGGAGATAGATTCAGGAATGATATGCGGAAATATTTCTTTACGGAAAGAGTAGTGGATCCGTGGAATAGTCTCCCAGTGGAGGTGGTAGAGATGAGGACAGTAACTGAATTCAAAAAAGCATGGGACCAACACAGAGGATCTCTAAAGGTAAAAAGTGGACTGTTGTAGTTGTTGTTATGGAAGGACAGACTAGATAGGCCATGTGGTCTTTTTCTGTCATCATGTTTCTATGTTATTATATGCATGTATTCTTTGTGCAGTTTGTACGGATACTGCTTGTTGTAAGTGTTTGAAAGCCTTTAAATTAAAAAAAATATAGAGATATCAGGGCTTGAAAAACTTCCTGTGTAGAGGTAACAACCCTACCCACCCTTGAGGAGTTTGTATGGCACAAGCTCCAACCAAACAGGCTTTTGCAGGTCTTCCCCAGAGAGGTCCACCAAGCTCCCTGTTTAAGGAGAAATGCAAGATGAGACCACTGAAAATCCTGGCATTGTACTCCCTCTCTTAGTTTAGTCACCTTCAATGTTTTTGTCGTGATTACGTGTGTTTTACCTTTCGAAAGGAAAGTGACAAGCAGATGATTCAGTGTTTTATATGCTGAGGGCGGCAAAGACAAAGGAAGCATCTCCAACACACAATTTATTTTAGGTGCAAGGACCATTTTTATTGACACTAGTCAGCCCCACCATGAGAGGTAAAGGGGTGACCACTTCAGGGTGAAAATAGGAATTACACTTACCTGGTAATTGTCGTTCCTTGAGAGACTACAGTTTAGTCCTCCACCTCTGGGTTGTGCACCTCCTCCTGCAGCTTGGAGACTGGGCATGTCAAAGTTGTGACATCACTGGATATAGTCTGCTGGTATCTCCCATCAGCCCCAGTGTGCTATTGACAAAGCAAAGTTAGAGGAACAACAAAGAAGCAGAACAACATAACGTTAACGGGACTATCCAACCCTCAAGCTGAGGGATCTTTTAAACTATATTATTTTATATTTTCTTTCTTTTTTTTTTTTTTTTAAATATTCACGTTTCCCTCAGGCTGTCGTCTTCCCTGTGCCACCCCCTTACGTAAATAAACAAGAAGGAAGAGACAGCTCAGAGAGCAATACTCACTGCGATCCAAAGTCTGAAAGGCTTTCTCATACCTTGAAAGTGACGCTCCACTCCATCTGAAAATAAACTCTCAAGAAAACACCCTCCAGGTGGGAATGAGGACTAAACTGTCGTCACTCAAGGAACGACAATTACCAGGTAAGTGTAATTCCTATTTCCTTATCTTTCCTCCAGTTTAGTCCTCCACCTCTGGGATGTATCAGAGCAGTAATTATTGGGAGGGACCTTTCAACCCGGATCGTTACTCCGCCTAGTCGGCACATACGTCACTCACCGCCAGAACCGCCAGGAGGCAAAAAGAAAAATACTGAAACTAAAGAAACAGACGATCAGAATACCGATCCTCAAAAACCTACCAGTGTACCCCAACTGCATTCTGCTCAGGAAGACGCTTACGCCCTCCGAGTGAACCCGTAAGGGGGTGACACTGCACAGCCGAGCCACCTATAGACTGATGCTCTCCGACCATCCATTCCTTTGCGAGCAAAGCCTTCTCCGCCGTCTCCCCTGTAGAAAATCCCCGACTAGAGAAATTCGACAGTTGCAACTGCGGAGATTCGCCAAGTCTTAAAGAGTGCCGCAGCAGCCTCCCTATGCACTAGTAGCGGAAGCCACGGTCCAAAACACTCCCCTGCGTCTAAGCCAGAGCTAGAAGAGCAACCGCTTGCTCCTCCAACCACATCGAGAGTCCCCAGTGGGACCAATACGCTATGCAATGGCAGCAGCCGGGACACTGCTGTAAAGCACGCAAATCCTTTGAGTGACAACCCAGGGCCAGCCCCTAACTCTGCCGATATTGTCTGACAGAGCTGGTACCTGCACCTACAAAAACCTGGCTGCTAGCCCGCCGCTGGAAATAAACTACGGTAAGCATCTATGCCAGCGGCACGCAGGGCCTTACAGGACTGCTAACCTATCCTAGACCATTGAAACAATGAGATTCAAACAAATCCGCCTCTTAGCCTGCTACGCCATCGTGGACTTCCACTGTGAACAAAAACAGCGACAAACCAATCTGAAAGCGCTTTGAAGACGAAATCAATGCGACTTCAACTCCCCTTGGACGACCGAAGGGAGTGAGGTTGCCAGCATGAACATAGCCAAGCCAGACCGCCTGCAAGCTTACCTGCTGCCTATGGTTTTGCATTCTTTGCTTACTCACAACGTTACACTCTCAGCCAACTATCTGGGTGTGGGGAAGTAGGACATAAGTCATAACACCACCGTTTTTTGTTTTTTTTAACTAGTGCCACACCAATTCCCTGTGGCCACCCCATTAATCCAATCCAAACCAAGAGATCACCCAGCCTCAAAAGTTAAAGTTCCCCTATCTGCAAACCAGAAGAAAAGGAAACCGCTGCCGAGAAACTCGCGTGTACTGAACATTGACATGGCAATGACCACGCCGGAAGCAAGAAGCGATCAGCGATCCACCGGAGCCATTAGAAGAGGAAGCAGCACCAACATACCTTCCAAGGGCGGAACCCCCCAGGATTCCCGTCTATCAACCCTATGAGGCCGGAATACCCCGCACGCCTCGGCCAGCCCAAGGTCCCCAACAAGAACGCCCCCCGATGGGCCCCCATACACCGAACCGCTCGATAGAGTGCTCCCGGAGAAAGACACAAGGCAGACCGGACGACGGTCCTCGCCATACCCAAGTATCGATGCCTTGCCATATTTCTTTATGTCGGTTGCTGCCAAAAGACCTGTTTTCGCCGACTGCAACAGCACTAAGAGGAGCCCCCTCCAGTGTCCCCATTTGCGGCCGACCTGTGCGAACCCCTCCAGATGGCACCACATTCTCCGATAACTACTCAGACCCTGGGCCATCCCCTTGTCCTGTCCCGCAATCTGCGCTTCCAAGAACACTGTGAGCCGAGGCGGTATGCGTGCACACAGACCCCTTGCCCCGGCACCAGGGCCACACTTCCAGTTCCGCCCCCCCGATCGATGTAGACCACCGTCATGGAGTGCCCGGACAGTCTCGCACCGCTCGATCCGGTACCAAAGCTGCGAACGCCCGGCGTACCGTACACAGCTGCAGCCGATTGCTGGAACATGGGTCACCTGTGTACCCCAAGAGCGGTATGCAACGGGATCTCCGTAAGGTAGCTAAGCGGAACCAAAGGTTGGCCAAATTCCCAGAGAAACAATCCATCACCTATAAAGAAAGAGAAGCCGAGACAGGCTATCAAGTCATCTCCTCGGTTGTAAGACTGTTTTTTTGGTTTTTGGGGTTTTTTTTAGATGGTCTTGAAGACACACAACCTTAGAGCGTCAAATCTGCTGTACATGCAACGGAACTCCGACTATGAGCATACATGCATGCAGTGATTGCTCCAGAACAAACCGTGTGTAGCCTATTTGTCCTTCTTGAACCACTGCCAGGTTCTTAATACCTGGATTGGCCACCCAAGGAACCAGACACGGGACCAGATGGAGCCCGGCCTGACCCCGAGTGGCCTCCCCTGAATTCCTCTGAACGGCACGTTCCCGAGGTCCCCGCCTTGGATGCAAGGTGCTAAGCCTAGCCCTATGCCCCTATGGCTAGCTCACACGAAGGCGGGAGGCTCAATGATGTCTTGTCAGGAAGGAAGGACTAAAGGTGGAGGCAAGATGCTAGAAGACCAAGGATCTGAATCCTCCGCAACATCAATCTTGGACCCTAAGAACAGGGGTCCCCAGACCCCCTTAAACTACTAAAACCTCCGCAGGCACCAAAATTACAGTGAGGACCCTACAGGAAAAAGGGAACTAAAAGTAGGGCATCTGCCTGCATACTAACTTGACTTTTAGGAAGGCCCCTCGCCGCACTGTCCTATGACTGAACCTAATGGTGCAATGCGCAAAAAAGGATCCTCAAAGGCCGTGGTTTACTCTGTTGAGAGCCCGATTAGGACATGAGGGCTCGCCCTTCTTTGGTATTACCTAATCAATAGAGGGACGACTAACGCCACATGTCAAGACCTTTGAAATTCCTTAAGCGAAACTCGTAGTTGCCCCTATAGGCCTAAAGTGATTTTTTTTTTTCACAAAAACCATACAGCCTCTTTGGTGTCACCATAAGAACCATAAGAAGACACTGACAGCTAACCTGGGTAGCTAGCCTTAAATGGTTCCTCCAGAGCTATCCAAAGGCGAGTGTACATGGACGGTGCCTAACCCGTCACATTCCCCTGAAAGGTGAAAATTGTTATGAGCAAGAAGGTTAGAAATTTGCCGCTTACGTATAGAGTGGCTGACTCATCACTAAAGTGTTGAATCTGCTCCAGACAAGTAAAACCCCTTCCAATGATCAAGAAGGTTTCCCAAACAAAGAAAACATGTCCACAGCCAGTGCGTCATAGTGCACGTAGTCACTGAATAGGGAGATACGGAGGCCCCGGATCTCAGGGTTGTCGTAGACAATAAAGGGGCGAAGGTCTGCCCGCTATATTCTCCAATGAAACCCCTGTACTACCTCTTGAACCAAAAGAAAAAGGAAATAAGTTTCCCCACATGCCAACAAAAGGCCTCTCCGACAACTTCGCTCTCATGTCCTCTAGATAGGCACCAGATGTTTGAAGACAAAATCAGGACTGCAAATTTTTTTTTTTTTTAAAGAATACAAAGTGTTCAAAGAAAATTTAAACTGTTTTAGCTAATTAATGCTCCTTATCAGCTCCTCAAGTGAGCCCAGCACTTAGGCTCACTATGTCCTCCTGCTGCATGGAGACTGGGGCTGATGGGAGATAACATCAGACTATATCCAGTGATGTCACAACTTTGACATGCCCAGTCTCCAAGCTGCAGGAGGAGGTGCACAACCCAGAGGTGGAGGACTAAACTGGAGGAACGATAAGGAAGCATGGATTATCTTGGTTAGGGTTTTAACATTTAATTGCAATGTTTCCTCTAGAATAGAACAATATCTTACTCCCCAGTATTTAACTGCTCGAGGTTCCCACATGAATGGAAAAGAAGAAATAACTGAAGTGGGAGTCAGTTTGTTGAGTGGAAAAACTACTGACTTCAACCAATTGATTTTATATCCTGAGAGTTTAGAGTAGTTCTCAATCACCTTAAGTACTGCCGCAATAGCTGAGGGTTGAACAAATAAAAGCAGGTTGTCTGCATATGTTGAAAGTTTAATTTGTAAATCAGAAATTCCAATGCCTTGTACCTCAGGTGACTGGCATAATAGTAGAGCTAAGGGTTCTAAGGTAATATTGAACAGAAGGGGGGGCATGGGACATCCTTGCTGGGTACCCCAATAAAGGGAAAAGGAATCGGACAATACACCATTAGCTAGAATGCGAGCAGATAGGTTAGTATAAAGAACTTGGATCATATTTATAAAGCTATCAAACCAATGAAGGACCAGAAACAAAAAAGACCATTCAAGCTTGTCAAAGGCTTTTTCAGCATCTAAAGAAAGCCCAGCTCCAGGATATTCATATTCAGATATCGATAGGATATTCAATAGCAAGTGAGCATTATCTGCTGTGGAACGGCCTGCCATGAACCCACATTGATCTGGGTGAATTATTAGGGGGATCACCTTCACTAATCTCCATGCCAAAATAGACTACAAAATTTTGTAGTCTGACTTTAATAAGGAGATTGGGCAATAGTTTTCGACCCTTTGAGGATCCTTGCTTGCTTTTTCTAATACAACATTGGTTGCTCCAGCAAACGATCCAACATTAGACTGCTCTGAATATAGAAGATGGAAATATGTCAACAGATAGGGAGAAAGGTCTGCCGCAAAGGTTTGGTAGAATTCAATAGGCAGACCATCTGGGCCTGTGGCCTTACCCGGGTTCAAGGCATTCAATGCGTCTCGTAATTCTCGCTCTTGAATCTGCTGATCAAGGATGGTGGCATGATCTACTGAGAGGCTCGGATGGGACAAGTGCCCTATAAATTTTTGCAAAGCCTGTGGTGGATCAGATGTTATGTTGGAGGAGTATAAGTGAGAGTAGTAAGTTTGGAATGAGTCCAGGATTTCTTCATTTTTAGTGCGGAGCCGCTGCTGCTCATCTGCTATAGCTTCTATTTTAGATTTTACTGATTGTGTCCTAAGTGTACTGGCCAGAAGCCCACCTGCTTTATTTTGCTCCATATAATGCTGTACTTGCTGTGATTGCAAGATCTGCTCAGCTTCAGAGCTAAGAATATTATATTGATATCTCAGTCGCTGCAAGCAGACCACAACACAAGGATCTGCTCTAGAAAGCAAGTTTCTCACCCACCCGGATTTGCTCTTCCAAAGCATGCAGACAAAGCTTTTCCTGGCATGCAGTTTTAATGGCACAGCTTGTAATCATTGAGCAGATGGAGGCATTAAAAGCTTCCCATCAAGCCCATCCAGAGGTGGCCTCTGGCAGGTTAACTTTGAAGTAATCTTTTATTGCCTGACGAATGGTATCACAGAACATCTTACCTGCTAGGAAAGCCTTCCAAAAGGACTATGATGGCGAAAAGGAGGTGTCCTTAGATGGAAGGAGGGAGAGTGTAATTGCCGCATGATCCGATATGTGAGAACTAAGTATCTCTGCTGCTATGACTCCTGAGATTAGGGATTTAGACACAAGTTAAAAATCTTTACGTCAGTGAGATCTATGGGGCAGGGAGAAGAATGTATAGTCTCGCTCAGTAGGCTGTCGTAAGCGCCAGATATCTGTTAAGCCAATGGATTGCTTGAAGGAAATCACTACTACTGGAGCTTTAGATTGCCTGCTACATCTACAGGGCTGGAGGTCTGGTAAGGTATCAAGAACTAAATTAAAATCGCTCGCCATGACAAATCTCATGTGAAGCAATGCCGTGTAGTTCTGTGGTTATTGTTTGAAAAAGGTTGGGGCTATCGCAGTTGGGGGCATATATATTGACTATTGCCAGAGAGTAGCATCCCAACCTGAGGAGGACCTTGAACCATCTGCCCTCGTTTGTTCAATTACTGGCGCCAAAGACTTGAGAGACAATATTGCAACCCCATTTTTATGACATGCTGCTGAATGCCCTACCAGAGTGAATTGCCCGCTCCCCGACTTCTTCGTTTCATCTGTAGTAAGATGTGTTTCCTGTAACAGAATCACATCTGCCTGTTTTTTGGCAATATACCAGTATTTTTTCCTCTTAATTGGGTTTTTAATGCCTTTCATGTTCAGAGATAGGCACGTAATAGAACTCATAGGACAAGAACAATAAACATGTGCTCAAAAGAGCAGGGCACTCAATAAGCTGCCATAAGCATAATCTTTTCCAGACCCATATGAACAAAGAGACAAGCCCACCTTAAATAAGGAAAATATAATTGGGTGAACTAGCGCTATCACAAAACTACCTCATTAGAATCTATCAACCTATACTTGATGTCCACCCCCCCCCCCCCAACCACACACTTTTCCTTCTTCTTTTATATCTGTATCATTTAACCCCCAACCCACTCTGTAAACATTTGATAACTTTTACCAGCACACTCAACAACACTCTGCACACTATCCACATCCGGATATATCCCATTGCAGGCCTTGTCATAATATCCAATCACTCTGTAAGGTGTAAAGGTTCAACAAGCCCATCAGTCTGCTCGCAGAATGCTCCCCGGACAGTCAAAAGAATAACTATATTTCTGGATTTAATCACATTTGTCAACAATATAGCTTTACGTTGTCCCTTTGACTACTCACTCATTATGTCATCAACGCTCACATTCATACAGCCAACCATTTACTTTCTCTCATATATTATTCCAGAAATGATCAGTTCCCAGGCCTCGGCCACCTATCCCTCTGCTTTGGTTGTGGTCTCCATTCAATCCCCAACCATTCGCATGCTGTCAACTTCTCTGTTTATATCAAATACTCGGGGGAAGAGGGCTCCCAGAAAAGCCAACCGCTCCCGATGATCTGAACGCCCACTAGTGTACTGAGATAACCTTAGGATGGCGTCTCTGTCCATGGCAAATTGCATGCCCAAGCTCCTGCGAGCAGCTAATGTCCAGGGAGTTCTGAAGCGCAGTCACTGTTGGTTAAATGCCCTATAAGTATCCTGGAACATTGTTCATCATTGCATCAGGATCGTCTCCTGTTCTTCAAGATAAGTCTGCAATGCGTCGGGGTCTTCAAACGTCCTTGTTTGGTTATGGAGAGCTACTCGAAATCTTGCACGAAAGAATAGTCCATACTGGGCCTGCAGCTGCTGAAGGTGCGGCCTAAAGGCAAGGAATTGCTTGTGCCTCTCTACAGTAGCCTTGTTGAAGTCTGGAAAGAAGGCAATCTTGTGACCCTCAAACTGCACCGGAGCTTGGATTCTAGCAGCGGTCATTATCTGAGTCACATGTTGATACCGGAGTGCGCACATAATCATAGGCCATGGCTTCCGGGTGTGTGAGCTGGCTTGCGCTGGGACACGATGGGCCCTCTTGATTTCAAATGGACGCAGGAAGTCTAAATATAGCAACTTGGGTAGCAGATTTTCCAAAAACACCAGCGCATTAGCGCCCTACGGTATTCCTAGAATGCGGGCATTATTCTTATGTGTCCTGTTGTTCAGCTCCTCTAAGTTGCGTTCCAGCTGAACGATTCATCTAACGTTCTTTGGTATTTGTTGCACGTGCTCTTCATGCGCTGTAATCCTTGCATCTATATTGTTCATTCTACCAGTAAGTATACTCATCTGTCTTGAAGGACTAGAAAGGGGGACTGTTACTTCTGGAGAGAAATCTGCAACTGTGAGTATATACTTCTGGTAATTTTCTAAAAAGAATTCTTTGTATTAAAGCTACTTAATCTGTGAACCCACTGTTTTTTGTTGGATCAGTTAGGGCCTAGTAGCAGCAATTAAAGTTGAATTTAAAACACAGAGGAGAGCTTTCTGGTTACATTTCATACCCAGCAGAGAGCTTGTAGTTTAAATTTAATAGTCACTCAGGGCCAAGTAACAGCAAAGTACTTTTAGTTTAAATTTAACACACAGAAGAGAGCTTTCTGGTTAAATTTAGTACCCAGCAGACAGCTTGTAGTTTAAATTTCATAAGAAGTTAGAGCCTAGCAGCAGCTAAGAGCTATAATTTAAATCAAATCAAAATTTAGCTTACCTCAACAGCACAAGGCAGGGTACTGTGTAGCAGCCCTCTTTTAATAAGTGTTATTTCCCTCCCTCCCTCCCCACACCCACCCTCCCCTGGGATAAACGTAGATTTATAGGTACTTACACATCTTAAAAGAAAGGAGGTGCTTTCAGGTGAAGCTCATTACCCAAATCAGTCATACACTAAGGACCTGAGATTAATTAAGCTTCAGGTGAACAAGGTATATTAAACGTATTAGGTACAGTTTTATTGGTATAAATACCCATAGCAACCCCTAGTAAGTAAGAACTTAAAGATCTAGACACAAACTTAAAACTAAGATGCAGACAGCAGTCCAGCAGCGGGATGGGGGCTTTCCAGTCTTTTGCACTGAGTGTCACATGTATGATTTTCTCCCAGTTGGTGAGAGGTCTTACGTGTGTACTAGGTGCAAGGAGCTCTTTGCTCTCAGGGAACGAGTCCGTTCTCTAGAGGCTAAAGTAGCAGACTTGGAAAACATAAGACAGACAGAGCGGTACATAGACGAGACCTACAGGGATATAGTCCTGAAGTCCCACCTCAAGTCTGGCAGCACCCCTGTTGCCATGGAGGAAAGAGGTCACGTGACAGGAGAGCATCACCCTGGTGTGGCAGGAAGTGATCCTGTAACTAGGACCTGTCCTCCAGGTGATGTAAAACCCTCTCGCACCGAGGAAGTTTCTCCAGGGCCATGTGCCCATGAGGGAAGGGTTAGGACAGCCATTATAGTTGGTGATTCGATCATTAGGCATGTAGATAGCTGGGTGGCTGGTGGACGTGAGGATCGCCTGGTAACATGCCTGCCTGGTGCGAAGGTAGCGGACCTCACGCGCCACCTAGATAAGGTCTTAGATAGTGCTGGGGAGGAGTCTGCTGTCTTGGTACATGTCGGTACCAATGACATAGGAAAAGGTGGTAGGGAGGTTCTGGAGGCAAAATTTAGGCTTTTAGGTAGGAAGTTGAAATCCAGAACTTCCAGGGTAGCATTCTCCGAAATGCTTCCTGTTCCACGCGCAGGACCCAAAAAGCAGGCAGAGCTCCGGAGTCTCAATGCGTGGATGAGACAATGGTGCAGAGATGAGGGTTTTGGATTTGTTAGGAACTGGGGAACATTCTGGGGAAAGGAGGGGCTCTTCCGAAGGGATGGGCTTCACCTTAACCGGGGTGGAACCAGGCTGCTGGCATTAACCTTTAAAAAGGAGATAGAGCAGCTTTTAAACTAGATATTAGAGGAAAGCCGACAGTCGCCCAAGAGCGGATGGTTCGGAAGAATGTATCCTTGAAGGATACTACCAAAAGCAGAGAGGTTCCACAAAAGAGTAAAGTAGCCCAAATGCCCTCAAGTATGGAGCAGACAGAGCTTAAAGATCCCAATTTACTCATGTCTAACAATAGCCAAATTAACATGAATAAAATACATTCTCTAAAATGCTTGTATTCAAATGCTAGAAGTCTAAAGAATAAGATGGGAGAGTTAGAATATATAGCATTAAATGAAAGGTAAGATATGATTGGAATATCAGAGACATGGTGGAAGGAGGACAACCAGTGGGACACTGTAATACCTGGGTACAAACTATATCGTAATGATAGAGCTGATCAAATTGGTGGAGGGGTTGCGCTCTATGTTAGAGAGGGCATTGACTCAGAAAGGATTAAAGTTTTGCAGGAAACAAAATCTGCTGTAGAATCTATAAGGATTGAAATTCCATATAAAAGGGTGAAGGCGATGGCAGTGGGGGTGTACTATCGAGCACCTGGCCAGAATAACCAAATGGATGATGAAATGCTCAAAGAAATCAAGGAAGCTAACAAAAGTTACAGCGCAGTAATAATAATGGGTGATTTCAATTACCCCGGTATCGACTGGGTCAGTGTCACGTCAGGACATGCTAGGGAGATAAAGTTCCTAGATGAAATAAATGACTGCTTCTTGGAGCAGCTTGTTCATGAACCGACCAGAGGGGAAGCCATATTAGACCTAGTCCTTAGTGGAACACCAGATCTAGTGCAAGAGATAAGGGTGTTGGGGCCACTTGGCAATAGTGATCATAGCATGATCGCCTTTGAATTAATTAGTGGAGGAGGGATAGTAAGGAAATCCACAGTACTACCTTTTATCTTTCAAAAGGGAGACTATGATAAAATGAGGAAAACAGTTAAGAAAAAACTAAAAGGAGCAGTTGCGATGGTTAAAGACGTACATCAAGCTTGGGTGTTGTTGAAAAATACTATCTTGGAAGCCCAGACCAGCTGTATTCCACGCTTTAAGAAAAGTGGAAGGAAGTCCAAAAAACTGCCAGCATGGTTTAAAGGTGAGGTCAGAGAGGCTGTTGTTGCCAATAAAGCATCTTTCAGGAAATGGAAAAAGGAGCCAAACAACGAAACCTGGAAACAGCACAAGCACTGGCAAGTCAAATGCAAGGCATTGATAAGGCAGGCAAAGAGAGAATTTGAGAAGAAGCTTGCTGCGGAAGCAAAAACGTGAAATAAAGACCTTTTCAAGTACATTCGTAGCAAAAAAACTGTGAGAGAGTCAGTTGGTCCATTAGATGATAAAGGGGTTAAAGGAGCACTAAGAGGCGACAAGGCGATAGCGGAGAGACTGAATGAATTCTTTGCTTCGGTCTTTACTGAGGAAGATGTAGGGATGTTACCCATGACTGAAGTGGTATTTAAAGGTGCGGAAGAATTGAAGGAAATATCGATACATCGGGAAGATGTCTTACAACTATTAGATAAACTGAAGAGTAGCAAATCACCTGGGCCGGATGGTGTACATCCAAGGGTGTTGAAAGAACTGAAATATGAGATTGTAGAACTGCTATCAGTAATCTGTGAACTATCATTAAAATCATCTCTAATACCTGAAGATTGGAGGATCGCCAATGTAACACCAATTTTTAAAAGGGTTCCAGGGGTGATCCGGGAAACTACAGACCGGTGAGCCTGACGTCAGTACCGGGAAAAATGGTAGAAACCATCATAAAGAATAAAATTACTCAGCATGTAGATAGTCACAACCTAATGGGAGACAGCCAACATGGCTTTAGACAAGGAAGATCTTGTCTTACTAATCTGTTATGTTTTTTTGAAGGAGTGAATAAACAGGTGGACAAAGGTGAGTCGGTTGATATTGTGTATCTGGACTTTCAGAAAGCCTTTGACAAGGTCCCTCATCAGAGACTTTTGGCAAAACTACAGAGTCATGGGATAGGAGGCAGTGTACTATTGTGGATCGGGAACTGGTTAAAAGATAGAAAGCAGAGGGTAGGGCTAAATGGCCAATTTTCCCAATGGAGAAAGGTGAATAGTGGTGTACCCCAGGGATCTGTGCTGGTTCCGCTGCTTTTTGACATATTCATAAATGACCTGGAAAGTGGAATAACGAGTGAGGTTATCAAATTTGCAGATGACACAAAACTATTTAAAGTTGTTAAAACCCAAGAGGATTGTGAAAAATTGCAAGAGGATCTTGATAAATTGGAAGACTGGGCATCAAAATGGCAGATGAAATTTAATGTGGACAAGTGCAAGGTTATGCACCTAGGGAAGAACAACCCAAACTATGGTTACACGATGCAAGGTTCCACATTAGGAACCACCACCCAGGAAAAAGATTTAGGCGTCATTGTGGATGCCATGTTAAAACCCTCGGCCCAGTGTGCAGCGGCGGCCAAGAGAGCAAATAGAATGCTAGGTATGATAAGGAAAGGAATGGAAAATAAAACAAAAGATTATAATGCCTCTATATCGTTCCATGGTGAGACTGCACCTTGAATATTGTGTGCAATTCTGGTCGCCGTATCTTAAAAAGGATATAGCGATTTTAGAAAAGGTACAGAGAAGAGCCACCAAAATGGTAAAGGGGATGGAAGGATACTCCTATGAAGAAAGGCTAAAGAGGTTAGGGCTCTTTAACCTGGAAAAGAGACGGCTGAGGGGAGATATGATATAAGTCTATAAATTAATGAACGGAGTGGAACGGGTAAACGTAGATCGATTGTTCACCTTATCAGAATATAGAAAGACTAGGGGACATGCAATGAAGCTACAGGGTAAACTATTTAAGACTAATAAAAGAAAATATTTTTTCACTCAACGTGTAATCAAACTCTGGAATTTGTTACCGGAGGATGTAGTAAAGGCTGTTAGTGTAGCTGGGTTTAAAAAAGGTTTGGACAAGTTCCTGGAGGAAAGGTCCATAAACCATTATTAAGAAGTGACCGAAGATATCAATGCTTGACCCAGTACAAGCATTGTGGAACTTGTGTCTCTTGGGGAAACTGCTAGGTACATATGACCTAGATTGGCCACTGTTGGAAACAGAATACTAGGCTTGATGGACCTTGGTCTGACCCAGTATGGCATATCTTATGTTCTTATGTTCTTTTAATTCGTTGATATCAGTTTGGAATCCATTGAGGGACTCACATTTGCTATCACCATTGCCCGGACTGTCCAAATTTCCACTAGCAGCTCTTGCATACCCGCTGTAGTCTCTTGGTTATTTGCCACTTTATATGGTGATGGTGGATCAGGTTTTGCTCTTTTGGCCCCGGCGTTCTGCCCTGTAGAATAATCCAACCAGATAGGTTTGCTACTGGAATGCTGGTAACTTGCCACAGGGGAGTTTAATTTGTTGTTGAAGGGAGACAGGGAGGCAGGATTGTCCCCAGGATTCTCAGGAGATGAAATCTATGTGGCCACCTTGTACCGATGCTGGCTCCGGCCCCCCCCCCCCCTCACATTTGTCTTGTTTTTATTGTACACCGCTAAGGTATGGTTCATGATTTGCAGCATAACAAATTAATAAACTGTAACTAACTGTAACAATGTAGAGCTGGAACTCTGAAAAATCTCCTCCCAAATGAGTCCAATGTCTGAGCCTCTCTCCCTGGGGAACCGCGGAGTACATCATAGAGTTTTTGGATCCTTTAAGGGCAGATTCAACCAACAACAAGTGGTAAGGAAGCTGGGGTTTCTCGAATCTGAAAGCCTTTTGAACTCTGTACATAAAGTCAACTTTTTTATTCATTGGAGGTAGAGAGAGAGGGCTCTTTCACATTCTTATCTGTACTCTCTGAAGGATACGGTGCATGGGCACTGTCACCGCATCCTTGGGGGCAGAGGAATACTGGAGAATCTCCAATTCTTCAGTCCTGTGGTCATCCTCAGTATCCAAAGAAAATGGTATGACCTTAGCTATACCCCAAATAAAATTGTGGAATGTCATCAGGAAGTGACTTTCATCTCTCATGAGGACGAGAAGAATCAAAAGGGAGCTCTGTGGACCTGTACTGCTAAAGGCCCTCAAACTCATCCTTGACCCAGCTTTCTGATTCAGACTCAGAGAGGAAGTCAAAGTACTTCTGAGTCTCAGCCTTGGTGACTCTCTTGCCCTTTGGAGAATGGGAGATTTCTTCAAAAGCATTGATGCGCCAATGACTTTCTAGTAATTGAGGTTGTATGATATCGGCTGGGCAGACTCCAATATCAGGGTCCTTGGATGCCCCAATGCTAATACCACTCCTAAAGGCATTCAATGCTTCTCAAGAACAGATTGGACTTTCGTTTGTACCATTGCAGCTGACATCAAGGCACTGACTTGCTTCAAGTCAAGTATCATTATTATTTCCTCAATAGCTTTCAGAAGGCATTTCTCCAGGCTTTCTGTCTCCAAGGGCTGTGGGGCTACAACAGCATCAACCAATTTTTCCTAGAATTTGAAAGGGTATATAGGCTGATTGGCCTCGGCTATCTGATGTCCTGTAGGATGAGCTGTCCTCTCTTCGGGGCTGCTTAGAGGGGTGCTCTTGCGAACCCTCTTTACTCTTGAAGTCATGCTCTGGAGGGCTTTAATATTGATGCACCAAAGCCTTCAACCAATGCTCAATGTTTCTTCCCTTCGGCATCCATGAATCCCTCTTCACCTTTGGGCAAACATGGACTGAATTATATGAGTGCTTGGCTTTGAGTGGGCTTGAGGGCTCTTCAATATCGATGCACTGCCAGCATTTGATGCAGCCTGTGATGCCATAGACACCGGTGCTGCCGATGCTGATGCTTATGGATTGGACTTAGAAGCACCAAAATAATTTCACACTGTTTTTAATAAACACTGAGCCATCTTTTTTGTCATCTTCAAGCACAAATTACCAGAAGGCGGCTTACAATCGGGTCCCAAGCACTGAATAAGCAGTTGCCATCAGATCCATCTCAGGACAACCCCAGCAGTGCAGAATCTGCTGACAAGCCATTTCACTCAGCTCTATTCCTCATGATCAAGAGAGTGATGACTAAGGATATCTGCCTCCACATTAAGAATATAAGAACATAAGATATAGAACATAAGAACATAAGATATCCCATATTGGTTCAGACCAAGGTCCATCAAGTCCAATATCCTGTTTCCAACAGTGGCCAATCTAGGTCACAAGTACCTAGCATTTTCGCCAAAGGACACAGGTTCCACAACACTTGTATTGTGGCAAGCAGTGGATTTCCCGGGTCCCCTTTAATAATGGTTTATAGACCTTTTTCACAGCCTGGCGGCATGATACCCCGACATCCAGGGGGACTTATTCCACATCTGCAGTGGAATAAGTCCCCCGTCCATGTTCATGGCCCTGGATGACAGATCTCAGGATCAGCCCTATACATCCAGGGTCGCAGCCCACCCATGCCCCACCCTTGCTCTACCTCAGTACTGCTTCCGTCTAAGTCTCCCTGTACAAACGAGCTGTTCGTACGGGGCGGCATTAGCTGGGGCAGCAGGGGAGCGAATAGCAGGGATGAATGTCCAATCCGATCGTCCATCCACTGCTATTCATGCCACTGAATGACCCCCAAAAAAAGCATAATGCAGGGTGATAAGACAAAATTGTACAATGTGGCATTTTTTCTTCTAATACAAATAACTTACGCCTAAGAATCTGAACCTCAGTCCTGAGGTTTTTCATGTGCAATTGTTTCCCACCATGTAAGGATGGCCCACTCATGACTAGTATGCAATTTCCCTAATCATTAACCGCCAATTCATATTTCAAATATTGAAGCTTGTACTCTGAAAAAGTCCCTCCTAAGGTAAATTGTAATGCTTCATTACCACTAGTCATTGAATGCTATCATGCTGCAGGGTATATAGCAACATCACCATGTTTAACACACATACAATAAGACAGGCTGCCTTTCTTAAACACCAAAGCCCATGCCTTTTCTTGCCATTCATTCAACTCAGTTTTGTTCTGCTAGCATCAGTCAAATTTAGGCCAGATGAAACTTGAGCAATCAGTGCCACCAATTTTTCCTTCTTATTTTTATTTCTTTATTTTATTTCTTTATTTAAAAACTTTTCTATACCGCCCCTTCCAGCGATCAAGAGTGGTTTACAATGAACAGAAAAGAGTAGTTACTCACCTGTAACAGGTGTTCTCCAGGAGCAGCAGGAATCAGTCCTCACATATGGGTGACATCGACGTTGATGGAGACCCCATGCGGAGCATTTCCCCAGCTTTCAAAGAAAGCCTTTGGGAATACTCCCACGCATGCACGGTCCCCTTCCCACCTAAAGGTGCCATCTTGCTCAGTCAGATGACATAGCTAAAAGACAGCACAAAAAATGTAAAAATGAACTATGTACAACTGCAACTCCAAGGGGAGGAGGGAGGATTGTGAGGACTGATTCCTGCTGCTCCTGGAGAACACCTGTTACAGGAGAGTAACTACTCTTTCTCCAGGACCAAGCAGGAAGTCAGTCCTCACATATGGGACTCCCCAGCTTCAGGCTACCGGAGACCCAGAGCTGAAAAATGAGCTCCCTCTAGCTGCAGCATCAGAGAAAGGATTTCACTGAAACATACCCCCACCGGTAGCCCAACCAGAGGGCTGGAGGGTAGGAGTTGCCTAAACCTCAAAGAGATTCCGGAGAACTACCTGACCGAAAGCACTGTCCTTACGGGACTCCCTCTCCAGGCAGTAATGGGTCGCAAAAGTCTGGTTTGAGGACCAAGTTGCAGCCCTGCAGATGTCTGCCAATGGTACAGAGCGGAGATGAACTATTGAGGCAGCCATTGCCCTGACACGGTGAGCTGTGACCCGACCCTGCAAGGGAAGGTCAGCTGCTCTGTAAGCCCAGGTGATAGTCAGCCACCCAGATGGACAAGGTACGCTTGGAGACAGGTAACCAAGTTATTAGGGTCAAAAGATACGAAGAGCTGAGTAGCCCTCCTATGCCCCTGCATACGCTCAAGGTAGAAGGATAAGGCTCTCCTACAGTCCAGGGTATGTAGGACTGTCTCAGCCCGGCTGGCATGGGGCCTAGGGAAGAACGTTGGAAGAACCACCTCCTGGTTGAGATGGAAAGAGGAGACAACCTTGGGGAGGAACTTAGGATGAGTCCTAAGGACTACCCTGTTCCTATAGAAGCGAGTGTATGGCCTGTCACAGACCAGGGCTTGAAGCTCACTCACTCGCCTGGCCGAGGTCAGGGCCACTAGGAATAGAGTCTTCCAAGAAAGGAAGCGGAGAGGACATGTAGCCATCGGCTGAAAAGGTGGGCTAGTCAGTTGCTGCAAGACCACATTCAACTCCCACTCAGGGGCCAGTGGACGGAGAGGAGGCTTGAGCAAGAGCAAGCCTCTGAGAAACCTGGACACCAAGGGGTGAACCGACAAAGAGTTTCCCTCCACCAGTGAGTGGTGAGCTGCCAGAGCAGATAGGTGGACCCGAACAGAACTGGACTTAAGGCCCTGATTGGACAAGTGCAGCAGGTACTGAAGCACTACTGGCACAGTGCAGGAGAAGGGATCTTCCTTGCATTGCTGACACCACAAGGAGAACCTTCTCCACTTCAGGGCATAGGTTTTCCTGGTGGATTGCTTTCTAGAGGCCAAGACCACCTCTTCCACTTCCTGAGGCAGGCCCCAGGGAGCCAACACTACCCTTGCAGCCTCCAGGCCATCAAATTGAGAGATTTGAGATTGGGGTGCAAAAGGGAACCCTGATCCTGAGAGAGAAGATCGGGTTGCAACCCCAGAGGTAGTGGGATTTCCACTGCTAGTTGAAGCAGAAGTGGGAACCAGGGCTGCCTCGGCCACCAGGGGGCTACCAGAAGTACCGAGGCCTTGTCCCTTAGAATCTTGAACAATGTTCGGGCCACCAGAGACATGGGAGGAAACGCATATAGGAGGCCCTGGGACCAAGAAATCAGGAAGGCATCCGCTGCTAACCTCAGGGGGTGCAGTTGCCTGGAACAGAACCTGGGTAGCTGGTGATTCAGGGGACTGGCAAAGAGATCTATGGATGGAAGTCCCCATTTCAGGAAAATCTTTTGAACCACCAATGGGTGCAGCTGCCACTCATGGGGCTGCAGAATCCTGCTTAACCTGTCTGCCAGGAAGTTCTCCTGGCCAGGGAGATACACAGCTTTGAGGAACATGTTGTGCTAGAGCGCAAAGGAACACATGGCCTGTGCCTCCTGACACAGGGGCCTGGACCCAGTGCCTCCCTGTTTGTTCACATAGAACATGGCCACTTGATTGTCCGTCTGAACCAGAAAAGACTGGTGAGCCAAAGTGTGAGAAAAGGTCTTGAGGGCTAACCGGATAGCCCGAAGCTCTAGTAGGTTGATCTGTTGCGTGGCCTCCCATGGAGACCATAGGCCTTGAGTGCACTTTCCCAGACTATGCGCACCCCAGCCCTGCAAGGAGGCATCTGTCGTCACTACCACTGTGGGGACAGGCACCTGAAAAGGTACCCCCTGAAGCAAGTTGGGGGGGTGTAGCCACCACTGCAGGGAATTCAGGAAGGGTTTGGATACCCTTACTTTGTCTGCTAGGCTCCCTGTGGCCTACTTCCACTGTGTTCTGAGGCACCACTGTGCAGGCCTCATGTGGAGGCGGGCATTGGGGGTCACATGCACTGTTGATGCCATGTTGCCTAGGAGCTGTAGACAGAGTAGGGCAGAAACCCTTGGCATGCTGAGAAACCGGGATGCCAACTCTATGAGCCTTTGCGCCCTGTCTGCTGGCAAGTAAGCCCTTGCTTGTAGAGAGTCCAGGCGCACCCCTATAAACTCTAGGCTCTGGGAGGGGAGCAAAGTGGACTTTGCGAAGTTTATGACAAAGCCTAGGTGTTGAAGGAGTGACACAGTTCGAAAGGTGGCCTGTCTGGCCTCCTGGTAAGTCTGACCCTTGATGAACCAGTCGTCTAGATAGGGGAAGACAAAAACACCTTGAGTTCTCAAGTAGGCCGCCACCACAGCGAGGCACTTTGTAAAGACCCTTGGGGTGGAGGTGAGGCCAAAAGGTAGTACTCTGTACTGGTAATGGTTTCCTCCCACAATGAACCTGAGGTACTTTCTGTGGTCTGGATGAATGAGGATGTGAGTGTATGCATCCTTCAGATCTAAGGAGCACAGCCAATCTCCCTGCTGGAGGTAGGGCAGAAGTGTTCCAAGAGTAAGCATCTTGAACTTTTCTTTCTCCAAGAACTTGTTGAGGTTCCTGAGGTCTAGAATAGGCCTTAGGCCACCGGTTCTCTTTGGCATGAGGAAGTACCTGGAGTAGAAACCGTGCCCCTGCAGGCGAGAAGGTACAGGCTCCACCGCCTTGTCCAGAAGCAGACCTTGAAGTTCTTGAAGGAGGAGGTCTGTGTGTAGAGGAGGTCTTAGGGGCTCCCCTAAGAAGTAGGCAGGGGGCAACTGCTGGAAATGGAGCATATAGCCTCTGTGGACTATGCTCAATACCCAAGCATCCCCTGTAATGGGTGGCCACCTTTGGGCAAACAGGGCTAGACGACCTCCTGTGTAGGAATGGGGCAGCAGAGGTGGAAAGGCTATGCTGTGCAGTCAAAAACCCCCTCCCTGCTGAGTAGGAGCAGGAGCCGAAGGCTTGGGGGTCTTCTGCCTACAGGGCTCATGTCCCTGCCCCTTGGCCTGCTGACCCTGCTGGGGAGCTGGGGAGGCCTGGTACTGAGGGAAAGGTTTGTAGGCAGTCACCTTTCTCGGGTAAAAGGGCTTTTTACCTGAGCCCTTCTTTTTGTGAGAAGGGGCAGAAGTTTTTCTGGACAGCCTTGTCCTAGTCAGGTGCCCAGTTTCGAGCTCAGCTGCCTTCTCGGCCATGGGTTTACCCTCGACGGTGGGATGGTTAGCCAAGATGGCACTCAGGTGCACCCTGACTGAGTTAGATTTCAGCCCCACCTGCGAGAGGTGGGAGTGGTACTGGAGAACCCACCGGGTGGAGCAGGAGAACGGGTCAATCTGAAGCTCAGAGAACCAGATCGAGAAGCTTCGCCACTTATAAAGGCACAGGCCCGTCTTGTCAAGTCCTTCCTTGACGCGAGGAGGATCTCCTCAACCTCTCCCGAAAGGTGTAACGAGGCTAAGGAGACCCGTTCAGCCACCAGGCTGTCCCATCCCTCCTCCTGCGTTAGCAGGTCTGGGGTGCAGCCCAGGGAGACTGGAGGCTCGGACGAGAGTCGAAGAAGGAGCAGGAACCAAGGCAGTCGAGGCCACGAAGGAGCCATGAGAATCACTAAAGCTTGTCCCCACTGAATCTTGTGGAGGATCCTCGCAATGAGAGGAGTGTGAGGGAAAGCATACAGAAGCCCGGAGGTCCAGTTCAGGAGGAAAGCAGCGTATGGCAAAGGAGCAGAGGAGGACCGCCTCCTGGAAGAGGAGGCGGAAGCCCATTCCCCCCTCCTTGTTTATGCAGAACATCACTATCCTGTTCTTGGTCTGCACGAGTATCGACTTTCCTCTCAGATGGTAAAGGCCTTCAGGACCCACAGGACTGTCCGAAGCTCGAGCAGGTTGATCTGTTGTTGGGATTCTTCAGGTGACCATTGCCCCTGGGTGCATAGGTCACTGCAGTGGGCTCCCAGGCCCAGTAGGGAGGCATCCATCTTCAAGACGAGCTCATGCTATGGGGCCTGGAAGGGCATGCCCCGAAGGAGGCTTCGGGGATCCTGCCACCAATCCAGGAAGCTGCATAGGCTGCGGAAGACCCTGACGGGGTCCCGGAGGCAGCCGGAGGCTTAGGTCCATTGAGCTCTGAGGCACTACTGAGCCGCCCGCATGTGCATGGGGAACAATGTGGACGGTTGAGGCCATGTGCCCCAGGAGGCGCAACATGGCTCACACCGGAATCTGTGCCCTGCCCTGGACCTTGGCCGCCAGGGCGCAGAGATGGTCCACATGGTCTTGGGGTAGGAAGGCGGTCACCCACTCCATGTCGAGGAGGGCGATGAACTCCAGGGTCTGCACCGGTTCAAGGTGGGACTTTTGAGTAATTGACCAGGAAGCCGAGGTGTTCAAGGAGGAGGACCGTGCGCAATGCCGAAAGGCGCGCTTCCTCAGCTGATGCCCCCGTGACGAGCCAGTTGTCTAGGTAGGGGAAGATGGGTATGCTCTGTCGCCATAGGTAGGTAGCGGCTGCAGATAGGCACTTGGTGAAGACTGGCAGGGCAGACGCATGCCCAAAGAGGAGCACCCTGTATTGCTAGTGCTCCCCTTCTACTCTTAAACGCATGTACTATCTGTGCCTGGGGTGGACCAGGATGTGAGTGTAAGCATCTCTGAGGTCCAAAGAGCATAGCCAATCACCCTGCTGGAGGAAGGACAGCAGGACACCAAGCGATAGCATTTTGAACTTCTCCCACACCAGAAACTTGTTCAGGTTCCTGAGATCAAAGATGGTGCTTAGGCCCCCCATCCTCTTCGGAACAAGGAAGTATTGGGAGTAGAACCCCCGGCCTCAGAGGTGCGGCGGAACCTTTTCAATTGCCTGCTGACTGAGAAAGTTGTTCAGCTCTTGTTGCAAGCAAGCCTGGTGTGAGGGAAGCCGAGAAGGCTCCATTAGGGAGAAGGGAGGAGGGAGTCTGTCCAGATGAAGCTGATAACTGTCCTGAACCCCCCAAATGACCCAGATGTCCAATGTGACAGACGCCCATTGGAAGGCAAAAAGGGACAGGCGTCCCCCCACAGGCGGAAATGCCGTCAGGGGGTGAGAGGCTAAGCATTCGGCATCAAAACCCCTGGGCTGGCTGCGGTGGCGCCGGCAGTTGGGCCTTGGGCCCTTTTGGTTTCTGTGACCTTGCACTCCCCATTTACCCTGCGCGCCGGTAGTCAGTGCGCGGGTGGGCGTGTAGGGTGGGTATCCCCAGTAGGAGAGTCCCATCCTCTGGAAGAATGGCTTCTTAGTGTGCAGTTTCTTCTGTGGGAGAGAAGAGGACTTACATGAGAGATGGGGGCAAGTTACAAACTCCGTTTTGATCTCGGCTGCCTTATCCTCCACTGAGGCAGGGACATCCAAGAGCTTGTCCTGGACCCACTGTTCCAGGTCCGAAGACTGAAGCCATGCCTGGTGCCGGGCTCTGATGCCGGCTGCTGCCACCTGGGCAGAGGACTCAAACCCATTATATTCAGCGTGGGAGAGATACTTTGAGCAGTCTGCGACTGACCTCAGGAGGGTCTGGAACCTGAGAAGGTGTTCACCCCCAAAGCCTGCGGAAGAACCACCAAGCTCTTTGGCGAGATTGGGCAAGAACATGCCCATATACAGTTGATAGGAGTGGATGTGGCACGCCAGCATGGACCCCTGATAGGCCTTGTGCCCAAGGGCGTCAAGGACTCTGGATTCCCTGCCAGGCGGGACCGAAGAGTGTGACTTCGGGCTCTTTTGCTTCCACATCGCCAATTCCACTACTATGGAGGTGTGCGGAAACTGGATCTTCTGGAACACTGGGCCGTGCTGGACCCTATACATGGCATTAAGCCTTTTGCTCACAATGGGAACCGAGGCAGGCGCTTGCCACATGCGGAGGAGCAGCCGGGACAGAATGAAAGGCACTGGGACCGTAAAAGACTCCTGAGGTAGAAACTCATACTGCAAGATGTCAAGTTCCTCCGCCCTCAGCTTCTCCTCAGTCTGCATGGGCAGATTGAGGGCCCGTGCCATGTCCCGCATGGACACTAAGAAGGAGGTATCCGTGGGAGGCGAACGCCTCTGGGAGACGGGTGAGGACAGGTCCGAAGGAAGGTCCCTGTGGGCTCAGGTCTCCGGGGAGGTATCCCCGTCCGATTCCCAGCCCAAGAGGTCCGAGGACTCCAAGTCAGGTTGGTTGCCCTGTCCAAAGGCTGAGATCCGCTTGGAGCCAGAGGCACTGGCCTTGGAGGACCTCACCCCCGAGGAACGGGACAGCGAGCAAGACCAGTGTCGAGGACCCTCACGAGGCCCACGGCTCTCGGGGGTTTCCAGGGCAGGTTTAGGAACCTCCCTTGGGGGGTCCTCAGTCTTGAGGCGCAAGCCAGCTGTGCTGGGCAGAAGTGCCTGCTTGGCAGCTAAGAATGCAGAAACGCTGCACTCTAGTGGATCCCTTCAACGCCGATGCCGGGATTGGCGGGTCTGGTGTAGAAGAGGTGAGGGGGTTCTCACCAGGATGACTCTCAGGAGACCGGGTGCTATCGCCAGAGGCCTTCATGTCTGTACGAGGTACCTTTTGAGGCCGCTCCTTGTCTGACTCTCGGGAACGCCGGGGAGGGCTGAGAGACTGAGCACAAGACTGTTCGCGCTTGTCCAGAGCCCCTGACAGTGACTGAGGTCTTCTTCTTCTTACGCCGCTCCACCTCAGGGGAACGCTGATCGGAGTGCCGCCTTAGGGTCTGCCTTACAGAAAATGTTGGCTTTCTGCTTACGACTTAGCAGGGTGGACATTTTCTTACAGAGAGAGCAGAGCTCTGGGTTATGGTTAGCCCCCAGACACCATAGACAGCAGTCATGGGTGTCTGTAAGCGACATATTTTTGGAGCATGTACCACATTTTTTGAAGCCAGTGGCCATTGGGGCAAAAAGGGCTCCCTGCAAGGTCAAAGACCCTCAAGGCCAGCGGTTGGAAAAAAAGGGCATGAAAATGTCCCGAAGAGAAAAAAATCCTAAAAAGGCTGGAAAAAAAGGAATCCCCTCCCCCAAGGGAACAAGGGCGAAGGAGAGGACGGGCGAGGACCGGTGCTACCAAAAGAGAGGGCCAGAGGTCAAAAACAAAAACACTTTTTCCGAGGGACGAGGACGTGCGTCCAAAGGGCTCCGCGGAAAAAGGGAGACTGAGCAAGATGGCATCTTTGTGTGGGAAGAGGACAACGCATGTGTGGCAGCAATCCCAAAGGCTTTCTTTGAAAGCTGGGGAATTACTCGGACTCCATCGGTGCCGATGTCACCCATAAGTGAGAACTGACTTCCTGCTTGTTCCTGGAGAAACTACATGACATTGGCCTTAGAGATACTACACTAAACTGGTTCCGCTCCTACCTCGTACACAGGACTGAACAGGTAAGAATTGGTGAAAAAACCTCCCAGCCATTCACACTAACACAAGGTGTTCCGCAAGGTTCCAGCTTATCTGCACTCCTCTTCAACATCTTTCTCCAACCCATATGCAAAATCTTTCAAGACCACAATATCCAATATCAACTATATGCAGAAGGCATTATGTTCTTCACCCCCTTTAACTTAACAATGCCAAACTTCACTAATGTTAGTAACTGTTTTACTAAGATAAGATATTGGCTCCACCAACACAACCTTATCATTAACCAAGCTAAAATGGAAGCACTTCATATTTTTCCAATCCATCCTAATCTCCCCTGACATCACTTGTCCTCGGAGATTACATTGTCTCTGTAAAGAATGAACTCAAATATCTTGGCATAATAATTGACCAGAATCTTACCTTTCAGGAATGGAAAAGGAGAACATCCAAGGAAATTTATATTAAGATCAGAACTCTGAGAAACCTCCGCCCCTTATTAAACCCAGATTCCTTCCGTACCATTTACCAAAAGCCATAACCACCCCATCTCTTGACTATTGCAACCTCATATATCACGGTCTCCCAAAACAAAGTATTCATCCTCTCCAAATGGCCCAGAATACTATAGCATGCCTAATCACTAACACACCCAGACAAGCCCACGTCACCCCCGTCTTCCAAGACCTCCACTGGCTCCCTATGCTGGCTAGAATAAAGTTTTAAACCCTCACACAGACTCGCAAAGTCATACACAATGAATCTGCCCTCTGTCTTCTTTCCCTCCTCTCTAAGCCTAATAACACTAGATCACATAGACCCAACTCTCAAGCACTCTAAACATCCCAGCACAAAAGAAAAGGAGTAAACAGTCTACCTACAACCAAGCCTTCTCTCTCTATGCCTCCTCTGAATGAAACGCGCTCCCATCTAATCTACGAGGCTGCTCCGATCACACTGAATTCCGTAAAAGTCTCAAAACCTTCCTCTTCCAGGAATACTTTGCACTACCCCCTGTCAGACGGCTGCCTGGGTGAGAATGTTCACAGTCTTGGCAAGTGCATATGTCAATATGATTTGCAAGGGATTGTGGGCAATGCAGTCCATTCACACCCGACACAGCTGCTCACAATAATTTAGTTGTGCTCAAGTGTAAAGCCAATAAGATATTTATTTATGGGGTTATTTCTCCCAACACAGATATGCTTGGTAGCACATAAATCAGGTTACTTGCTTTCAGTGTTTAACTTAGAAAAACAAAAATCAGGAAACAACATTTGAACTTGTCAGGCAATCAAAGCAAAAGAAATAAGACCTGGTTGGCAACAAACTGGTCTTTTCTGTAGGCTTTAGCTAATATTCTCTTAGCAATGTATCAAACAACAAACCTAAAGCCACAAAGAAAGGAAAAACTGTTCTTTTCAGGTTAACTTCTTATATCTTCCCACATAGATTCAGAAGTGATTCTCTCAGAGCTCACAAGCAATTAGGTAAGGCTCAATTGCTAGGAGTTATCCAGCTGAAACCCCTTAGCTGGCTTGCTTTCTACTGCGTGGCTAGAAATCCTGCTCAGGAGCTTTTCTGAGAAGATTAAAGAACAAGTTTGTATTTCTTTGTGATGGTTGCTGTACTTTTATAACAGAAATCACCAAAGGAGTTTAGACAGAGAGCAGTCCATGTAAACACATTCTTCATTTGCTATCATTTCCCCTTCTTCAACAAGCATGGGTTCAATATCATGGATTGGCACAGATGAATCTCCCAATGGAGCACTTTCCGGAGAATACTTGTTTCCCTGCTGTCTTTCAAGGTTATAGCTAGGGCATAGATCAGTGTTCATACCTGAGCTTCCATTGCTGTTAGAGTTCCTCTCTATATAGCCTGGCCAGTATGTAGTCCAGTTTTTATGTCCAGCCTTCCAATCCAGATCCCTGGACACTGGATCTCTCTTCACATACCTTCTGGCACGGGTCTTAGGGTCCCTTCCACGTGCAGCCGTCTCCCTCACAGGTACCGTCTGGAGATTCCTAGCTCTGCAGCACCATTCCTCTGGCTTTCCCCAATCCAATGGTGTATGCTGGCCCTTGGAATGCCTCCCAGTATACGTACTGCTCCAGCCTCCTCTAGACCTCCCAAAGGCTTTTCTCTTCTTTCTTCCAAAGGGTTTCTTGCCCTCTCTGTCCGTCCGGTTTGGCCTCTGCTTCTGATGATCCTCCAGATGAAACTGAGGATATCCAAGCTGATCATGAAGATGATGATGATCCTGAGGATAATTCTCTGTAGAATAAAATAGTAAATACGCTTACCTGGTAATTGTAGTTCCTTTAGTTCTGACAGTGCAGTCCTCATACATCTGGGTAGTCAACCTCTTCCCGCAGCTAGGAGACTGGCATATCAAAATTATGACATCACTGGAGATATATACTGACCCCCTTTGCTCCTCCTCCTTCCAGTGTGAACTATTAACAAAGCAGACTCAAAGGAGCAATAAAGAAATAAGAAGCAATAACCATACAAATGCGTTGAAAAACAAATCTCAGCTTATCAATCACTAAAATTTTTTTTTTTTTTTTGGAAATGTATGATGATACGTTACCGCATGTCCTGCCTGCTACTCGACCCCTGCAGCATCTGAAACAGAGGAACACAGTAAAGCAGAGACTGTAAAACAGAGGAGTCGGCTCACCGCCCACATTCCGTTAGCTTGAACTCCAAGCAGAAACCCTGAAAAGAAAGATCAAGGGTGGGAAGGAGGACTGCACTGTCAGAACTAAAGGAACTACAATTACCAGGTAAGCGTAATTACTATTTCCTTATCGTTCCTCCAGTGCAGTCCTCATACATCTGGGATGTACCAGAGCAGTATTCACGGGAGGGGATCTTATTGAGCGACAGATAACACCGCCGCTCCAAAGCGGGCATCAGCAGCAGAAGCCACATCTAGGCGGTAATGTTTACTGAAAGTATGCAACGACGACCAAGTCGCCGCCCGACAAATGTCCGCGGGCGGCACCAAGCGACTCTCTGCCCACGAGCAAGCCTGCGCTCTAGTGGAATGTGCCCGTAAACCGAACGGCACCGAACGTCGCTGAAGCAGGTACGCAGAAGAGATTGCTTCCTTAATCCATCTGGAAATGGAAGCCTTAGTCGCCGCTGCGCCCTTACGCGCTCCTCCAAAGAGAACAAACAACCGATCCGTTTTACAAAAGGGCTCAGTGACCTGTAAATAACGCCGCAAAACCCATCGCACGTCCAAGCGTCGGAGGACCGGGTCCGACCCTCCCCCATCAAGGTTCCCTAAAACCGGCAGAGACACTACCTGATTGACGTGAAAGGGAGAAACCACTTTCGGCAGAAAGGAAGGAACCATACGCAAGGTTAGCTTACCCTCCGAAAAGATAAGAAACGGTTCGCGACAGGACAAGGCCTGCAATTCAGAGATACGGCGAGCAGAGCAAATCGCTACCAGGAAAACTGCTGTCAAAGTCAAATCTTTCAACGAAGCGCGCTTCAACGGTTCAAAGGGCGAGTTGGACAAGGCAGTAAGCACCAAATTAAGATCCCAAGCCGGGACCCCAGAACGAGAAGCGGGACGCAGCTTAGTCACCGCAGTCAAGAATCTCTGAACATCCGGGTGACAACCCAACGACACGCCGTTGATCTTGCCCCGATAACAAGCCAGCGCCGCGACCTGTACCCGCAGAGAACTGGCTGCCAAGCCCTTGGAAAAACCGTCCTGGAGAAAATCCATAACTACCGGAACAGCGACTGTGGACGCCCGAACCCAGCGCCTCAAACACCAATCCTCAAAGAGTCGCCATATACGCACATACGCCAGCGACGTAGAGCGACGTCGCACACTCAGCATGGTGGAGACCACCGCCGCGGAATAACCACGCTTCCGCAACTTCGCCCGTTCAATGGCCAAACCGTAAGCGAGAACAGACTCACTTGAGGCATGAAGAGCGGCCCCTGGATCAGAAGATCCGGGCGCTCCAGAAGCCTCCAGGGCTGACCGTCCAAGAGCCGGACAAGATCCGCGAACCACGGACGACGAGGCCAATCGGGTGCCACCAGGAGAACCCTCCCCGGATGCCGCCCGAATCTTTGTACCACACGGCCTATCATCGCCCACGGTGGAAACACATACAGCAGACCGTCCAACGGCCACTGCTGGAGGAGGGCGTCTATGCCTTCGGACATCCGCTCTCGACGTCGACTGAAGAAGCGAGGAACTTGGGCAGACAGGAAAGTCGCCATCAAATCCATCACCGGCATCGACGTGTACTCTGCTGAGAAAGTCGGCCTTCACATTGTCCTTTCCCGCAATATGGGCTGCCGATATCGCTGTCAACCGGGGCTCCACCCACAGGAATAACAGAGATGCTTCTGCCTCCATGGCGGTACTGCCCGTGCCGCCCTGACGATTGATGTATGCAACCGTTGCCGAGTTGTCCGAAAGAACTCGAACCGCTCGGTTGGACACTGTCCGCTCGAAGGCTAGAAGCGCTAACCGAACTGCTCGAAGTTCCAATCGATTGATTGACCACGCCGCCTCCGGGGGAGACCATAGACCCTGCGCAAATAGGCCCTGACAATGCGCTCCCCAGCCGCCGAGGCTGGCGTCCGTCAACAAGGGAAGCTACTCCGGCTGTTCCAGAGGCATTCCGGCCGCCAGAGACTGAGGAAGTAACCACCACTGAAGAGACCGGTGAACCGACGGAGGACAGGGCAGCCTTTTTCTGAGAGAATCGTTCTGATGAGACCAACGACGGAGCAGAGCGCGCTGCAAAGGACGCATGTGCACCTTCGCCTAAGGCACCGTCTCCAGAGCTGCTGCCATGGTGCCCAGCACGCGTAGATAATCCCAGGCCGAAGGATTTGGCTGCGATCGGAAGGTTCGTAAGAGCAACCGTAAGGCCTCCGCCCGCTCATGGGGGAGAAACACTTGTCCTGCCTTGGTATCGAATCGGACTCCCAGATACTCGAGATTCTGAGAGGGCTCTAAATGGCTCTTGGTCAGGTTGATCACCCAACCCAGGCTCTGGAGAAAACGGACCACCTTGTCCGTCATCCGAAGACTTTCTTCGTAGGACTTCGCCCGAATCAACCAATCGTCCAGATACGGGTGGACAAGAACGCCCTCCCGCCTTAATGCCGCCCCTACGACCACCATGATCTTTGTGAACGTACGTGGCGCCGTAGCTAGACCGAAGGGAAGAGCTCGAAACTGGAAGTGACCCCACGAAAGGGCGAATCGCAGAAACTTCTGATGGGAATCGAGTATTGTAACGTGGAGATACGCCTCGGAGAGGTCCAGCGATGTCAAGAACTCCCCGGGACGCACCGCCATGATGACGGACCGAAGGGTCTCCATCCGGAAATGAGGGACCTTTAGGCAACGATTGACAGCCTTGAGATACAGAATGGGCCGTGATGTTCCCCCCTTTTTGGGGACGACGAAATAAATGGAGTAACGACCCAACCTGAACTCGGCCTTGGGGACTTCCGTAACCGCGCACAACTGAAGCAGACGGTTGACGGAAGAGGCCACCGCTGCCGCTTTCGCAGAGCCTTTGCACGGGGAGCGAACAAAGGATTCGCGCACGGGACGGACAAACTCGAGAGCGTAGCCGAGTTGAATAATGTCTAGAACCCACTGATCTGTCGTAATGAGGGTCCAGGCAGAAAGAAACTCTCGCAGGCGTCCGCCAATGGCAATCTCTTCCGCCGGGACCCGCCTCATTTCATTGCGACTTGCGCGGGGCGGAGGCCGCAGAAGCGGAAAAACCCTGCCGCCGCTCCGGAAATTCCGAAACCCCTGTCCTCTCGTCGGGAATCGGCCTCTCTGGAAACCGCCATAACGGGAGGATTGAAAGCGACGAAAATCGCGAGAGGAACCGCGATACGCTGTCGCCGACCGAACCGTTTTGGGCTTATCTTCGGGAAGTCGACCAGGCTTAGACTCGCCCAAGTCTTTCACCAACTTATCTAAGTCCTCCCCAAAGAGCAACCCGCCTTTAAAGGGAAGCTTAGTGAGCCGGGACTGAGAGGAACTATCAGCCGACCAGTTTCTGAGCCACACTGAACGTCGAGCGGCTACTACCGAAGCCGTACCGTTAGCCAGAACGCAAATGAGATCGTAATGGACATCCGCTAAATAAGCGGCACCAGACTCCAAACGATCTAACTCTTTAAAGTCGTCGTCTTCCAAGCGGGAAGAAAGACGAAGACGTTGAGCCCAGCGCAAACAAGCACACGCAACCCAAGCTCCACAGACGGAGGCTTGAAGACAAATAGAATTGGCGTCAAAATTTTGCTTCAAGAGCCCATCCACCTTCCGATCTTGAGCATCCTTTAACGCCGCACCACCTTCCACCGGAATGGTGGTCTTTTTGGTCACCGCAGACACCACCGCGTCCAACCGCGGAGCCTGAAACCGCTCTTTGTCCTTGTCCGCGAGCGGATAAAGCTTATTGAGAGTGCGAACACCCCGCAACCCGGCTTCGGGCTTGTCCCACTCAACCTGGATCATTTTGGTGACCACCCGGTGTAATGGGAAAACCACCTGTGTCTGACGTTCAGCCTCAATCACAGGGACTTCTATGGCAGCGTCCGAGACAATCGGAGAGGCCATGTTCAAAACCTGTAACGCCTCGGCCACAAGAGAAGACAACTCTTCCCTCCGAAAAATTTGATAATTTTGGCCTGGTCCTCGGGCTCCGGTATTTCCCCCTACTCCAGGTCTGGAGGAGAACCTTCAGCCTCCCAGGCCGGCTCAGAGTCATCCGGCCATTCGTCATCAGCCGCTGTGGACTCCAGCTTTCGCGCCCGCTTAGCAGCCGGCGGATCTGTACCTTTCGCCGTGACAGAGTCACGCGATGTGTCAGGCACCGCCGAAGTTCCAGAACCGGTAAAGGTACCCTGCTGACGCAGACAAAAAGCTTGATGCATCATTAAAATAAACTCCGGGCAAAACGCCCCAAGTTCCGAAGAAGCACCCGCCTGCGAGACGCCTGAGGGACCCGCAGTGACCTCCGGAACTGGAGAAGGCAGTAGCGTCCGAGAAGCCACCTCCGGGACCAGGGCCGAAGCTCCTGCATCCTCCACGTTGTCTGCTCTCTCAAGCTGCTGCTCCATGGCAGCCGATAGAGTGGCACAGCCACTGCAGACACCTGTGACAGACAAAGACCCTCTCCCGGTACCACAGACCAGGCAGAGAGGTCTTTTGGGCATTTGCCAAAAGAGCTGGAGTCAAAACTCCTGAATCCTAAAAGAACAGGCGCCCAAAAAAACCCCCCCAAATTTGTAACTTCACCTGAAGCTCCTCTGGGGCCCCTCCCCCTCCCTCCACTGAAGCGAACAGGGAAGTAGGGAGTACCTTAGAAAAAATGGCAGAAAATGAAAGAAAATAAATAAACTAAAAGAAAACAGGAAAAGAAACCCGAAAAGGAAAGGGTACTCACAGATTTTGAGGCTTTGCAGAGAATGAAATCAGAGCTGTGCAACACGAGGGTTTGATTCAAAATGGCCGCCGCAAATTAAACTGGAGAAAAGAAAAGGGCGCCAAAAAAAAAATAAAAGCTGCACTGAAGAAATCAAGGTGCTCTGCAGCTGCCTAGTCCGGTGAGGTAGACCGACTAGTGCAGCAGGGAAAATTACAAAGCCTCAGCTCAACCGGCAACTCTCCACGAAGAAAAACAGCCTCAGGGCACAAAGGGAAATCCCCAATTAAGAGAGGAATCCCTGAGCCGGTTTAGCAGAGAAGGGCTCTCTCCCGTAGTGTCCGGGGAGAGAGAACTTCTGCTGTGCATGTGCAGCACAGGCACGCATCCAAAACTTAAAGAAATGAAAGAAATAAAAGAAATTAAAGTCTGTAGCTGCTGAGGGAAACAGGCAGAAGGCAGAACTCACTGCAGGAGCACTTGCCCCCCCCCCCCCCTCCTGAAGGAGCCTGTGTGAAAGAATTAAAGGCACAGGCTCCTGATAAACCAAAACAAAATTTAAATGAGAATTGAAACCCACAAATGCTGACAACACTACCAGCTTCTTATTAGATGATCAGTTCCAGAGAGCCCACACTTGGGCTCAACCACCTCCTGCTGCAAGGAGACTGGCAACACTGGAAGGAGGAGGAGCAAAGGGGGTCAGTATATATCTCCAGTGATGTCATAATTTTGATATGCCAGTCTCCTAGCTGCGGGAAGAGGTTGACTACCCAGATGTATGAGGACTGCACTGGAGGAACGATAAGGAACTCTACCTTTATTCTGCTTAGATGAGTGCTCCTCCCTAACACAGCGCAGCTGTGCTGAATCAGGCCCTGCCCTTTGAGATGAGTGCTTAGGGATTACCTCATAGCCCTCCTGATTGAACACACGTTTCCCCACTTCAGCTCCTCTAATGGCTGTTGGAAACCTGGTGCATTCTGGGACTGGTAGTCTTTTATGGGAAAATTCTGTTTTCTTATTTCTACCAGAACTGACAGGTTGCTTGTTCAGAGTCACTTCACCTTTTCTATAGCTCCTTCCTGAGCTATGATAAGCTTCCTTATCACACCCCTTAAACCACAACCAACCTAGCATAACTAGACCCTTTCAACAGAAGTCATTCTGCCCTGTCCATCCCTTCCCCAATCTTACCTCCGCCTCCCCCACTCTACTCTCTCTCTCCCATATGTCCCCCCTTATAATTAGTTGCCCCTCAGTTGGTTTGCAGCTTGATGTGCTATGAGGACTTGTGTGCATCAGTGATGCTGAGGGCTAAGCTATCGGTAGTTTAACTACTGGCAGGGTCTCCCAAGAAAGACAGGTCTCAGCTGAGGTGCCAAACTAAGACAAACCACCCATCTGGGCAGCAGCAGAATGGGACAGTGTTGGCGGCGGAGGATCACATTTCTGTGACAACGGCAACAACACTAAACTTAAACTGCGTGAAGGAAAGGCCTGGCAATCTACTTCTATATCTTGCCATGAAAACCCAGTGGATACTCACAACAAAACAAATTGCACTATAGTGCTGGAAGATGAGACCCCCAGGTCGGAAGGCACTCAACTAGCTACTGGGAAGGAGCTAAAGACTTTTCAGAGTAAAGTCAGCATTTATAGTGGGGTTAGATCACCGACCTCGGGACGTCTGACTGCTGATGTAGCTGTGCATGAAATGAGAGTCAGAAGCTGCAAAGATGTCCTACATATTGGGACATGGAACATACAAAGCATGAACCAAGGGAAGTTGGAGGTGGTCAAGAATGAAATGGAACGTATACAATTTGATCTGTTGGATGTCAGCGAACTAAAATGGACTGGCATCGGGCACGTTGCATCAGATGATCACATGGTCTACTATGCTGGAAATGAAAGACAAAGAAGAAATGGTGTTGCATTTATAATAAAGAAGAAATGTGCAAGAACTGTAATGAAATACAATTCAGTCAGTGAACGTTTAATCTCTATTTGTCTACAAGGAATGCCTATCAACACAACTATAATTCAAGTATATGCCCCAACAAGAGCTGCAGAAGAGGATGAAATTGAGTTCTATGAACAAGTACAAGCTGAAATTGACAGAACATACAAACAGGATATCCTGATAGTCATGGGTGACTGGAATGCAAAAGTTGGCAACAAAGAAGAAGGCAAAATGGTTGGAAAATATGGACTTGGCAACAGAAATGAAGCTGGAAGAAGACTGAGAATTCTGCAAGATCAGTGATCTATTCATCTTGAACACTTTCTCCAGCAATAAAAGCAGCGACTGTACACATGGACTTCATCCAATGGATTGTACAAAAATCAAATTGACTACATCTGTGGAAGTCAACGATGGAAAAGCTTGATAACATCAACAAAGACAAAACCTGGAGCTGACTGTGGTACAGATCACCAACTACTAGTATGCAAATTCAAGCTAAAGTTGAAAAAGAGCAAGCCACTCATGAATGTAGCAAAATATGACCTTGAGAATGTGCCACTGGAATTTAAAGACTGCCTGCAAAATCAATTTGCTACTTTAGATACAAATGACAGAGCTCCAGAAGAGTTATGGAATGACATCAAGAAGGTTGTGTTGGAAGAAAGCGAGAAGTCTCTACAAAAGGTGAAAAAGCAAAAATGGCCAAAATGGATGACTGAAGAAACTCTGAAAATTGTTCAGAAATGCAAAGAAGCTAAAGCCAGAGGAGAAAAAGAGGCAATCACAGAACGCAATAGAGATTTCCAATGTGCAGCAAGACAGGACAAGGAAAAGCACTACAATGATGCATGCAAGGAAATAGAAGCAGAAACCATTAGAGGAAGAACAATATTGACTTTACTAAAACTATGGGAGTTAAAGAAGAAATTCCAGCCTCAAATTGGAATGTTACAAGATGCTCAAGGATCTATGTTGAATAATGCTGAGAAGATTAAGAAAAGTTGTGAAGAATATACAGTATTTTTATATGATCAAGTAGACCAACAGCCGTTTCAACCTGTACCTTATGATCCAGAACTATTGGTGATAAAAGAAGTTGAAGCAGCATTGAAAGCCTTATCAAAGAACAAAGCACCAGGCATTGATGGCATTCCCATAGAAGTATTACAGCAATCGGATGCAGCTGTTACCATACTTACAAGGCTCTGCCAGGAAATTTGAAAGACAACATCATGACCAACTGACTGGAAAAGACCTGTGTTTATACCAATACTAAAGAAAGGTGATCCAACTGACTATGGAAATTATCACACAATCGCTCTGATCCCACATGCCAGCAAGATTCTACTGAAGATTATTCAACAGAGACTACAATCATACCTGGAACAAGAACTACCTGAAGTGAAAGCAGGGTTCAGGAAAGGGAGAGGAACAAGAGACATCATCGCGGATGTGAGAAGGATCCTTGAAAAGACTAAAGAATACCAAATGGATATCTATTTGTGCTTTATTGACTACAGCAAGGCTTTTGATTGTGTAAACCATGAGAAACTCTGGGCCACATTAAGAAGCATGGGCATACCAGAACACCTGATTGTTCTCTTGCACAATGTGTACAATGATCAAGAAGCAACATTCGAACGGAACAAGGAGAAACAGAATGGTTTAAAATCAGCAACTGGCAAAATCAATTATTTCTTTTTGATGGAGAAGTAATTGAAATAGTGGACAACTTTAACCTACTTGGATCAACTATCAATAAAGAAACAACAAGCAGTCAAGAAATCCGACAATGCATTGCTCTTAGCAGAATGGATATGAAGGATCTAGACAAGATTCTGACGAGCAGAGATGTCTGTCTCTATACAAAGATTCAACTCGCTCAAGCCATGGTATTTTCAATAACATCATATGGATACGAAAGTTGGATAGTGAAAAAGATACAGGAAGGAAATTGTTGCCTTTGAATTATGGTGCTGGTGGCAAATACTACAAATACCATGGACTGCCTGAAGAACAAACCAGTCAGTACTAGAGGAGATCAAACCTAAGTTTTCTTTAGAAGCTCAGATGACAAGACTTCGACTTTCATACTTTGGACACATCATGCGAAGAGAGAGATCATTAGAGAAAGACATCATGCTTGGCAAAATAGAAGGTCAATGCAAAAGAGGAAGGCCAGCAATGAGATGGATCGATACGGTAACAGCAGCTACAGGTGCCAGTCTGTCAACAATGAGCCACCTGCTTGAAGACCGAACACAATTTAGGACAATTATCCAGAGGGTCGCCATGAATCAACACAGACTCGATGGCACTTAACAACAACAACATAATTAGTTGCCTTACTGGCCTACCCTTCTGTAAATATGTAAAAAGTTAAAGTTGACTTTTTAATTATCCTGTTTTATTCTCAAGAAGTTTTTGCTCTCTGTGAAACAGCTGTACCCATACTGTTATGTTACGTTCCATGTAAACCATCTTGAATTGTAGAAAGACGGTATATAAAAAGTTTTAAATACATAAATAAATAAATAAATAAATAAGGGTGACCCTAGTGGAGCTCTCCTATGTCGTGCTCCAATGAGAAATCCACCCACAAGGATGGTTGCTCACAAGTGAAATCAGTTTTTCTTCTCAATTTTTTCTTGGAGTCTCTTAAATTTTCAGAGAGCTGAAAAGATGCATATCTGCTGAAGACAGAATTACTGAAGTCTCCCTCTAGTGGTTCTGGCTGATATGGCATGATGTCCTCTGTCTCCACATCTGCTGGTAGGGCGACAAATCCCACTTGTCTGGACTGGTCTAGCAGAATGATATGGAAGCCCTGTTATAAAACTACGCTCAACAAGTCTTTACACAACTCATTCCAAAACATTCAAATCAGCTCATCAACCTACTCGCACTAAAACAAACAAAAAAACCTTACCACATTAGGAATTACAAGATGCAATTCCGTTGTTAACAATGAAACATAATCTTCTGATTTGCTTGTTTCAACAAATAAACCTTTTCGGCCAAAAGTGCTGAAAAATAAAAATAAAACAAATGTTTTATATATGTATATAAAATATTTAAGTGCCTACATATGAATGGACTAACAAAAACATTGATCTACCAAGCCTCAATCATGGGCACTTCTGGTATTAATAATACAGTAGTGGCATTAAAAGCTGTGTTAATAGCAAGTCTTCATGGTGCAATGCTAACACCCATCATTTACAAAGGGGCTGATATTTAAATGTCATGGCTGTCAGCCGTGGCATTTAATTATCAACTGGATATTCAGCAACAATAGCCGGATAGTGACTACTGCTGAATGTATGGATTGAGCGGCCATTATCCAGATCCAGTGCCGGTCTTATCTGGATAGTGGTGGTTTTGAGCTGGACATTTATCCAGATAGCAATTTAGGCCTGAATTTTATGTCATCCATGTTGTCTGGATAAGTGCCAGCTGGAAATCGCTGCCCATAAATCACCCCTGCACTAACTGGATAGTGCCAGGACAATCTGGATAGGCTACCAAATATCTCAGTCAAACACCCTTATCCTGATAGCTTGTCATGGGCTATCTGGATGAGGGCTTTGAATATCAGCCCACACATTCTCCAGGCCAATTAATGAGAGTTTAAGGGATATCTATTTCTTTAGAGGTCAATTTTCAAATAGGGTTACCAGACATCCCTGATTTTCAGGGACTGCCCCTGATTTCAGGGCTTTGTCCCAATTCCGATCTCATTGGCATCCTTCTGTCCTGGATTCTAGTAATGGGGATAGAGGTGACATGCCAGGTCTGTGGCAACAGAATCACTGCCACTGCCACTGCCATGGCTTTTCACTGGTTCTGAGTCTGTGATGGTGGTGAACTATATGCATTAAAAAACAAAAGCTTGGTGTCTATAGTTCCTGCACACTTGGAAGGCTTTGCCCATCCGCCTCCTTCTGACGCATGCTTTATATGTCATAGAGGTGTACCTATTAAGGCCTTCCAAGCACACAGGAGTTGAAAAGACTCTGCGCTTTTGTTTTTTTTAATGCTTAGAATTCACCATTGCTGCTGCCATAGACATTGAGAGAGGCAATGGCAGAGGTAGAGGCAGGCTGGGGGAAGTGTTAGGAAGATGCTGACCATAGGGTAGGAGAGGTGGAAGACAGAAAGTGAACATGAGATAGGATAGAGAATAAATACTGGACATGGGATGGGAGCATAGGAGTAGGGAGGCAGATGCTGGGAATGGGGAGGAAATGGGACAAGTTGGACACAGAAGGCGGGAAAGAGATAGGGGAGATACTCGAAACTTGAGTGAGGAGATGTTGGATACCCTGGGAGTGGATAGTGATGGGAAAGGGAAATGTTGGACATCTGGGGGATGTTAATAAAGGGAAGATACTAGATATCTGGAGGAAGGGGTAAGGAGAAATTTTGTACTGCTGGTCTCCCTCTGAATCATCTCTCCACTTCAATCTGTTCAAAATTCAGCCTGAGGATAATCCTCTGCCAGTCTCACTATGCTCGTGCAACCCCTCTTTCTTAAGTTGCTTCACTGGCCCCCTATCTGTTTCCATATCTAGTTCATACTTATCCTACTGACCTATAAGTACTTTCATTCTGCTGCACCTCATCACCTTTTATATTTCCCTACACCCTATCTTTGGGAACTCTGCTCCTCTGGCAGATCACTTCTATCTGTGCCCATCTCTTCCACTGCCAACTCCAGCCTTCAATCTTTCCCCCTTGCTGCTCCTTATGCCTGAAACAAACTACCCGAGTCAGTATGTCAAGCTTCATCTCTGGCTCTTTTCAATTGAGGCTAAAAACTCATCTCTTTGAGGTTGCTTTTGAATCCTGATTTGCATAGTCTCCTGCTCTCCAACTATGTGTTTCCATAGGATTCCCTTAGACATATTTTAGTCCCCAGCTGTTGTGTTGTCTCTCTTGTCTAGATTGTAAGCTCTGATGAGCAGGGACAGTCTCTTACATTTATTTATTTAACAACTCTTATATACCGCGCTATTTGTTATCAGTGCGGTTTACATACAACAAGGGTACACAGTCAGAAGCCTGTTCTGTGCTTACATTGTAACATGCCTTGTAGCGCTATACAACCCATTTGCAAAATCTCCTTTGTTGTAGTAGTAGTATGGAGAAAGGAAGAGAAGGTGAAATACCGGATATGGAGCATGGAGAAGGGAAGAGAAAGGAAAATGCTGGACCTGGAGCAGGGATATGGAGAGAAGCGAGGAGTTAGTGAGAGAGAATGGGGAAGGAGGAAGAGAGATGCAGAATGGGAGGGCTGGGGTGAGAGAGATGCAAACTATAGATAGATGCAGCAAAAAAGGGAGAGAATGAGGACTAATTGAGGAGGAGCAAAATCAGAATGGACAGAGAAGTGGAAAAATTAATTGAAGAAAGCTGAAAGATCAATGTCAGAGATGGATGTAGAGGAGGAAGTGAAGACAGGAGGTGAGAAAGTGTAGTTACTCACCTGTAACAGGTGTTCTCCGGGGACAACAGGAATCAGTCCTCACATATGGGTGATGTCGGCGCCGATGGAGCCGTCGTGCAGAGCAAATCCCCAGCTTTCAGAGAAAGCCTTTGGGAATTGCATCATGCATTTGTGGTCCTCTTCCCGCCCAAGGGTGCCATCTTGCTCAGTCAAATGACACAGCTAAAAAGACGGCAAAAAGAACAAAATATAATAAGACTGCAACTCCAAGGGGAGGAGGGAGGGTCGTGAGGACTGATTCCTACTGTCCCCGGAGAACACCTGTTACAGGTGAATAACTACGCTTTCTCCAGGAACAACCAGAAAGTCAGTCCTCACATATCGGACTCCCTAGCTATAGGCTACTGAGAACCCACAGCCGAAAAATAGGCTCCCTCTACGAGAGCCGCAAGCAGCCACAATAGGAATCTAACTGAGAGATTAACAGTCCGGTAGCCTGACACAGTAGGGTCAGAGGGCAGGAGTTGCCTAGACCTCAAAAAGGTTACGGAGTACAGGCTGGCCAAAAGCACTGTCCTGTCGGGACTCCCTATACAGGCAGTAATGGGTAATGAAAGTCTGACCCGAAGACCAGGTGGCGGCTTGGCAGATATCTGCTAGCGGAACAGAGCGGAAATGAGCCACTGATGCCGCCATGTCCCTGACCCGGTGGGCCGTAACACGACCTTCCAACAGAAGCTCGGCTGCCCTGTATACCCAGGCAATACAGTCCTCTACCTAGATGGACAGCGTACGCTTGGAAATGGCCATCCCCAGCTTACTGGGGTCATAGAATACGAAGAGCTGAGAAGCCCTTCTATGGCCCTGCGTATGTTGGATATAGAAGGCTAACGCCCTCTTACAGTCCAGGGTATGCAGAACTGTCTCTGCCTGACTGGTACGCGGCCTGGGAAAAAAGGTAGGCAGCACTACCTCCTTGTTGAGGTGAAACAAAGAGACTTCTTTCGGAAGGAACTTGGGGTGTGTGCGGAGCACCACCCAGTTCCTATAGAACCTTGTATAAGGCCTGTCGGACACAAGGGTCTGAAGCTCACTCACTCGCTGAGCTGACGTGAGTGCCACCAAGAAAACTACCTTCCAAGAAAGGTAGCGTAGATAGCAGGTTGCCATCAGCTCAAAAGGAGGCCGAGTAAGTTGCCCTAAAACCACATTCAAATCCCATTCAGTCGCTGGAGGACGGACCAGAGGCTTCAGCAGAAGTAGGCCTCTCAAGAACCTGGTAACTGGCAGAGAGAGGCTTTCCCTCCACTGGAAAGTGGTTTGCTGCAAGGGCACTGAGGTGAACTCTGACGGAGTTGGACTTAAGGCCCAAATCCGAAAGGTGGAGAAGATACTGTAAGACCACTACAACCTGGCAGGAGAAGGGGTTTACAATCTGCTCCTCGCACCAAGCCACAAACCTACGCCACTTGAAGGCATAGGTCTGTCTAGTTGACAGCCTCCATGAGGCCAGCAAGACCTCTTCCACATCTTTTGGAAGGAGGAGTGGTGCGAGCACTACCCTTTCAGCAGCTATGCCATCAGGTTGAGGGAGTTGAGTTTGGGGTGCTGGAGAGTGCCCCCCTCCTGGGACAGGAGGTTTGGAGAGGACCCCAGGGGAATGGGGGCCTCCACCGCTAACTGAAGTAGAAGCGGAAACCAGGTTTGTCTCGGCCAAATGGAAGCTACCAGGATGACCGAGGCCTTGTCCTGGAGGATCTTGAATAGAGTCTTGGCCACCATAGGCATCGGGAAAAACATATGCAGGAGGCCCACAGACCATGATATGAGAAATGCGTCGGCAGTCACCCTGTGCAGGTGTGGCTGCCTGGAACAGAAGTGGGGCAACTGATGATTGACCAGACTGGCAAACAAATCCATTATTGGCTGTCCCCATGTCTGAAAAAGCCAATGGACTACTCTCCTGTCCAGCTGCCACTCATGGGGCTGGAGAATCCTGCTTAGCCTGTCGGCCAAGCAGTTGTCTTGGCCTGGCAGGTAAACTGCCCACAGATGAATGCCATGCCGGACTGCAAAGGAGCACAGATCCACGGTTTCCTGACACAGTAGGCGGGACCCTGTGCTGCCCTGCTTGTTCACATAGAACATGGCTTACTTGGTTGTCTGTCTGTACCAAGACAGGCTCATGAGCCGAGGTCCGCCAGAACACTCGAAGAGCCAGGCGGATGGCACGAAGCTCAAAGAAATTGATTTGTTGTTTTCTCTCACTTGGAGACTACACGCCCTGGGTACAAAGCCCCTGGCAATGGCTCCCCAGCCCAGCAGAGGTGCATCTGTGGTCGGGATCCTCGTGTGCTGAGGAGCCTGGAAAGGCATCCCCACTTCCAAGTGGAATGTTTGATGCCACCAGTCCAGGGACTGTACTAGTCGTCTGGATACGGTGACTCTGTCTCGGAGGCCACCCATAGCCTGTGTCCACTGATCTCTGAGACACCACTGAGCAGTTCGCATGTGTAGGTGGGCATCTGGTGTCACATGGACTGTGGAAGCCATGTGCCCAAGGAGGCGCAGAAAGTGCCTTGCTGACACTTGGGATCTGCGACTCACCTGGCGTGCCAGGGCCAGAAGCCTCTTTGCCCTGTCTGATGGCAGGTAGGCCCTTGCCTGAAGGGTATCGAGTCTTGCCCCAATGAGCTCTAGTTGTTGAGTGGGAACAAGGCTGGACTTGGAGTAATTGATTACAAACCCCAGATGCTGGAGCACCTGGATGGTGCAGGATGTGGCCTGATGGACCTCTGTGGCTGAAGTGGCTCTGATGATACAGTCGTCTAGGTAGGGGAAGACAAAGACCCCTTGAAGTCTGAGATAGGCGGCCACCACCGCCAGGCATTTTGTAAATACCCTAGGGGGCGGAGGCCAGGCCAAAGGGAAGTACCCTATACTGGTAGTGATTGCCTCCCACCACAAAGCGCAGATATTGTCTGTGGTCTGGGTGTATTAGGATGTGTGTGTACGCATCTTTTAGATCTAAGGAGCATAGCCAGTCTCCCTGGCAGAGGTAAGGCAGCAATATTCCAAGTGAGAGCATCTTGAACTTCTCCCTCACCAGGAATTTGTTTAAGTTTTATTTATTTATTTGAGGTTTTTCTATACCGCACTTTTTAAAATCAGTTCGGTTTACAGTTAAAACAAATTTGTACAGTGCAGGCGGCATCCGCACTGTACTTACAAGGAACAGGGTTTACAACTTGGCTAACTGGGGGAACTATGTACAGCACTACCTCCTGGTTGCACAGGTAGAGGATGGGTTTGAGGCCTCCTGTCCTTTTTGGTACCAGAAAGTACCTGGAATAGAAGCACTTGCCTGCAGGTGGTGGGGCACCAGTTCTACCGCCCGATCCTCGAGAAGACCTGCTAACTCTTTCAGAAGGAAGTCCCGGTAAAGGGGAGATCTGAGGGGCTCTCCTGGAAAATAAGGAGGAGGTACCTGGGTCAAGTGAAGGAGATAGTCCATCAGAGCTATCTGCAGGACCCAGGCATCGGTGGTAATGGCTGTACATCTGTGGGCATACAGGGCATGCCTTCCTCCTGTGCATTGCCTGACCCCTGTAGGGAGAGGGGCCATGCTGTGAGAGTCAAAAGCCGCTACCAGGCTGGGTCGGAGCTGGTGCCTGGGGTTTGGGAGCTTTCTGCTTATGCGGGCCATGCCCCTGTCTCTTGGCCTACTGCCTCTGTTGGGGAGCCGGGGAGGCCTGAAATGGGGGGTAGCTTTGGTAAGCAGTGTCCTTCCTTAGGTAAAAGGGCTTCTTACCCGAGCCCTTCTTTTGAGAAGGGGCAGCGGTCTTCTTTGAGAGCTGTGTCCTGGTCATGTACTCCGACTCTATTTCCGCAGCCTTGTCGGTCATGGGTTTGCCAAAGAGGTTCTCTCCCTGGCATGGAACATCGACCAACTTGTCCTGAACCCATTGCTCGAGGTCCAATGACTGTAGTCATGCTTGGCGGCGTGCACTGATGCCCACTGCAGCTACTCAGGCCGTCATAGGCCGCTGGAGTCATGAACTTCGAGCACTCATGGACTCCGGTGGACAGGCTCTTGAAGTGCTGCAAAGGTCCCTCAGAGAGACCAGCGGAGAACCCGGCGAGTTCCTTCACCAGGTCCCTCAGGTACATGCCCATGTACAGCTGGTAGGCCTGGATCCGACACGTCAGCATTGAACCCTGGAAACACTTCTTGCCAAGGGCATCCAAGTTGTGGGCCTCCCTGCCAGGAGGCTCCGATGAGTGCGTCTTCTGGCTTTTCAGCCTGCGCATGGCCGGTTCCACAAACATGGAGTTGTGCGGCAATTGTGCTTTTTGAAATCCAGGGCTCTTACGGACTCGATACATTGAGTCGATCCATTTGCTGATCACCAGCACCAATGCCAGTGTCTCCCACATGCGGAGCATCAGTCGTTCCAGGATCTGAGGCATGGGTACAGTAAGTCCAAGAAACTAGTGTCCTCCAGGAGGGACCTTTTCCGAGGTTTGGACACCGGGGAATCGGATGTGATGTCCCTGTGCCGACAGGTGTCAGGGGACTCCTCCTCCTCTGTCTCCCATTCCGATGTCTCCGAGGAGGAATCAATGGGCTCCAGAATTGAGGGCCCCGGCATCGATGGCCCCGATGCCGGTGGCACCGATGGCGACGACCTCAGCCCCAAGCGGGAAGCCGACAGGGACCTCGGCCCAGGATCGACGAGTCCGCATGGTCTCAAGGATCAGCTCAGCCTCCAGGGTCGACTTAGACGTCGGTGGCCCGGTGGTCAGGGCGGAAGGACTGGTCAGACTGGCAATCAGCGCCTGCTGCTGCTCCAGGACCACCATTCTGAGACCAGCTCAGAAGGCTCCACAGCCACCAGGTCAGGTCCCAACACCATCGGGCTTGACACCGGTTCCCCCGGAGGGGCGTCCTCAACGAGGACAGTTGTTACCTGCCTCAGCTGCTCCGATTCCTGTCAAAGAAGCTTTGCTGGACGCTCCATCTCCAAAGATCCGGGCTGGCGTGCAGGGCTCCGCAACAGATCCTGGGAAGGACCAGGCCGTTCAGAGCCATCCAACGACGCCGCCTTTGAGGATTTTTTCTTCCTTCAATGTTCCCGTGAGGGAGACCCCCTCTCCGAGGAACCCCTATGACGCTCGGGCTCGGAGTGTTCCCCCTGAGACATAGAGGCCTCAGATGAGGTCCGGTCCTGCGAAGGTACAGACTCAGGAAAAATCCTATCATGCTGCTGCTGGCGGCTTCTCAGGGCCTTTGAGGACATCTTCCTACACGGGCCACAGACCTTCGGGTCGTGGTCAGGCCCAAGGCACTGAAGACAGCAGTCATATGTAACGGTGAGAGACATTTGTTTAGCACACCAATCATATTTCTTAAACCCGCTGGCAGCCATCGGGGGAAAAAGGGACCCTGAGAGGTTGAAGACCCGGGCTGCCAGTGAAAAAGAGCGTGAACACTAGTCACGAAGGACAAAAAACAAAAAATCAGTCCGGACTCGATACCAGTGTACCGAGCCAAAAGCAGGAAGGGGAACCAATGTCAATCCAGAAGGAAAGAAAACTAAATTCTAACTTTTTAAAGCTTTTTCCATGGCGACAGTTGGACCACGTCCAGAGGGCTCCGCAGAAAAAGGGAGACTGAGCAAGATGGCACCCTTGGGCAGGAAAGCAACCGCACATGCATGATGCAATTCCCAAAGGCTTTCTCTGAAAGCTGGGGATTTATTTATTTATTTATTTAATAGGTCTTATATACCACTTTATCATATACACTCAAAGTGGTTTACAATGAACAGTTATAGCAACAAGCTTTACATTGAACAGGGTTATTCAAGTTGGAGGTTACATTGGGGTAGAACAAACCGACCAAACTGATATCTCACAGCCAGCCACACTCAGGAGTCAGGTTGTCATCCCCTGCACAGCCACCCCGCAAGAGCACAGCACCACACTCTAGACCACGAGACACCCAGCAGGTAGAAGATATTCCTACTTTGACCTGTCAATCTGTACATAGTTAAACCAGCCTGTAAGTAATCTGTGAGCTGCCCCTGTCACCTGTGACAGCCAGCCTGCCTGTACATAGTTACCCTGTTAGCTCATGTAAAAATCCCTGTTCTCTGTAAGTCCAGTGTGGGCCCTGCCTGCACTGCACAGGTTTGTTGACTGTACACTGCACTGATTTGAAAGAGCGCGGTATAGAAAAGACATTAAATAAATAAATAAATAAAACAAGCAATTGTCAGTTGCTAACTATATACAAGAGCTCTAGCTGTGTTTCATGGTCCAGTTGCTGTTACTGTTAAGGTTAAATTAGACTTACTTGCTAATTGTAGTTCCTGGAGTAACTCCAGTCTAGTCCCGGGATCTCTGGGGTTGTCAACTTCCTCTAGCAGCTTTGGAGACTGAGAAACTTTACTCCTGTGATGTCACCGTATATAAGGGCTGGCACCGCCTCCACACTCCAGTTTACCTATTGACAAAGCAGACTCACCGGAGCAACAGGTAAGTAGTGAATTGCAAACAAAATACAATAATTGTCTCACTGAACTGAAAAGCCTGTTGGCATAACTATTTATCAATATTAATCAATATTAATCCAAAAACTACTCTCCGAAAGCCTTGAGATCTCCTGTTCACACCTGTAAAGGTACGTCCAGATTACCACCCACTGCCAGGCGATAACTGCGCTACCCTGCATCCCGCCCCCAACAGAACTGAAAGTATTGCTTACCAGTAATACAGCCTATGCTTCAGGCCCTAGTGAATCCAAGAAACAGGGCGGGACACGGGACTAGACTGGAGTTACTCCAGGAACTACAATTAGCAGGTAAGTCTAATTTAACCTTCCTGATTGTCCCTCCAGTCTAGTCCCGGAATCTCTGGGGATGTACCAGAGCAGTAACCCCAATCAGCGGGAGGGTCCTGGTAGCCCGGCCTGAAGCACTGCCGAGCCAAAGCAGGTGTCTCTGTCCGCCTGAACATCCAGACGGTAATGCTTCACAAAGGTATGGAGAGACGACCATGTCGCCGCTCTACAGATGTCTGCAGCTGGCACCAAACTACATTCTGCCCACGAAGCCGCCTGCGCCCTAGTAGAATGAGCTCGCAAACCCTCCGGCACCGGGCGACTTCACAACAAGTAAGCCGAAGCGATGGCCTCCTTCACCCATCGAGAAATTGAACCCTTAGAAGCCACCTCACCTTTCCTTGCCCCAGCAAAGAGCACAAACAGCCTGTCCGACCGACGGAACGACGCTGTACGAGCAACATACATCTTCAAAGCCTGACGAATGTCCAAGCGATGAAGCCATTCTGCCACCCCCCCCCCCCTTACCTTTGACGCGAAAGACAGGTAAGGAGACTGCCTGGTTTACATGGAAAGCTGACACCACCTTCGGCAAGAATGACGGAACGGGCCTCAAAACCACCTTAGCATCACTGAAAGACAGAAAGGGTTCCCTACAAGATAGCGCCTGCAACTCCGACACCCTCCGTGCCAAGGCCATCGCTACTAAAAACACCACCTTCAGTGTAAGCTCCTTTAAGGAAGTATCCGCTAACGGCTCAAATGGTGCCCTACCCAAGGAATTCAAGATCAATGGCAGATCCCATGCCAGCACTATTCTCTTACGTGGCGGCCGGAGCACTGTTACGGCCTTCAAAAACCACTTTACATCTGCATGGGTCCCCAGCGAGACTCCCTGCACCTTCCCCCTATAGCAGGACAAGGCCGCCAATTGCACCTTCAATGAGGCTGCTGCTAGGCCCTTTTGAAACCCATCCTGCAAAAAGGCCAGCACCTGCGGAACTGAAGCCCTCAACGGAACGCAGTCTCTCTCCACACACCAAGCCTCAAAGACGCGCCATACCCGGACATATGCTAACGAAGTGGACTTCCTCCTTGCCTTCAGCAAAGTAGCTATCACTGCCGCTGAATAACCTCTCGCCCTCAACCTAGCCCGCTCAAGAGCCAGGCCGTAAGCGAGAATCGATCCACCTGAGGCATGCAAAGAGGACCCTGAGTTAGAAGATCCTTGCGACTGGGAAGCTTCCAGGGCCGCTCCACCAAGACCCTGACCAAGTCCGCATACCACAGCCGTCTTGGACAATCCAGTGCAATGAGAATCACTCTTCCTTTGTGCCGTTCTATGCGCTGTATCACCCGACCGATCAACACCCACGGCGGAAACACATACAGCAGTTGTCCTTCGGGCCATGTCTGAATGAGAGCGTCCAGACCTTCCGCCATCCTTTCTCTCCTTCTGCTGAAGAACCGCTCGACCTTCGCGGACTGAAAGGTCACCATGAGGTCCATCACTGGAGTTCCCCAGTGCCTCACTAACATCGCAAATACCTCTGGGTGCAGAACCCACTCCCCGGGATCCACTCTTACCCGACTTAAGAAATCGGCCTCCACGTTGTCCACTCCCGCGACATGCGCCGCTGGTAAGGCCATCAGATGCTTCTCCGCCCACTCAAACAAGCTCTCCACTTCGTCTTCCAGCACCACGCTGCTGGTCCCGCCTTGACGATTTATGTAAGCCACCGCCGTGGCGTTGTCGGAGAACACCCGAATGGCCTTCGCCTGAATGTAGGGGCATAACTCCCGCAGAGCCAGCGCCACCGCTCTCAACTCTAATCGGTTGATCGACCACGTCTTTTCCACCTCAGACCACTGGCCCTGTACCAGACGACCCTGACAATGGGCACCCCAGCCGAACAGACTGGCATCCGTCGTGAGAGAGACCCAATCCGGAGCTTCCAACGACATTCCCTTTTCCAGACCCCCTGGCCTTAGCCTCAAGCTAGCGCCAAACGAGTCTGCGGTGGGCAAGCCAACCGACGGCTCAGCGAATCTCTTTGATGCGACCATCTCCTTAACAGCACCTGTTGTAAAGGCCTCATGTGAGCCCGAGCCCACGGTACCAACTCTAGCGTCACTGCCATTGTCCCCAACACCTGCAGATAGTCCCAGGCCATTGGAGACTGCCGATCCAGAAAACGATGCACCAACTGCCTGAGACCCAACAACCGCTGTCGAGGCAGAAAATACCGCGCCCCACACTCGTATCGAAGCGTGCTCCCAGATACTCTAGATTCTGAGATGGATCCAATTTGCTCTTTTCGAAGTTGATCACCCAACCGAGACTCTGTAGAAAAGCTACTACCTTGGCCATAGCCACAACACTTTCCACCCTGGACTTCGCTCTGATCAACCAATCGTCCACGTATGGGTGTACCAAGACTCCGTCCTTCCGTAAGGCCGCCGCTACTACCACCATTATCTTGGTGAACGTCCGAGGTGCAGTCGCGAGGCCAAATGGGAGCGCCTGAAACTGGAAGTGCCCCATAGGCACTGCAAACCGGAGGAAATTCTGATGTTCCCTTTGAATCGGAACATGCAGATACGCCTCCGATAGGTCCAGGGACGTCAGAAACTCCCCTTTTCTCACCGCCATGATGACGGACCGGAGGGTCTCCATCCGAAAATGAGATACGCGAAGACAGCGATTCACCCTTTTTAAATCCAGGATGGGTCGCCATGATCCCTCCTTTTTTGGAACCACGATGTAAATGGAGTATCGACCGCATCCTAACTGGTCGACAGGAACTGGGACAATTGCTCTGAGCTGCAGAAGCCTCTGCACTGTTTCCTGCACCGCTTTTCGCTTTGCCAGAGCGTTGCACGGCGACCGAATGAAAGAATTGGTCACCGGCCGCTGCAGCTCCAGCGCATAACCCTCTTGGATCACTTCCAACACCCATTGATCGGACGTGAGTTGGGTCCAGGCAGGGTAAAAGTCCCGTAGCCGACCTCCTACGGGAACTAACTCCCCCTGGACCCCCCTGACTTCATTGTGACTTCTTAAAGGAAGAGGATGAGGACGCAGAAGTAAAACCTCTGTTTGCTCCGCGAAACCCCCGAAATCCCTGGGACCTACTAGGAAAACGCCCTTGCTGCGTTTTATTTTATTTTATTTATTTAGACAGTTTTGTATACCGCCTTATCCTTCAATCAAAGCGGTCACAACACAATTGGGGGATATATTTAACACACGGGGATATGAGACACATACACTAATACTTACAGGGAACATGGGCAATGGAGGGTTAAGTGGCTTGCCCAAGACCACAAGGAGCATCTGTGGGACTAGAAACTCCAGTCCTTCCGGCCCAAGGTTGCTGTCCTCTAGTGGGATTTGAACCCCTGACCTTCCGGCCTGAAGTACCTTGCCCCAACCACTAGGCTACTCCCCAACCACTAGGCTAAACCCCAGTCCTTCCAGCCCAAGGTTGCCCTCCCCTAGGGGGACTGAACCAGCGAAAGTCCCGCTGCTGTCCTCGAGGCCCTGGAGCAGCACGGCCCTGCTTCTGTCTATCCTCCGACACCCTACCTCCCTTAGACTCTCCTAAATCCTTCACCAATTTGTCCAAATCCTCGCCAAAAAGCAGCTTACCCCTAAAGGGAAGTCTACTCAACCTAGCCTTTGACGAACCATCGGCTGCCCAATTCCGCAGCCAAAGACATCTCCTTCCAGCCACCACTGAAGACATACTCTTCGATAATCCCCGGATCAGATCATAATGAAGGTTGGCTAGATACGCCGCCCCGGATTCCAACCTAGACGCCTCTTCGGACACCTCTCCCGAATGGTCGCCCTGGACCTGCTGCGCCCAGCGCAAGCAAGCTCTCGCCACCCAGGACCCACAAATAGACACCTGCAATGACAAGGCATTCACCTCAAAAACCTGCTTCAGTAAAGTTTCCAACTTACGGTCTTGCGCATCCTTAAGTGCCGCTGACCCCTCCACCGGGATAGTAGTCTTCTTGGTCACTGCTGACACTGCGGCATCCACTTTTGGAGCCCGAAAAATCTCCCGATCCTGATCTAGGAGAGGGTACAACCTAGCCATTACCCTGGACCCCTTAAGGGCAGCCTCCGGCATGTCCCATTCTTCCTGAATCATTTCTTTAAACACTCTATGTACCGGAAAGGCTCTCTGCGTCCGAACTGCCTGCAGCAGGGGATCCTCCAGAGACACATCCTCTGTCGGACCAGCGTCCGGCATATTAAGCACTTTAAGAGACTCCGCTATTAGCGCTGGTAGCTCGTCCCTACGGAACACCCGAACTACTCGTGCTTGGTCCTTTTGCTCCCTAATCTCACCTTCCTCTAGATCCTCCAGATCCCTTTCAGTGTCCGTCTCCTCCGAACGCAAGTCCTCTGAGGCGACTGATTGATCTAGGCGATCCCTATCTAACCTAGCCCTCTTGGCACAGACGCCAGGCGCTTCAGCTGACAAAGGCGAGCTTGGTCTCTTCTGCCCCGGCCCGGCCGCGGAGGCACTTGCTAATGGTACCCCCTGAGAGCCAGCCAAGGTCTTTTGGAGCAATGCCATAAAGTCTGACGAAAAAATTGACGCCAAACTCCCCACTACAGGCTGTTGAGACAGCTAGAGCTGAGATCCTGAAGCTGCACTAAGCCCCGGCTCAGTAGCAGGCAGCGATGGAAGAAGGGACTCTCCCCCTCCACCAAATCTCCCTGCACCTCAGGCTCCGGCGCGGGGACTAACTCCCTGGTCTCCAACTCCGGAGCACAGCCCCTACAAACGCCGTCCTGTGACACTGAACTGTGCTTAGCCCCACACAAGAGGCAGAGCTGCTTGGAAGGCATGCTGTGCTGAACACAGCCAATCTCAACCAAAGAAAAAAAATTTTTTTTTTTTTTTGGCCAATCCCCTCAGAATTGCACCCCCAGTGAAACCCAGAAGGAATTAATCAAAAACGAAGCTCTGAGCCTGAGATATGGAGCGTCAAAGACTAGGAATTTAAACCGGCGATTTTTCCTGCTCCTCACACACGCGGTTTGGCCTGATTCGAGAACGCTGCTGCTTCCCACCTAAAAGGGGCCGCTTACTTTACAGTGAGAATGCGGATCAATAGAAGGCCCTGCTCCGACCTTGACACACAGCTCCGTCGGAGATTTACAAGCTGAGTTCTCCGATGCGGCTTCCCACCGCACCAAATCAGCTGCGATTGTAATCGGAAGCTCTAAGCGATGGCAGGCAACTCATCTGCATGCGCTGAGCCCATTAAACCTCCGGATCCTGTCCCCTGTGATCCGGGACGGTAACCAGGTACTGGTGCTCTCTTCCCCAGCCCCAGAACCACCAACTCTGGTCCCTGGCTCCCAACTGTTCCTCCCAAAGGAAATAGGAAGGGGGGGGGGGCAGAAGATCTCAGGCAATGGAAAGCAGCTTAGCTCCCAGCACAGCAGGCAGAGAAAATAAACTAGCTCTCCCCTGTTACCAATCTTTTTTCTTTTTTTTTTAATCCTACCACTCTACTTAATTGTTTCTCTAGTGAGCCCTGAAACCCCTGGGCTCACCACCCGTCTAGCTGCTTTGGAGACTGATAAACTGGAGTGTGGAGGCGGTGCCAGCCCTTATATACAGTGACATCACAGGAGTGAGGTTTCTCAGTCTCCAAAGCTGCTAGAGGAGGTTGACAACCCCAGAGATTCCGGGGCTAGATTGGAGGGACGATCAGGAATCATCATCTTCCGGGGTAGCTTCAAAGTATTCCAGGAACAGATGGGTTTTTATTGCCTTTCTAAACTCCGTTAAGTCTTTGATCTCACGTGTTGATGTGGGGAGATCATTCCACAGCTTGGGTGCAAATAGGGAGAAGGCTCTGTTGCAGGTGGATTGGTTTGCTTTTCTGAAGTTTAGCAGGGTCTCTAGGATGTTATCGGCTCCTCTCCTTGTTCTGGTAGGTAGTGTTTTCTTGATCAGTGGTTGTGGAGTTTTAGGTGCGAGGTTGTTTAGTGTTTTAAAGATTATTATTATGTTTTTGTACTTGGTGCATACAGTCATAGGGAGCCAGTGCAGTTGATGGAGCATGGGTGTTATGTGTTTGTATTTTGCTGTTCTGGTGATGATTCTGGCCGCAGTGTTTTGTACCAGTTGCAAGGGGAGGGTCATTTTCTTCGGGAGCCCATTGTAAATTGCGTTGCAAAAATCAAATATAGGCATTATTATGGTTTGGCAGACAGTTCGGAAGTCGTTGCCAGTGAGCAGTGGTTTGAGGTTGCGTAGCATTCTGAGTTTTGCTCTGCACGAGGTTTCCATCAGCACTGACGTCACCCATATGTGAGGACTGACGTCCTGCTTGATCCCGGAGAAAAGAAATATCAAATGTACAGGACAACCTGAGAACAGTGTTTATAGAAGACAGACAGACAATAGCAGAAACCAAAGATTGGACATGAGATGAGATAAAAATAGCCAGACAGGTAGAAAAAAATAATTTTATTTTCTATTTAATGATTGGAATATGTCAGTTTTAGGAATTTACATCTGCAATTGTTATATCTTTCATTATTTCACTGTTTCTATTTCTTTGGTGATTTGTCTGCTTGCAAGTGATATTGTTGCTGTCACAGGATAGATGGGGAGATGACAATGATTCCTCTTCCTCTTCCACTATTGTGCAATCCTGGAACTAAACCCAACCCCTCCCCCCACTCCGATTGGATGAATGTCCCAGATTTGCCTCCCAAAAAATCTGGTAAACTTATTTTCAAAAGAAGTTACACATTTATCCCAGTCAATAAACATATATGTAGCCTGGGTCCTCTCCACTTTCAGGCCTTTGGAAGTCCCTTCTGCTGTGTACTTCATGCCCTGGCATTACAATTTTGGAACTACGACCACCCAGTGTTGGGAGGCAGTTGGCAATAGGATTTAATTGCCCAAATGACCCTCAAAGATAGCGTAGTTACTCACCTGTAACAGGTGTTCTCCAGGAGCAGCAGGAATCAGTCCTCACATATGGGTGACGTCGGCGCCGACGGAGCCCTCGCGGAGCAATTTCCACAGCTTTCAAAGAAAGCCTTTGGGAATTGCAGCGCGCATGCGCAGTCCCCTTCCCGCCCAAGGGTGCCATCTTGCTCAGTCTGATGACATAGCGAAAAGACAGCAAAAAACGAAAGCATAGAACTGCAACTCCAAGGGGAGGAGGGAGGGTTGTGAGGACTGATTCCTGCTGCTCCTGGAGAACACCTGTTACAGGTGAGTAACTACGCTTTCTCCAGGACCAAGCAGGAAGTCAGTCCTCACATATGGGACTCCCAAGCTTAAGGCTACCGGAGACCCTAAGCACAAAAATGAGCTCCCTCAAGCTCAGTAGCACAGAAGGAAGGAATCTTCTCTGAATATGTCTCCAACCGGTAGCCCAACATCTGGGATGGAGGGTAGGAGTTGCCTATACCTCAAAGAGGTTACGGAGGACTGCCTGTCCGAAAGCACTGTCCCTGCGGGACTCCCTCTCCAGGCAGTAATGGGCTGCAAAAGTTTGGCTTGAAGACCAAGTAGCGGCCCGGCAGATGTCTGCCAATGGAACAGAGCGGAGGTAAGCCACTGACGTAGCCTTCGCCCGAACACGATGAGCCGTGACTCGACCTTCCAACGCGAGGCCGGCTGCCTCGTAAGCCCAAGCGATACAGTCAGCAATCCAGATGGACAGAGTACGCTTGGAGACAGGGAGCCCCAATTTGTTGGGGTCATAAGACACGAAGAGCTGAACAGCCCTTCTGTGCTCCCGCGTACGGTCAAGATAGAAGGTTAACGCCCTTCTACAGTCCAGGGTATGCAGGACCATTTCAGCTCGGCTGGAGTGTGGCCTGGGAAAGTAGGTCGGAAGTACCACCTCCTGGTTGATGTGAAAAGGGGAAACCACTTTGGGAAGAAACTTAGGGTGAGTCCGTAGGACTACCCGGTTCTTGTAGAACCTAGTGTAAGGAGGATCAGATACTAGGGCCTGCAGCTCACTAACGCGTCTAGCAGAAGTGAGGGCCACCAAGAACAAGGTTTTCCAGGAAAGAAAACGAAGAGGACAGGTAGTCATAGGCTCAAAAGGTGGACAGGTAATCCGCTGTAAAACCACATTGAGATCCCAGTTCGGGGCTGGCGGGCGCAAAGGTGGTTTAAGGAGAAGGAGGCCTCTGAGAAAACGAGCCACCAGAGGGTGGCTGGAAAGAGGTCTACCATCCACCGGCATGTGATGCGCAGAAAGAGCACTGAGGTGGACCTTGACCGAGTTGGACTTAAGTCCAAGATTGGAGAGAGAAAGCAAGTACTGCAAGACCACTGATGCTGAACAGGAGAAGGGGTCTTGAGACTGCTGAGTACACCAGACGGAGAACCGACACCACTTAAGAGCGTAGGACTTCCGGGTGGAAGGCCTCCTGGAGGCCAAGACGACCTCTTCCACATCTGGAGGTAGCTGGAGAGGAGCAAGGACTACCCTTTCAGCAGCCAGGCCATCATATGAAGGGACCGGAGGTTGGGGTGCAGGAGCGTCCCCTGATCCTGCGAGAGGAGGTCGGGCTGAAACCCCAGAGGAAGAGGGGTGTCCACCGCTAGCTGCATCAGAAGCGGGAACCAAGGTTGTCTCGGCCACCGGGGAGCCACTAGGATCACCGATGCTTTGTCTCTGAGAACTTTGAAGAGCGTCCGAGACACCAGTGGTATGGGTGGAAAGGCATACAAGAGGCCTGTGGACCATGGAATCAGAAAAGCATCCGCCGCTACTCGGAGAGGATGCGGCTGTCGAGAGCAGAATCTGGGAAGCTGCCGGTTCAGAGGACTGGCAAACAGATCCATGGTGGGGAGGCCCCACCGGAGAAAGATCCGCTGAACCACAAGTGGATCCAATCTCCACTCGTGTGGTTGGAGGATCCTGCTCAGTTTGTCTGCCAGGTAGTTTTCTTGACCTGGGAGATAGACAGCTTTGAGGACGATGTTGCGATGGACGGCCCAAGAGCAGAGCTTCTGTGCTTCCTGACAGAGAAGGAAGGAGCCGGTTCCGCCTTGTTTGTTCACGTAGAACATTGCAACCTGATTGTCTGTCTGGACAAGTACTGACTGGTGAGAAATCAGGTGAGAGAAGGCTTTGAGCGCTAGGCGGATGGCTCTGAGCTCCAGGAAGTTTATCTGCTGAGCGGACTCCCAAGGAGTCCAGAGACCTTGAGTACAAGTCCCTTGGCAATGTGCTCCCCAACCCTGGAGAGAAGCATCGGTCGTCAGGACCTGAGAATGCGGAGGGGGCTGAAAAGTCACCCCTAGCACTAGGTTTGGCAGATGAAGCCACCATCGTAGAGATGAGACCAGCTGGTCGGAGATCTGTACGGAGTCCGCTAGGCTCCCCGTGGCCTGATGCCATTGAGTGCGAAGGCACCACTGAGCAGGACGCATGTTCAGGCGGGCATTGGGGGTTACATGGACCGTGGAAGCCATATGGCCGAGCAGTCTCAGAAAGTGCCTGGCGGAGACCAGGGAATTGCTGTGGAAGTGGCTGGCGAGATCCATGAGCTGCTTGGCCCTGTCCAGAGGGAGGAAGGCCCAAGTTCTGGAGCAGAGCCACAGTGCGATGAGTAGCCTGAGTGACTTCTTGGGCAAACTGGGCTCTGATGAGCCAGTTGTCCAGGTATGGGAACACAAAAAGACCTTGAAGTCTCAGATAGGCCGCCACCACTGCTAGGCATTTGGTGAACACCCTGGGGGCGGAGGATAGGCCAAAGGGCAGTACTCTGTACTGGTAATGATTTCCTCCCACAACAAACCTGAGATATTGTCTGTGGTCTGGATGAATAAGGATATGAGTATACGCATCCTTTAGATCCAAGGAGCATAGCCAATCTCCCTGCTGGAGGTAGGGCAGCAGGATTCCAAGGGTAAGCATTTTGAACTTTTCCTTTGCAAGGAACTTGTTGAGGTTTCGCAAGTCTAGGATGGGTCTGAGGCCTCCTGTTCTTTTTGGAATCAGGAAGTACCTGGAGTAAAACCCTTGACCCTTCAGGTGGTAGGGCACCGGTTCCACGGCTTGTTCCTGAACGAGACTTGCTAACTCCTGAAGGAGTAAGTCCCTGTGCATAGGGAGTCTGGAAGGCTCCCCTGGAAAGTAGGAGGGAGGTACCTGGTGAAAATGAAGAAGATAGCCCTTTTGAACTATGTGAAGCACCCAGGTATCTGTGGTGATGTTGGACCACCTGTGGGCAAAGTGGACCAGCCGGCCTCCTGTGCTGAGAGAAACCAGCTGAGGGGGAGAGGCTATGCTGATGAAGTCAAAAAACCCCACCCTGCTGAGCAGGGGCCGGTGGTGCAGGCTTGGGGGCTTGCTGCCTACGGGACCCATTACCCCGTCCCTTGGCCGGCTTCCCCTGTGGGGGAGCTGCTGAGGCCTGATACTGAGGGTAGTATTTATAGGCAGCCGCCTTCCTCGGGTAAAAGGGCTTTTTCCCCCGAGCCCTTCTTCTTTTGAGAAGGGGCAGAGGTCTTCCTTGAGAGACGAGTCCTGGTGAGAGTCTCCGTCTCGATTTGTGCAGCCTTCTCATCCATGGGCTTGCCAAAGAGGTTATCACCTCTGCAGGGGACATCGACCAACTTGTCCTGCACCCAGGGCTCGAGGTCGGATGTCTGAAGCCAAGCCTGGCGGCGCCCACCGATGCCGGCCGCGGCTACTCGAGCCGATGCCTCAAAACCATCATAGGCTGCTCGAGAGATAAACTTGGAGCACTCTCGAATACCAGTTGACAAGGTTTGGAACCTCTGCAAAGGTTCGTCGGAGAGACCAGCAGAGAACCCGGCTATTTCTTTAGCCAAGTCCCAGAGATACATGCCCATGTATAGCTGGTAGGTCTAGACTCGACAAGCAAGCATAGAGCCCTGGAAACACTTCCTACCGAGGGCATCCAGGCTTCGAGCCTCCCGACCGGGAGGCACCGAGGAGTGCATTTTTTGACTCTTAAGTCTATGCATGGCCGATTCCACCACCATGGAATGGTGCGGTAGTTGTGCCTTTTGGAAGCCGGGGCTCTTGCGGACTCGATAAATGGAATCGACCCGCTTGCTTAACACCGGCGACGATGCCGGGCTCTCCCACATGCGGAAGAGAAGTCGCTACAGCATCGGAGGAACCGGTACAATAAAGGCCTCCTTCGGGGGAGAGTCATATTGGAGGACATCGAGTTCTTCGACTCGAGGCTCCTCCTCGGGATCCGCGGGGAAGGCCAAAGCCTTGGCCATATCCCTCACGAAGTCCGAGAACCGTGTATCCTCCGGGGGGGACCGTCTCCGAGGTTCGGACTCGGGGGAGTCAGAAGGGACACACCGAGTCCGAAAAGAACCAGGTGACTCTTCGTCCTCTGATTCCCAGGCCGACTCCTCGGAAGAGGAGTCGAGCGGCTCCGGTCGGGCGGGCATCGATGCTATCCGCTCCGACGCCGAGGGAGTCGGCGTCGACGACCTCGGTCCCGAACAGGAGGCCGAAGGAGACCGCGACCGAGGATCGACTCGAGCCCTCATGGACTCGAGGATCGGCTCGGTCTCCGGGGTCGACTTGGAGGTCGACGTCCCGGCAGTCAGGGCAGAAACACCGGCGAGGCCAGCGATCAATACCCGCTGCTGGTCCATGAAGGCAGTCAGACTGCTCTCCAAGGCCGTCAACCTGAGTCCAAGCTCAGGAGACCCAGCAGCCCCCGACTCGGGCCCCGACGGCGTCGGGCCCGACATCGGGTCCTTCGGAGGCGAGTCCACGAGGACAACAGTACTCACGTGAGCGGGCAAGTCCATCTCGAGTCTAGGATGTTTTGATGGCCTCTCCACCTCCGAGGACCCGGGACGGGAATCGGGGCTATGCGACCTGGCCCACGAGGGACCAGGAGCGTCCACCGAACCCACCCTCGCGGGTTTCTTCTTCCGATGATGTTCCCGGGTAGGAGACCCCCTTTCAGAGGAACTTCGACGATGCTCAGGACCAGAGTCCCGAGACGTCGAAGCCTCTGACGAGGTCCGAGCCCGGCCGGAGTCAGAGAAGATACGCTCCCGCTGATGCTGCCGACTCCTCAACGCTTTTGAGGACATTTTGCCACATGGACCACAGATCATCGGGCAAGAGTCGTCGGTGGGTGTAAACGAATTTTTATTAACCCCTACGCGTTTCGGCCGTAGCCTTCTTCAGGGGGCACACAGCTAAATGACATACAACATATAAAACATATAAATATATTAAAAATATTAAAAACATATTTGCCTATGATATTGGACCAATATTATAAATAAATACATAAAAAACGTATTCATGTACATGTGCTCACAAATCCAAAATTTTTTTTTAAAAAAACATACATCTATAATGAACGAAGAAAAAACAGGGTGGAATCACGGAATAGATAAACAATAAATGTTCAAATAAAATGATGTATATTCAAAAATATATGATAACAAACTTGTTATATGATATAGGACAAAGGGAGGGAGGGAGGGAAGGTGAGGACAGGGAGAAGGGGAGGGAATGGGAGGAGGAGAAGAAGGGGGAAGGAGGGAGGGAGGGGAGGAAGAAGGAAAAAGGAAGGAGGGGAAAGGGGGGGAGGGGAGCAGGGGAAGGAGGGGGAAGGGAAGGGGGGAAAAGAAGAGAGAGGGGAGAGGAGGGGGGGGAAAGGGAAGGGGGGGGGAGGAGGGGGCAGGGGGGGAGGGGGAGGGGGGAGGAGGAGGTAAGGGGAGAGAGGAAATGGATGGGGAAAGAGGGGAAGGGGGGAGGGAGGGAGAAGGGGGGGAAGGGGGAGGGGAGGGGCGGAGGGGTAGAGGGGGAGGGGAGGAAGGGGGAGGGGGTGGGGGATGTGGAGGAGGAGAGAAAGATACTTGATTAGATGACTTACATGTGTATGATCGATGAAATCTGCAAACCGTAAATTATATTCACCAAAGCAACTAAGATACAAATAACATATATTATGAGTATTGTTTGATGGATAGAGGAAGGGAGGGGGGAGGGGGAAGGAGAGGAGGGGAGGGGGGAGGGGGAGGGAGTTGGAGGGGACAGGGGAGGGGAAGGGGGGGGGAGGGCGGGGTAAGGGGGAAGGGGACTTGTGTGTGCACTTTAGCCAAACAATCTGTGAGCCTTAAAAATGAGATGATCTGTTGTAAAGTATGATAGGTCAGAAAATGGCTTTATAATAATACTAGATAATAGATTGTACTTAAAAGCAAAGTGACAATAAATTTTTGCTAAGAAAATAAAGAAGATTCACTTCTTACTTACATATAAACCTTCTATTGTGTGTCTATATCATCTGCAAAAACACTGTAAAAATAAACATATTGGAAAATTCATCTATATAAACTATTGAAGTAAATTTTGGATTTGTGAGCACATGTACATGAATACGTTTTTTATGTATTTATTTATAATATTGGTCCAATATCATAGGCAAATATGTTTTTAATATTTTTAATATATTTATATGTTTTATATGTTGTATGTCATTTAGCTGTGTGCCCCCTGAAGAAGGCTACGGCCGAAACGCGTAGGGGTTAATAAAAATTCGTTTACACCCACCGACGACTCTTGCCCTTTGTTGCTTTCCTGTGTTTCCTGCAAGAGCAGCTGTTCCCCCTTGTTTTTCCCACAGATCATCGGGTCATGATCTGGTCCGAGGCAGCGGAGGCAGAAGTCGTGTGTGTCTGTAAGAGACATGAGTTTCTTACAGAGGTCACACTTCTTGAAGCCGCTGGCAGCCATCGGGGGAAAAAGGGCCCCTGCGAGGTCGAAAGACCGGCCTGCCAGGGAAAAAGGAAAAAGGCGCGAAATCTGTCACGAAGGACAAAAAACCGAAAAATAAGGAACGGACTCGCAACCGACGTTGCGAGTCCGGGCGGGAAACGAACCGGCGTCGAACCGAAGAAAAAAGAAAAATAAAGAGAAAAAATCAACTTTTCGGCGGGGATTCACAGACAACGTCTGTAGGGCTCCGCGGAAAAAAGAAGACTGAGCAAGATGGCACCCTTGGGCGGGAAGGGGACTGCGCATGTGCGCTGCAATTCCCAAAGGCTTTCTTTGAAAGCTGGGGAAATTGCTCCGTGAGGGCTCCGTCGGCGCCGACGTCACCCATATGTGAGGACTGACTTCCTGCTTGGTCCTGGAGAAAAGTGCATTTCTGCCTCATCTGGCTACCTTAGATCTTGGTAAGACCAGGAATCACCATTCAGTAGACACAATTTATTATTATTAGTGGTAGTAGTAGTAGCAGTAATAGCAATATTTAGCTCATGCCTTCCAGTAGTAGTTCAAGGCAATTAACAGTCAGGTCCTATAGATATTTACCTTTCCACAGAGGACTTAACCTCAGGTACAAACTTAGATTGTAAGTGACTTGCCCAAGGCCCAAAGCAGAGTTGTTTGTGAACGACTTAGAGGAAGACCATTCCAGTTCAACACTACTGCAGCCAAATCTCACAAAATCAGTCTTTGGGTTTTAATGGTTTGATAAGCTCAGAGCAGGACTGAATGTCAGAGCAGTCTTTCACTCAAGAGTACTGGGAAGGAAAAAAATTCTCTCCCCATTTTTCTCTCACAGTCCTTGGCTATAAAACTAACTTGCTTGTATCTTGCCATATTCTAGTCCCCAGTTTTGCGATGTTTATTCATCTCGATTAGACACCTGCTGCTGTCATGTGGTACAGCCTTGGTCTGTTAATATAGCTGCATGCATAATAAAACATGTTGGAGAGGTGGGTGGGTTTGAGAGGACTTATATCTGTGGCCAATAGAGAACTCCTGCTACAGGTACAGTAACTTAGAGCCCCATATTTGAAAGGCATTTACACGGTTTACAGCCCTGTAAACTGTGTAAATGCTAGACAGCGGGATATTCAATGACACTAACGCGGCTAGTGCTGCCGAATATCCCCGATCTTCTCCGCTACACGCCCCGATGCTAACCACTTAGCATTGGGGCTCAAGGTGCGATCGCACAATGGAACAGTACAGAGGTATTTTAATATCCTTGGTTTTATTCTCCATTCCTTTCCTTATGATTCCTATTATTTTATTTGCTTTTTGGGCCATCATTGCACACTGGGCGGAGGGTTTCAACATGTTATCCACAATGACATCAAAATCTTTTTCCTGGGTGGTAGTTCCTAATGTGGAACCTTCCATCTTGTAACCATAGTTTGGGTTGTTCTTTCCTAAGTGCATAACTTTGTACTTGGCCATATTAAATTTCATCTGCCATTTGAATGTCCAGTCTTCCAATTTATCAAGATCCTCTTGCAATTTTGCACAATTCTCTTGGGTTTTAAGAAGTTTGAATAATGTGTCATCTGCAAATTTAATTGCCTCACTTGTTGTTCCCATTTCCAGATCATTTACAAATATGTTAAAAAGCAACGGACCAAGTACAGATGCCTGGAGTACTCCATTATTCACCTTTTTCCATTGGAAAAATTGGCCTTTTAGCCCTACCCTCTGCTTTCTATCTTTTAAACAGTTCCTGATCCATAATATTATAATGCCACCTATCCCATGACTTTTTAATTTCACCAAGAGTCTCTCAAGAGGGACCTTGTCAAAAATCCCTGAAAATCCAGATACAATATATCAACCGGCTCACCTTTGTCTACCTGTTTATTCACACCTTCAAAAAATATAGCAGAATAGTAAGACAGACCTTCCTTGGCTAAAGCCATGTTGGCTTTCTCCCATTAAACCATGACTATCTACATGTCAGTAATTTTGTTCTTTATAATGGTTTGTATCATTTTGCCCGGTACTGATGTGAGGATCACTGGTCTGTAGTTTCCAAGATCGCCCCCTGAACCTTTTTTGAAAATTGCATTACATTCGCCAATCAGTGCCAGCGAGGACATCAACATCAGGATGACTTTATGGTAGCCTGAAAGGAGAGGCCAGCGGGAAGAGTTGAAGCTAATTTTGGGAGCATGATAGGAGGCCACAAGAGCAGGAGACCCCCTCATGAAGGCCTACGAGAAGATGTGTAGAGATGAGTTTACCATCCATGCTGCGGAGGTATGCTGCTACTGCCCTGAGATGCACTCTCACTGAGTTGGATTTGAGACCAGAGTTGGAAAGGTGGAGGACAGAAGTCAGAAACACCTTCACCATGCAGGAGAAAGGGTCCATTGCATTCCCTGTGCACCAAATGGAAAACCTCTGCATGGCACGTGGAATCTTTACAGGAAGCGAGCAGCACATTCTCCACCAGAACTATCCGTTCAGCATCCACTCTGTGAGGACCTGTGAGCGGACATTGAAATGAAGAAGAGACCCGCCATCCTGGGAGGCCAGATCCGGGTCGCAACCCATTCTGTGGGGCTGACTTCGAGAGAGGCGCAGCAGAAGAGAAAATCATGGTTGCCTGGGCCAAAGCAGAGCAATAACAATCATAGTAGCCCTGTCTGCTTGAAGCTTGAACGGGGGTTTGACCACTAGGGGGATCGATGGATATGCATTAAGCAGACTCAGCAGGACGGCACTGGACGCTATCCAACAGGTGCACAGAATCCTGGAGCAGAACTGCGGCACCTGAGCATTGGTCGGTGACACAAAGAGGTCTATGCTCAGAATGTTCCACATCCAGAAGATGCAGCTTGCTACCTGTGTGCTGAGGGCCCACTCATGTGGCTGAAGGGCATGGCTGAGACGGTCCACTAACACATTGAGCTCCATGGGCAGATACATCACCCGGAGGGTCATGCCCTGAGAAAGGGCAAATTTCCACAGATGCACCACCTCCCAACAGAGCAGTTACGAACCCATGCCACCCTACTTGTTGATACAGATCATCATCACCTGGTTGTCCATCTGAATGAGGACAACTTAGTTGACCAACTGCTCCCAAAATGCCCAAAGTGCATTCGAAATGGCTTGGAGCTCCAGGAAATTGATTTGGTGTAGGCTCTCTCAAGCCATTCAGAGACCTTGCATGCACAAGCTGTCAAGATGGGACCCCAGCCTGTCTTGGAAGCATCTGTGCTTAGAATGCAGTGATGCGGAGAGGTCTGAAAAGGAAGGCCCAAGAGCAGGTTCTGTGGTGCAGCCACTAGGATAGACTTCTTGAGTAGTGGCTTGACCACCGTTATGTCCCCCAGACAATCCATGGCCGGCCGCAACAGCATGCAGAGGGTCCATTGCACTTGACACATCTGCAACCTGGCAAGAGGAGTGACATGGACTGTGGAAGCCATGTGGCTGAGGATACAGAGCATCTGCCAAGACATCATGGTTGGGTTTTGGTACAATTCACGGGAGAGTGCAACAAGCCACTGGGCTTGATCCACAGATAGATAGACCCGAGATAGGGTAGCATCGAGCAGGGTCACAATGAACTCTAAGTGCTGAGAAGGCTGCAGATGAGACTTGGATAGTTGATCACAAAGCCGAGATGCTCCAGTACTTGAATGGTGAGCAGGAGGGAGAGCTGGGCCTCGTCCTGTGTCACATCCCTTATCAACCAGTCATCCAGATAAGGGAAGATAAAGGACCTCAAAGTCCAGAAGAAGGCAGTGATGACTGTCAGGCACTTTGTGAAGACCCATGGAGCGGAGGCCAGGCTGAAAAGGCAGCACCCAGTACTGGTAGTACCTGCTGCTGAGCATAAAGCGGAGGTACTGTCGATGAAAGGGGTGAATGGGAACATGAGTATAAACAATTTTCAGATCCAGGGAGCACAGCCAGACTTCCCATTGGAGGTAAGGTAACAATGTTCCCATCTTGAACTTTCCCTTTACAAGGAACCAATTGAAGTTCCATAGATCCAGAAAGGGCAGGAAGCCCCCTGTCTTTCTGGGCATGAGCAAGTAGTAGGAGTAGAACCCCCTTCCCAGCTTGAGAAGATGGGATGAGTTTGATGGTGAGATTTGCCAGAAGAGATTGAACGCATGCTGGGGGAGCTCTCTGTGGTGAGGATAGAGGGGATACTCCCCTGGGAAGAATGTTGGAGGAAGAGGATAGAAATGAAGCAGGTATCCATCCCGGACAATCTTCAGTGCTCTGGTGTCTGTTGTTATGGTGGACCACCGGTGGACATAATGGATCAAGCAGCCCCCCACTTGTGACAGAAGGAAGGAGTCAAAAACTCCCACTGAGCTGCGGCTGCAGCACAGGCTGGGGCTTCTGACAGCGTTGTTGATGCTGACCCTATCCTTTCTGCTACTGTCCATGGAGAGGGTCCTGTAGGGTTGGTAAGCAGGGTAGCCCCCATAATATTTCCGCTTCTTGGGGTACTAAGACTTCTTCCCCAAGGCCTTCTTCTGTGAAGGGTCTGCCGTCTTCCTGGAGAACCAGGTCATTGTTAGTTGTTCCTCTCCAGCTCCCCGGTCTTGTCCTCCATGGGCTTGCCAAAGAAGTTGTCACCTCAGCAAAGGACATCTGCAAGCTTATCCTGCATCCACAGCTCAAGGTCAAAGGACTGGACAGGACAGTTGGCAGGCCTCAATACCCATGGCAGCCACCCTGGCTACTGACTCAAAGGCGTTGTAGGCTGTTCTGCTCATGTACTTCAAGCATTCCCTACCTTTGGAGGCCAGGCCACAGAATCGGTCCACTTGCTCCCCTGAAAGCATGGCAGAGAAATCACCAAACTCCCCATAAGATCTTTAAGGTACAGCCCCATGTAGAGCTGGTAAGCGAGGATGCAGTCCACCAACATATAACCCTGGTAGCATTTCCACCAAACACCATCTAGGGTTTGGGCTTCCCTACCTGGAGAGATTGAGGAGTGCATTTTGGAACTCTTTATCTTCCTCATGGCAGACTCCACAACCATGGAGTTGTGTGGGAGCTGTGGTTTCTCAAAACCAAAGCTCTTATGGTACATCAAGTCCAAGTGGTGGCTGACAGAGGCCACTATGTGGGGATTCTCCCAAATGCGGAAGAGCAGCCTCGAGAATCCGGTTAACTGGAACCATGATCACCTCCGTTGGGGAGAGAAGGGTACTGGAGGATTTACAGCTCTTCCGCCCTTGGTTCCTCTTCGGCCTCGAGGACAAAGGATAAGGCCTTCATCATGTCTCAGACAAATTCCTGAAAAGAAATGTCTTTGGGCAGGGATAGCGTAGTTAATCACCTGTAACAGGTGTTCTCCAGGAGCAGCAGGAATCAGTCCTCACATATGGGTGACGTCCGCGCCAATGGAGCCCCCATGCGGAGCATTTCCCCAGCTTTTAAAGAAAGCCTTTGGGAATGCAGCGCGCATGCGTGATCCCCTTCCCACCCAAGGGTGCCATCTTGCTCAGTCTGATGACATAGCTAAAGACAGCAAAACACAAAATGAATTATATGGCTGCAACTCCAAGGGGAGGAGGGAGGGTTATGAGGACTGATTCCTGCTGCTCCTGGAGAACACCTGTTACAGGTGAATAACTACGCTTTCTCCAGGACCAAGCAGGAAGTCAGTCCTCACATATGGGAATCCCCAGCTTAAGGCTACCGGGGACCCAAAGCTGAAAAATGAGCTCCCTCTAGAGCCTCAGCATGTGCGAAAAGAATCTTCTCTGATATCGCCCCTGTACGGTAGCCCAACACCAGGGCCGGAGGGTAGGAGTTGCCTATACCTCAAAAAGATTCCGGAGTACAGCCTGCCCGAAAGCACTGTCCCTGCGGGACTCCCTCTCGAGGCAGTAGTGGGCCTCAAAAGTCTGGCTTGAAGACCAAATAGCGGTCCGGCAGATGTCTGCCAATGGAACAGAGCAGAGATGAGCTACTGACGCAGCCTTCGCCCTGACACAGTGGGCAGTGACTCGACCCTGCAAGGAGAGGCCGGCTGCCCTATACGCCCATGCAATACAGTCTGCCACCCAGATGGACAAGGTACGCTTGGAGACAGGCAACCCCAGCTTATTAGGGTCAAACGAGACGAAGAGCTGCACAGCCCTTCGGTGTCCCTGCGTACGGTCAAGGTAGAAGGACAATGCCCTCCTACAGTCCAGAGTATGCAAAACAATCTCAGCCCAGCTGGCATGCAGCCTGGGAAAGAAAGTCGGAAGAACCACCTCCTGATTGAGGTGGAAGGAGGAGACAACCTTTGGAAGGAACTTAGGGTGAGTCCGCAAGACTACTCTGTTCCTATAGAACCTAGTGTATGGTGCATCTGACACCAGGGCTTGAAGCTCGCTCACTCGCCTTGCTGAGGTAAGAGACACCAAAAACAACGCTTTCCAGGAGAGAAAGCGCAAAGGGCAAGTAGCCATAGGCTCAAATGGTGGGCAAGTAAGCTGTTGCAAGACCACATTCAAATCCCACTCAGGGGCAGGCGGACGAACCGGAGGCTTAAGCAAAAGCAGGCCTCTGAGGAAGCGAGTCACCAAAGGGTGGCTTGAGAGAGACTGGCCCTCCACCGGTGAGTGGTGCGCTGAGAGAGCACTGAGATGGACCCTAACAGAGTTGGATTTAAGGTCTAGGTTGGACAGGTGAAGCAAATATTGCAGCACTACTGGTACCAAACTCAGTCCAAGGCGTGATTATGTAGAAAAGACAGAGTTTTATTAATAATCTTATTGCCAACCCGACACAGGCTGTGTTTCGCACACTTCGTCAAGGGTTGATCAATCAGGTAAAACTAAAAACATAAATACATAAAAATGAATAATAACACAGGTACACTAAAAAAAATTTTTTTTAAACTGCCTCTAATGTTTCGATTGATTTTTACGTTTTTTGGTGCGCTGAATCCAAATCTGGTAACCAATTTGCTCCATCACGTACAGATTGTTTGCTACATTGGGTTAGCAGTTTGAGGTGAACGTTTCAGATTGAGTGCGATCGAGATAAAAGTTTCTTGGATGAATTCTTTATACTAATTGTTTAGTAGTTATTCAAATAAGAATAAAAAAAATTGTAACAAGGCAGCACATAAGAATAGAGTAATGTCAACAAAAGACACTGTGATGGTAGCAAAATTGTCTGCACTTAAAACAGCCACATACATGTGCACAAACATTGAGCATATAAGAGCGAGGTTAGACACAAAGCAAAGCAAAGAAATGTGCAAAAAATGTTGTACAGGTATGTATGTAAGAATAGAAAACGCAAACCGCACCATTGCAATACATGAAGACAATCACCCGATGGTGTGAAAATAAAATTCTAATAAATGAGATCCGACACTGTGGTAATAACTAGCAAATTTTTATTTCAAAGTTTAGTAAAAACACGATATTTGTCAACACAGTTTAGATTTTAAAGTCATTCTTGGGTCAATCAATCTCCTGGTGGGCCCGTTTCTTCTTCCCCCGAATGCTTCTCTTGGTGTGCTGCTTGGCGTATTTTTCATCTGGGGTTTCCCGCAGCAGCAACCAGCAGAAATCAGCCATCATAGTGGTGTTCCATCTTCCTTGGTATCTTCTCTCTGCGTCCTTGATGTCCTGGTGAAACCTTTTACCTTGTTCTTCACTGTACGCCCCCAAGTTTTCGGGAAAGTAGTTCACATGGGAGTGCAAGAAATGGACTTTCAGGCTCATGTTACAGCCTTGTTCTTTGAAGGCATTGAGCATCCTGGCAACAATATCCTTATAGTTCTCATCCCGCCTGTTCCCCAAGAATTTGAGAACAACATCCTTGAAGGAATCCCAGGCTTCTTTCTCCTTCTCGGACATCGTTTCAGCGAATGCTCCATCTGAAATGAGTTTCCTTATATCAGGGCCAACAAACACTCCTTCCTTTAGCTTTGCTTCAGAAAGTCGGGGGAACTTTGAGCAAAGGTACCGAAAGCACTCACCATCTTTTGGAAGGGACTTGATGAATTGCTTAATGAGACCCAACTTAATGTGGAGAGGTGGTAATAGAATTTTATCACGAGGTACCAAGCTCTCATGAAGAACATTTTCTCACCGGGTCTCAAATACTCCCGAATTGGCCAGTCTTTTTTCCCCCAGTGTAGGTCGCAGGCCCGGCTATCCCACAAGCAAAGGAAGCAGGGATATTTGGTGAAACCGGATTGCTGCCCTAATAGCATGGATAGAATTTTAAAGTCTCCACAAATCATCCACTTATGCTCATCATAACGAATCTTCTGAAGAATCAGGGCCAAATTCTCGTATTTTTCTTGGAGAATAACAGAGTGAGCAAAAGGAACTGAAGCGAATGTGTTGCCATTATGAAGAAGAACACCTTTTATGCTGTCTTTTGACGAATCAATGATCAGCCGCCATTCAGCAGGATCATACTTGAGTTTAAACTTTTCCATCACTCCGTATATATCGTTGCAAAATACCAAATCTTCCTCTTTGCTGAAATACTTCAAAAATTGTGTCTCGAGGTTGCGGTACCAATAAAAAGTTGTTCCTGGTGACAATAGATTTTTCTGTTTAAGCCGAGAACCTAGCAGTTGGGCAGCATCTTTTGGGAGTCCTAAATCCCGGACTAAATCATTCAATTCAGCTTGAGAGAAAAGTTCAGGTTTCGGATCTGGTTCAGTTTCAAACTCGGAAGTACTGGACTCATCGGGAAAAGCCATCTGATGAGTCTCATCATGATCAGAACCGTCCACACAAATATGATCCAAAGATTTTGGTGGTTCAGGCACAGGTACTTTGTTGCTATGAGGCATAGGCCTAATTGCTGAGGGAAGGTTGGGGTAACTTATTTATTTTTATTTATTTATTTAATTTATTTATTTATTTACATTCTCTTATATACCGCGCTATTCTGCATCAGTTTGGTTTACATTGAACAAACTGAAATTACATTGAACAGGGCATTATAACTTGGAGAGAACTATTTTACAGGGGATATGGGCTATGGAGGGTTAAGTGGCTTGCCCAAGACCACAAGGAGCACCTGTGGGACTAGAAACCCCAGTCCTTCCGGCCCAAGGTTGCTGTCCTCTAGTGGGATTTGAACCCCCGACCTTCCGGCCTGATGTACCTTGCCCCAACCACTAGGCCACATCCTCCACTCCACTTATTAGTTTCTTATTTTTTAAGTTGTATCCCTTCACAATGCAAGAGCAAAAATAGCAGTCACTGCTGTGGTCTCTTTGTTCACGCCACATCATAGGTATTCCGAAACGAAATGCTTGTTTTTTACCTTTCATCCATAAGCGTAGATCTTCCTCACATGTCTTGCACACTTTGTGAGGAGCCCACGGTTTGTCTTGATCGCCTAACTTCAAACCGAAATAGGCGAAATATACTTTTTTAATAAATGCAGAAATGTTCCTCTGCTGCTTTTTCACAGTATATTCCCCACAAATAAAACAAAAACTGTCCGGAGAGTTGACGTAACCTCTGGCTCTGTGAGCCATCACAAATACACAGCACTGCAAACTACAACTGTAGTGAACCACTTCGGAATAAAGCTGGATTACGACTGAGCAAACAAAAGGTAATAATGAACTTGCAAGAAACTGAAATTTGACAGGAACCTTCATGTCGCAACCACCGTGTTTGAGCGAGCGAACGAGGCGAGGCGAACAAGAAAGAACATGCGCCAGCGCGAGTACTGGATTTAGCCCCCCGCCTCCCAATTGTCCTGTTAATGTATAAAATGAATACAAAACACTCTAAAATATCATGAGGGAGTGTTTCTAGTTAGTTAACCATTACAACCTCTATTTTGGGCCAAGAAAATAAACTGCAGTCGGCTAAAAAGAAATTATGTGAACATTCCTTATATGGGTAAGAAATCTAATTTTGCAAGAAAACGTGATGTGATGGAACATTTTGGCTATTTTTCCTGGATTCAGCACCCCAAAATCTATAGGAATCAGTTGCAAAACTGGAGGCAGTTTTTTGGTAGTGTACCTGTGTAATAAATACATATATCACAATAAAAACCTAAAAAAACAGATGCTATAATGGAAATCTGTAACACATATAAAAACATCTATTGACTGTTAAAAACATGTTACATGTATGGGATAAAAAATGTGGATAAAATGTATCAAATCGTTAACCAATAAATGCATAAATACATTAAATAAAACATTAAAAACTCATTTAATAGAATCTATATGCACATGAATAATATAAAGAAAAATAAAAGGAGATAAAAGGAATGCAGATTGTCACAAACAACATTGATAAATGAATAAATAAATATCTCTGTAGCGATTATTGAGGACACCTCGGAGAATGACCTTAATATAAAGGTAATTCTATTATTTATTTATTTATTTATTTATTACAAGTTCTTATATACCGCACTATTCGGCATCAGCGCGGTTTACATTATAACATAAAGACCATAACAACGAGCTGTTTGGTTTACATCGAACAGGAGTACCAACTTGGAGAACCGGGTTAAACTATATACATGAGATATTTACATAGAACAGAATAGAGTCATAGTAATATAAAGAACGGAAGGGTGGTTTCATGAGTGAGTCACTTCTTCTGGTTCAATTGCTGGTAGGGTAGTATTGAAGGAAGAGGTGGTATTTGAGTGCCTTCCTGAACTGGGGTAGGACAGTAATGGCCCTTATGTCGGAGGGTAGAGCGTTCCAGCATTTGGGGGCATATAAACTGAACGCTCTGTTTGAGGTTGTCATGTTGCACTTTGTTGATGCCTTCGAGGTTGTTAGTAGGTTTACGGCTGTTGCTCTTCTGGATCTGTTGGGGGTACAGTGTGAATCAGATCTGTGAGTGAGGAGGATGAGATACCCTTGATTGCCTTGAATGATAGGACTAGGGTTTTAAAGATGATCCTCCCATGGATGGGGAGCCAGTGAAGCTGTTTAAGAATGGGAGTTACGTGGTCGCTTCTGGATGCTCCGTAGAGGACTCTTGCTGCGGCATTCATGGCCATCTGTAAAGGGCTAAGAGTGGATTGAGGGAGACCTTGTAAGATGGCATTTGCAAAGTCGAAGTGTGGCAGGATTAGCGCTTGGTATATGGTCCGGAAGTCGTCCGGGTCCAACAGGGAGCGTATATGCCTGAGAGAGCGGATTTTGAAGTATACAGCTTTGACTATGTTATTTATGTGATGTTTCATATCCAGACGTTGGTCCAATGTAACTCCAAGGTATCTTATTGTTTCTTTAGTTTGTAGGTCAGCTTCCTTGACACTGACGTGGGCTGGAGGAGTGAAGTTGGGGTCTCTGGCGATGAAAAGCACCTCTTTTTTTTTATGCTGAATGCGTAGGTTTTGTGATTGGAGCCACTCAGAGACCGTATTGAGGCAGTCTACTAGTGGTGCCAGGTCTAATTGAGTTGTAGAGAAAGGCATATATAAGAGAATGTCATCTGCGTATATCAAGCAGTTGACTTTGAATGATCTTATGATGTCGCAGATGGGCTGCATGTATATATTAAATAGTAGGGAAGACAATGAGGAACCTTGAGGCACACCTTGCTTTTGATGGAAGCGTTTTGACTCTTCTGAACCAGACTTCACATATTGCCATCTTCCATCCAGATAAGAGTTACACCATTCTAATGCACTGTTGCAGATACCTTTCTCTTTCAGTCGTCCGAGGAGAATTTCGTGGCTTACAGAGTCGAACGCTGCAGCGATGTCTAAGAAGACGAGTACAAATCCTTGTCGGATGTTGTTAATGCCTGTGATAATGTCGTTGAATAGGTTAGTGAGTAGGGTCTCGACCCCATGATATTCTCTGAACCCATGTTGGCAGTGATCTAGGGGAGCTGTGGTGTCTATATGCTCTTGGATTTGCCGTTGTGCCTCCTTCTCAATTATCTTGGCTAAGAGGGGAATGCTAGCTATAGGCCTATAAGATTCGACCTTTTGCGGGTCTAGCTTGGGGTTTTTCAAAAGTGGCCTAATGGAAGTCTGCTTGAGTGCTGCGGGGAAGTAACCTGTTGTGAATGAGAGGTTCATTAGATTTGTAATAAAGGGGCTGAACACACAACGTAGCTCCTTAATCCAAAAAGCTGGGCATGGGTCCGTTTGTGCAGTGGAGGTGTTGAGAGATGCTATGGTATCCTCGATGCATTTAGTGGATGGAGTGGAGAATTTATTTAGTGAGGTTGCATTCGCTGGTTCTTGGAACGGGACTGTTGACACCTTGTTAGTTTGCACGATCTTGGATTGCATGTAGTCAGCGAATTTCTGTGGATGAATCTCACTGTGTTGTTCGGGAGAAGGTTCCTTTGAAAGGGATTTGACAAGGTTGAAGAGGTCACGTGGTTTATTCAGTGATCTCTTTAGTGTGTCCGTGTGATATTGTTTCATTGTGGTTGTGATTGCTTCACGGTGTGTGGAGAGGTGGGTACGGTAGGCGGTCTGATCTTCAGTAGAAAGCGATCGGCGCCAGCGACGCTCCAGTCTGCGGAGTTGAGTCAGAGAGGATCGCAATTCAGGAGAGAACCATGGGGCGGTGCTTCTTTTTCTCCTCTTTGTGTTATTGGAAATTGGAGGTTGTGATATGGCATGCAGATTGGAGTTCCAGGAGGTGATTAGTTCGTCGAGGTCCGGTACAGTTTTGTTGAGGAGTGATTGGGTCTCAGCCACGATGTGTTCCCTGTTAAATGGTCTAAATCTTCTTGTGGGCGTCCGTGATGTGCTGTGCATGTTTTGGCTTCTGTGCAGCTGCTCGTTGATGATGGGGATTTGGAAAATGATCAGTTTGTGGTCTGACCAGGGTACATCAACGATTGATATTGGTAGGTTGTGGTTTTGCTCGAAGACTGGCTGAGGAGCAAATACCAAATCCAGAATGTTTCCCTTTATATGAGTTGGTTTAGTGATAATTTGCTTGAGTCCCAGGTCTTCCATAGCACCAAGGAAGGCATTTGCGTGGTTTTGGGATAATGATGGGAGATTGAAGTCACCCATTATCCAATTTGGCTTATTGGGATTGAGGGTGCTGGCAGCAAGGTCAATAATGGTTGGGAGGTCATCTGGAGAAGCGGACGGTGTCCTGTATAAGAGGTTGAGGGAGAATTGCTGGTTTGTAATGGAGAGTATGTCTAGATTGTTTGAGCTAGAGGAATCTGTTATGTGGAAGTTAAGGTCCGATTTGGAGACTATGAGCACCCCTCCTCCTTTTTTGTTTTCTCTATGTCTTGTGTGTATGGCGAAATTGGGGGGTAGAAGTTGGTTGATGAGAACGTTATCTTCCGATGATAGCCAGGTTTCCGTGATCAAGAGTATCTCTAGGTTATAGAGGGAGATTGTGTCCAGAACCACAGGCCATTTTTTGCGAATAGAACGCGCATTTATGATGGCACATCTTAGGGGTCGGTAGTTCAGAGGTTTTTCCTGGGTGGGTGTTTTGGGCAGCTGGAGTGCTATGTGTATCAAATGGGAGTGGCGCGTGTAGGTGTCCCTTCCTGGGTGGGAGTATGGGGGTCCAGACCATCTTTTTCCATGGCTATTTAAGATGGGGATAGTTCCATGGGATATGTAGAGGGCTTGGGAGGTTCCGAGCCAGTGAGGGAGTAGGTAAAAGCTGATAAGGGCGAAGAGCTGGAGGACCATTTTGAGAGTTCTGGTTGTGTGTGAGGTACTGTAGATATTTTGCAGTCTAGCAGGACAGAGCAGTGCAGTAGTGAGATACAGAACAGAACAATATAGCAATGTACAACGGTAAATGATGCTACTGACACAGTATAGGTATTATCCACAATGTTATATAGGCTACTGACAACAGTATAGGTACTATCAACAATGTTATATGGCTACTGACAACAGTATATGAGGCTACAGTTCATAGGATATGTGTGACCCTAGAAGAATACTGATATCTGCTTAGTTAGGTGTGCTGGAAGACTCATTTATAGCCAGTGTTTTAGAAGTGGTATACTTGCTGTGATCGATGGGTGGTTTGGTTCAGGGTGGGAGCGAGTTCTGCCATAGGTGCGCTCCAGCTGGAGGTTTGAAGCAGACGGAGATCTTTTTCTGATGATGTTGGTGAGGTTAGTTTCAAACTCGCCAGGCAGTCGAGACACTGATGTGTTTATGCGGATTATTTGTGTTTCTTGTCGCGCCCCGCCTAAGGGCCACGCCAAAGGGCCCTCTGGCGAGGCCCGCCAGGCGCGGGCGCGCCCGATGGCGCGCTGCTTTTTAAAGTGTTGTGCCGCTCCGATTGGGCAGGAAAAGCTCTGCGGCCCCTCCCGCTGCTGGTGGCTCGATCCCCGGGAAGGGGAGAGCTGCTGGTGGTGGCGGGGGTCTGAAGAGGCCTGCACCCGATGGCGCGCTGCTTTTTAAAGTGTTGTGCCGCTCCGATTGGGCAGGAAAAGCTCTGTGGCCCCTCCCGCTGCTGGTGGCTCGATCCCCGGGAAGGGGAGAGCTGCTGGTGGTGGCGGGGGTCTGAAGAGGTCTGCACCCGATGGCGCGCTGCTTTTTAAAGTGTTGTGCCGCTCCGATTGGGCAGGAAAAGCTCTGCGGCCCCTCCCGCTGCTGGTGGCTCGATCCCCGGGAAGGGGAGAGCTGCTGGTGGTGGCGGGGGTCTGAAGAGGCCTGCACCCGATGGCGCGCTGCTTTTTAAAGTGTTGTGCCGCTCCGATTGGGCAGGAAAAGCTCTGCGGCCCCTCCCGCTGCTGGTGGCTCGATCCCCGGGAAGGGGAGAGCTGCTGGTGGTGGCGGGGGTCTGAAGAGGCCTGCACCCGATGGCGCGCTGCTTTTTAAAGTGTTGTGCCGCTCCGATTGGGCAGGAAAAGCTCTGCGGCCCCTCCCGCTGCTGGTGGCTCGATCCCCGGGAAGGGGAGAGCTGCTGGTGGTGGCGGGGGTCTGAAGAGGCCTGCACCCGATGGCGCGCTGCTTTTTAAAGTGTTGTGCCGCTCCGATTGGGCAGGAAAAGCTCTGCGGCCCCTCCCGCTGCTGGTGGCTCGATCCCCGGGAAGGGGAGAGCTGCTGGTGGTGGCGGGGGTCTGAAGAGGCCTGCACCCGATGGCGCGCTGCTTTTTAAAAGGTAAATATAAAAACATAATTGATAAAAAATTACATCAAAAAGCAAAAATAATATGTGCTTATTATGTGAATAAAAGACCGGAAGAGACCAAAAAAAGGGGAGAAGAAACATGGCAGGAGCGTGTGGTAAACACCTTACCCTTAATATGTGTCCTCAATGGGGATGAAAAACTAATTCATTCAAAAGAACTCCTATTTTGTGCATCCTATGAACATGCATGAAATACTAATTGTGCCAAATAGTAACCTAGATCCGGAGATTAATCTATAGATAATTAATAATGTTTGCAATGTAATTATAAAATAAACATAAATTAAATCAGTAGATGATATCTTTACCTGCATGCGGAGTATATTAAAATACAAATCAATACTACCGGAAAAAGGCTCTGACTAACATAGACGCCGACTTTAAGCTTTATATACTTAGAAGTACTCACTCCGTGTTTGAAACTTAATAAATTACTAAAAGATGTGTATAGCCAAAAAACGTGCCCCACATACGTGCGCTAAACTTGGAATGAATCAAACTTACAACAAACCAGGAACCGGTATCCTTTATACTGCTGCTAACAAACTTTAAAGAACGCCGGCACAAGCGCACATTGAATGCTAAAAGGGGAAAGAAAATGCAAAAAACTATGTAGGACCAATGAACATACCACACAAACGTGTGCTTAAAAAGTCGTCATTAGAAACTTACAAATACCATGAACTGGCTCCTTTGGTACTACAGTTAACAACATTTAGAGAACGCCGACGCAAGCGCACAACAAATACTAGAAGGAGGCAGAAAGGGGGCAGAGTCAAGGAGCGGCAAAATCAGAGGACCATTGCCTGCTATTACAAAGGTAGGCCCGCAAGAAAGGGAACTTCTCGTGTCAGACCGCAATGTAATGCATGTAACTTGCCTTTGCTGCACGGATAATCACTAAAAAAAGGGGGGGGCAGCAACGAAGGATATATTATAACACCTTAATTAAAAATGCATACAGCGTTGTTCAAAAACACTTTTACATCTATTGCCAACTATAAAGGATCTACACTACTTTCCTTAGACTATAAATAACCTACACCCGATATTAAGAAAAAAGGGGGGACCTTTTAAAAGCATAAATAAATAAATACACAGTACCCTTACACAGATCAAAAATAATAATAAAAAATGTTGTCTAATGAAATATTACTCTAAAGAAATATAATATAATAAGATAAATTAAATAAGCCATATTGTGCCACAAACCCCAATGACATGACTCAAAAATAATTGTATTATGATTGATTGGCACCATGACAGAAACCCTGTATAATGCACTCACATAAATAAAATAAAACCATAAATAATTAAATACTTAAAAGGAGAATAATCTAAAATAATTTATAAAGGATATCAATTATACCTCAACTTCTAATGATGATAATCAAAAAGAAAGTATGTACAACCACTCCATCGCTCTGACCCAATTGTTATTTATTTATTTATTTATTTACATTCTCTTATATACCGCGCTATTCTGCATCAGTGCGGTTTACATTGAACAAACTGAATATAAAAAGACGGAAAGATCTCTGTCTAAATTGAGACCATGTGGAATCAAAGAACCTAATAAATATATAAACCTTTGTTCAAGTCTTAACATGGTTTTATTTATATCTCCACCTCTCCAATTAATTTTGACCTTCTTAATGACAAAAAACTTTAAATCTATAATACCATGCTGGTTGTCTTGCCAGTGGGCTACTAGAGGCTTGTCAGTTAAACCTCTTTTAATACAGCTTTTGTGTTCAGTAATCCTAATTCTGATGTTACGGCTTGTCTTGCCAACATATAGTTTTTTTACAAGGGCATTGTATGACGTAGATTACATTTTGGGTGTCACAACTGGAGTAATCATTAATGTGAAACTTCTGATTAGTAGTGGGATGAATGAAGTATTCTCTAATTGGAAGCACATTCAAACAAACGGAACATTTCCCACATTGGAACTGTCCTTTATATTTGGGTAAGTAACCTTTTTCTGTTAGAGTTGAAGGCAGTAAAAGATTACATAAATTAATATTACGCTTATGCGCAATGGTGAGCTTTGTGTCTTGGAAACACAGCAAAGTCTGAATAAGATGCCATTCATTCCTAAGAATCTTAGTAATTTTGGAAGAATATTGCGAGTACAACAAAGGACACACTACCCCTATATTTTCTTTTTTTATTCTTGGTTGTAATAGAGAAGACCGCGATGAATCCTTCGCCCTTTTACATGCTTTTTGAATGTATGGCACGGGATATCGCCTTGTTAAAAACCTCTCTTTCATCTCATTAGCTTCTCTCTCAAAATCATGTATCTTGGTACAAGCTCTTCTGACTCTTAGGAATTGACCCACTGGAAGATTTCTCTTTAATGATGGATTATGATAAATATAATAGTGAAGAAGTTGGTTCCTATCAGTAGGCTTCCGGTAAAGTGTTGTAGAAAATCCATCTTTTTCTTTTCTGATTAGGAGATCGAGATAAGAAATCTGATAAGGGCCATAAGTAATTTGAAATCTCAAATTCACATCTAGTTGATTGATCCATGTATTAAAATCATCAAGTCTCTCCACTGAACCATTCCAAAGAATTAGGATATCGTCAATGTATCGAATCCACAGTCCAATATTGTCACTAAAGGAGTGTACCTTTAAAAAATTATTTTCAAAATTAAACATAGAGGTTGGCTTTGTCGGGAGCCATGGCAGACCCCATTGCTACCCCTTTAATCTGTTTATAAAACAAATTCCTGAAGCAGAAAAAGTTTTCAAATAATGTGATCTGTGCCAGGGAAAGCAAAAATGATGTTGAAATCCGGCGATGTGCAGTGCGTCTCTGAAGACATTGGTCAATAATATCAAACACCTCTCTTTGCGGCACATTGGTGTAAAGCGACTCCACATCAAGAGTAACCAAGATAATATCAGCTCTATATTTCTTAAAAGCGGATAAAATCTCTATTACATGTGCTGAATCTCGTACATAGGACCACATTTCATTAACAAAAGGACGCAAAAACAAATCTAAAAACTTCGAAATGGGTTCTAAAATTGAACCAATGGCTGAGACAATCGGACGTCCAGGTGGAGCCACAAGGGATTTATGAACTTTGGAAATAATATATATTGTAGGAATCACTGGTGATTCTACAATAAGAAAATCCCTCTTTTAGTAATATAGCCTATCTCAAAGGCAGAAATAACTAAATTATCAATACTCGTTTTGAGATCAGTAGTAGGATCTTTATCTAATCTTTGATAAAAAATGTGATCTCTTAATTGTCTATTTATTTCTTGTATATAATATTCTTTATCTAATACTACAACGGCTCCTCCTTTGTCAGCTGGCTTAATTATGATCTGATTATTCTTTTGTAAGGATAAAATAGCTTTCCTTTCTCCTAAGGAAATTTTATGAAAAGTGGCTGAATTATCCTTCATAACTGCTTCAACCTGTGTTAATACTACCATTTCAAAGGTTTCTATAATAGGATCTGATTTCTGAGGGGGAATCCATGTGGCTTTCCTACTAATATGGAGATGTCATTATAAGTATTGTCACAGCTGGAAAAGAAATGAGCCACTGACGCAGCCTTCGTCCTGACACAGTGGGCTGTGACTCGACCCTGCAAGGCGAGGCCGGCTGCCCTATACGCCCAGGCGATACAGTCTGCCACCCAGATAGAAACATAGAAACATGATGACAGAAAAAGACCACATGGCCTATCTAGTCTGTCCTTCCATAACAACAACTACAACAGTCCACTTTTTACCTTTAGAGATCCTCTGTGTTGGTCCCATGCTTTTTTAAATTCAGTTACTGTCCTCATCTCTACCACCTCCACTGGGAGACTATTCCACGGATCCACTACTCTTTCTGTAAAGAAATATTTCCGCATATCACTCCTGAATCTATCTCCCTTCACCCTCATCCCATGTCCCCTCGTAGCAGAACTTGCTTTCAATTGAAAGAGGCTCTCTCCCTGAACATTTATGCCACGGAGGTATTTAAACATCTCAATCATATCACCTCTATCCCGCCTTTCCTCTAAGGTGTACATATTAAGTCTGTCCTCATATGCTTTATAATGAAGCCCATTAATCATTTTAGTAGCAACCCTCTGCACCGACTCCATCCTCTTCACATCCTTTTGAAGGTGCGGTCTCCAGAATTGCACACCATACTCCAAATGAGGTCGCACCAAAGACTTATGCAGAAGCATTATCACCTCCTTATTTCTGCTAGCCATTCCTCTCCGTATGCACCCAAGCATCCTTCTAGCTTTTGCCGTCGCCTTTTCTACCTGTTTAGCTACTTTAAGATCATCAGACACAACCACGCCTAGGTCCCGCTCTTCTTTAGTGGACAAAAGTACTTCACCTCCTATACTGTATTGCTCCCTTGGATTGCTGCAGCCCAAATGCATGACCTTACATTTTTTAACATTAAATCCCAGCTGCCAAATTCTAGACCATTCTTCAAGCTTAGCTAGATCCCTCCTCATGTTATCTACACCTTCCTGGGTGTCTACTCTATTGCAGATTTTGGTATCATCCGCAAAGAGGCAAACCATACCCGACAGCCCTTCCGCTATATCACCAACAAAGATGTTAAAAAGAATCGGACCAAGGACAGATCTCTGGGGCACACCACCGGTAACATCCTTCTCCTCAGAGTGAGTTCCATTTACTTGTACTCTTTGTCGCCTCCCACCCAACCAATTTCTAACCCAAGCAGTAACTTTAGGGTCCATCCCTAGGGTGCTCAGTTTGTTTATAAGTCACCTGTGAGGAACAGTGTCAAAGGCTTTACTGAAATCTAAATACACCACATCTAGAGCTCTCCCTCGGTCCAACTCCCTGGTCACCCAGTCAAAGAAATCAATCAGATTTGTCTGACAAGACCTGCCTCTGGTGAATCCATGCTGCCTCGGATCCTGTAATCCGCTGGACTCCAGAAACCTCACAATTTTCTCTTTCAGCAGCGTTTCCAATAATTTACTCACCACTGAAGTTGAACTAACCGGCCTGTAGTTTTCAACCACATCCTTACTTCCGCTTTTGTGTAAAGGCACCACATGAGCCTCTCTCCAGTCCTTTGGCACCACTCCCGACTCCAACGAGGCATTGAAAAGGTCAGTCAGTGGAGTTTCTAGAACGTCCCCAAGTTCCCTCAGTATTCTAGGGTGTATCCCATCCGGTCCCATCGCTTTGTCTACTTTAAGTTGAGCTAGTTTCTCACAAACACAGTCTTCTGAAAATTGTTCAAGATGTCCCTCGCTTCTGTTCTTATTTGTGGGTGTTTTCTGAGGTCCTGCTCCTGGTTCTTCATCTGTGAACACAGAACAAAAATATTTGTTAAGCAATTCCGCTTTATTCTTATCAGCTTCTACATATTCCCCCCCTGCACCCTTGAGTCTGACAATACCACTTTTGCCCTTCCTCTTCTCACTAATATAGCTGAAAAATGTCTTATCCCCCCTTTTTATTGCATTGGCTATTTCCTCCTGCTTTTGAATCTTTGCCTTCTTGACTACTTTGCTAGCTTCTCTAAGTTTTTCCAAATACAGATGCCTGTCTTCCTCTCTCTGTGATCTCTCGTATTTCATGAAGGCCTCCCTCTTTTTCTTCACTTTTTCAGCTACTTCCTTCGAAAACCATAGCGGTCTCCTGTTCCTTTTGTCTTTATTTACCATTTTAACAAAAAGGTTGGTTGCCTTTAAAATACCCCCTTTCAGTTTTGCCCACTGTTTTTCTACATCCCCCAGCTGTTCCCATCCCACTAACGACTCCCTGAGGTATTGGGCCATCTTCGCAAAGTTAGTCTTCCTAAAGTCTAAGATCTTCACCTTGGAATGGATTCTAACAGCCCTAGTCCTAATACTGAACCACACCATCTGGTGATCACTGGATGCAAAATGATCTCCCACTACAACATCAGAAACACTTTCACCATTGGTAAGCACCAAGTCCAGTATGGCCCCTTCACGTGTGGGGTCTGTTACCAATTGCCTGAATAGTTCTCCCTGTAGAGAATCCAGGATCTCCTTACTTCTAGATGATACTGCAGCAGGAATGTGCCAATCAACATCTGGCATATTGAAATCTCCTAGCAGTAGCACTTCCCCTTTCCTAGCAATGCTGCGTATGTCTTCAATTAACTCTCTGTCCACCTCTTCCTCTTGTGAGGGAGGTCTGTATATCACACCAATGCAAATAGAGTTCTCTTTCCCTCTTTCTAGTTTAACCCACAATGCCTCCTCTCTCCCTTTTAAGCTCTGTAATTCCAAAGCTTTAATAGTAGTTTTTACATATAGTGCCACTCCTCCTCCCCTTCTTCCTACCCTGTCCTTTCTGAATAAAGTATAGCCAGGTATAGTTACATGGTACGCTTGGAGACAGGCAACCCCAGCTTATTAGGTACGCTTGGAGACAGGCAACCCCAGCTTATTAGGGTCAAACGAGACGAAGAGCTGCACAGCCCTTCGGTGTCCCTGCATACGGTCACGGTAGAAGGACAACGCCCTCCTACAGTCCAGGGTATGCAAAACAATCTCAGCCCAGCTGGCATGCGGCCTGGGAAAGAAAGTCGGAAGAACCACCTCCTGATTGAGGTGGAAGGAGGAGACAACCTTTGGAAGGAACTTAGGGTGAGTCCGAAAGACTACTCTGTTCCTATAGAACCTAATGTATGGTGCATCTGACACCAGGGCTTGAAGCTCGCTCACTCGCCTTGCTGAGGTAAGAGCCACCAAAAACAACGCTTTCCAGGAGAGAAAGCACAAAGGGCAAGTAGCCATAGGCTCAAATGGTGGGCAAGTAAGCTGTTGCAAGACCACATTCAAATCCCACTCAGGAGTAGGCGGACAAACCGGAGGCTTAAGCAAAAGCAGGCCTCTGAGGAAGTGAGTCACCAAAGGGTGGCTTGAGAGAGACTGGCCCTCCACCGGTGAGTAGTGCGCTGAGAGAGCACTGAGATGGACCCTAACAGAGTTGGATTTAAGGCCTAGGTTGGACAGGTAAAGCAAATATTGCAGCACTACTGGTACCAGGCATGAGAAAGGATCCTCCTTGTGTTGAGTGCACCAGGTGGAGAACCTACGCCACTTGAAGGCATAAGATTTTCGGGTGGACTGCCTCCTAGAGGCCAAGACCACATCTTCCACTTCCCTAGGCAGCAGTGAGGGTGCTAGAACTACCCTTTCAGCAGCCAGATTGAGGGACTGGAGGTTGGGGTGTAAGAGAGATCCCTGCTCCTGAGACAGGAGATCTGGTTGAATCCCCAGAGGATGAGAAGTGTCCACCGCCAGTTGCAAAAGAAGTGGGAACCACCACGGTTGCCTTGGCCACCTGGGGGCCACCAGGATCACCGAGGCCTTGTCCCGGACCACTTTGAACAGTGTCTTGGGCACTAGAGGCGTGGGAGAAACGCATATAGGAGGACTGTAGACCATGGAATGAGAAACGCATCCGCTGCTACTCTGAGAGGATGCGGTTGTCTGGAGCAGAACCTGGGCAGTTGACGGTTCAGTGGACTGGCAAAGAGATCTATGTTTGGAAGACCCCATCTTAGGAAGATTTGTTGAACCACCAGAGGATTCAACTGCCATTCGTGTGGCTGCAGGATCCTGCTCAATCTGTCTGCCAGGCAATTCTCCTGCCCAGGGAGATAGACCGCCTTGAGAAGTATGCCATGATTGACTGCCCAGGAGCACAGGTCCTGTGCTTCTTGACAGAGAGGGCGGGACCCTGTGCCCCCCTGTTTGTTCACATAGAAGATAGCAACTTGATTGTCCGTCTGAATTAAGATGGACTTGTGAGAGAGGACATGCGAGAAAGTCCGCAGGGCTAAGCGGTTAGCTCTCAGCTCCAAGAGATTGATCTGCTGTGCGGCCTCCCATGGAGACCACAGGCCCTGAGTGCATGTTCCCTGACAATGTGCAACCCAACCCTGAAGAGAAGCATCGGTCGTGAACACTTGGGAGCGTGGAGGTGCCTGAAAAGGCACTCCTTGCACCAGATTCGGAAGATGAAGCCACCACTGCAGAGAAGATGCTAGCAGCTGGGACACCCTCACCTTGTCCGTCAGGTTTCCTGTGGCCTGCAGCCACTGAGTCCTGAGGCCCCACTGAGCCGGCCTCATGTGCAGACGAGCATTTGGAATTACATGGACCATGGAAGCCATGTGGGCTAAGAGCCTCAGTGATTGTCTGGCGGAGACCAGAGAATTGCTGCAGAATTGTCTGGCCAAATCCATCAGTCTGTGGGCCCTGTCCACAGGTAAAAAAGCCTTTGCCTGAAGGGTGTCCAGTCTTGCTCCTATGAACTCCATGTTCTGTGAGGGATGCAAAGTGGACTTTGTGAAGTTTATGACAAACCCCAGATGCTGGAGAAGAGAGATGGCATGGAAGGTGGCTTGATCGGTCTCCTGTGGAGACTGACCCCTGATGAGCCAGTCGTCCAGGTATGCAAAGACGAAGAGCCCTTTAACCCTAAGGTAGGCCACCACCACTGCCAGGCACTTGGTGAAAACCGTGGGGGCGGAGGTTAGGCCAAAAGGGAGTACCCTGTACTGAAAATGGTTTCCTCCCACCACAAATCTGAGATATTGCCTGTGGTCTGGATGAATAAGGATGTGAGTATAAGCATACTTTAGGTCTAAGGAGCATAGCCAATCTCCCTGCTGGAGGTAGGGCAGCAGTATTCCAAGGGTAAGCATCTTGAACATTTCCCTCTCCAGGAACTTGTTTAGATTTCGCAAGTCTAGGATGGGCCTGTCCTTTTTGGTACCAGGAAGTACCTGGAGTAGAAGCCTTCACCTCTCAGGTGTTGGGGCACCGGTTCCACCGCCTGTTCCTTTAGAAGATTTGCTAACTCCTGCAGGAGTAGGTTCCTGTGCAAAGGGAGGCTCCCCTGGAAAGTAGGAGGGGGGTACCTGGTGAAAGTGGAGCAGATAGCCCCTCTGGACTATGCTTAGCACCCAGGTATCCCTTGTTACGGCTGACCACCTGTGGGCGTACAGTGTCAGCTGGCCTCCTGTGCTGAGAGGGGCCAGCTGAGGAGGAGAGGCTATGCCACTGGAGTCAAAACCCCGCTCCCTGCTGTGCAGGAGCTGGAGCTGGGGGCTTGGGGGTTTTCTGCCTATGGGGCCCATGTCCCTGCCCCTTGGCCTGCTGACCCTGTTGGGGAGCTGTGGAGGCCTGGTACTGAGGGTAAGTTTTGTAGGCAGATGACTTCCTCGGGTAAAAGGACTTTTTTCCCAAGCCCTTCTTCTTTTGAGAAGGGGCAGAAGTTTTCCTGACAGCCTTGTCCTGGTGAGAGTCTCGGACTCGAGTTCTGCAGCTTTTTCAGCCATGGGCTTGCCAAAGAGGCTTTCACCTTGGCAAGGGACATCGACCAACTTGTCCTGCACCCATGGCTCGAGGTCCGATGACTGTAGCCAGGCCTGACGGCGTGCACCGATGCCGGCTGCGGCTACGCGGGCCGAAGCCTCGAAACCATCATAAGCTGCTCGAGACATAAACTTCGAGCATTCTCGGATCCCAGCTGACAAGGCTGTGAACCTCTGCAAAGGTTCCTCGGAGAGACCAGCAGAGAACCCGGCAATCTCCTTTGCCAAGTCTCAAAGGTACATGCCCATGTACAGCTGGTAGGTCTGGACATGGCAAGCAAGCATAGAGCCCTGGAAGCACTTTCTACCGAGGGCATCCAGGTTCCGGGCCTCCTGGCTGGAAGGCACCGAGGAGTGCATCTTCTGACTCTTCAGCCGATGCATGGCCGATTCCACAACCATGGAATGGTGTGGTAGCTGTGCCTTCTGGAACCCGGGGCTCTTGCGGATTCGATAGATGGAATTGACCCACTTGCTCAGTACTGGCATTGAAGCCGGTGCCTCCCACATGCGGAAGAGCAACCTTTCCAGCATCAGAGGAACCGGTACAGTAAAGGCCTCCTTGGGGGGAGAGTACCAGAAAGAGCAAGAGTATCCGCACACAACCAGGAGAACACAAAAAAGCAGAACCCGGACTGACAACAATTAGGTGAAAACCTTGTTTATTGCGCCCCGACGCGTTTCGGCTTCCAGCCTTCTTCAGGGGGTCTTAAAAGGAACACACCTCAAAAAGAAACAATAATAATAAAAATGATAATAACAATGATAATAATCTTAAAAGTACACATTAAAAACAATAAAACAATAAAGATGATAGCGTATCTAGATATATTAATCAAGAATCCTGTCAAAACCAATAATATTGTGTGTACAATTACTTTTCCAGAACACTCTAGAGAAATCGCCCATATATTAAGGAGAGCATGGCATATTTTAAATCCTCTTCCTTCTTTAAATTTATTTATTTATTTATTTATTTATTGTCAGCGTTTAGCGCCCTACATGTCTGATTTAAGTCTTTAGCGTTCCATTTGACAGAATTAAGGTATTTATCCAATCTCCTGTGTCCTGCCTCGTCTCTCTTTCTTTTTCTTTTTGTTTTATTGTTTTATACTCAATTTTTATCAATTTTTATTAATATTTATTGAGACATTCTTGTCTTGTATATCATTATTTAAAGGTTTATGTTCCTTTTGATGATATTACATTTATATATTTATGTTATGTATTATTTGATGTGATTATAAATATGGGTTAATTATGCCAATCTGATCCATAGGTTTTGCGCAATAATCATATTTATTGTTTTATTGTTTTTAATGTGTACTTTTAAGATTATTATCATTGTTATTATCATTTTTATTATTATTGTTTCTTTTTGAGGTGTGTTCCTTTTAAGACCCCCTGAAGAAGGCTGGAAGCAGAAACGCGTCGGGGCGCAATAAACAAGGTTTTCACCTAATTGTTGTCAGTCCGGGTTCTGCTTTTTTGTGTTCTCCTTGTGGGGAGAGTCATACTGCAGGGCCTCGAGCTCCTCGGCTCGAGGCTCTTCTTCGGGGTCCGCGGGGAAGGCCAAAGCCTTGGCCATGACCCTCATGAAATCCGAGAACCGGGTATCCTCTGGGGGGGAACTTCTCCGAGGTTCAGACTCCGGTGAGTCCGAAGGGACACACCAGGTCCGAAATGTGTCCGGGGACTCCTCGTCCTCCGTTTCCCAGCCCGAGTGCTCGGAGGAGGAATCGAGCGGCTCCGGACGGGCAGGCACCGATGCCCTCCGCCCCGACGCTGAGGCCGGCGTCGATGACCTCGGTCCCGAACGGGAGGCCGAGGGAGACCTTGGCCGAGGATCGACTCGAGTCTGCATGGACTTGAGGATAGGCTCGGCCTCCGGGGTCAACTTGGACGTCGAGGTCCCGGTGGTCGGGGCAGATGCACCGGCGAGACTGGCAATCAGTGCCCGCTGCTGTTCCATGAAGGCAGCCAAGCTGCTCTCCAAGGCCGTCAACCCGAGTTCGAGCTCAGGAGACCCAGCAGCCTCCTACTCGGGCCCCGACGGCATCGGGCCCGACGTCAGCTCCCCCGGAGGAGAGTCCACGAGGACTACAGTACTCATGTGACTCGGGGACTCTGGCTCCACACGAGGTTGTTTAGCAGGCCTCTCCGACTCCGAAGACCCGGGACGGCGGTCAGGGCTATGCAACCTGGCCCTCGAGGAGCCAAGTGTGTCCACCGACGCCGCCCTCGTGGGTTTATTCTTCCTGCGGTGCTCCCGTGAGGGAGACCCCCTTTCAGAGGATCCCCGGCAATGCTCGGGATCGGAGTCCCGAGACGTCGAGGCCTCTGACGAAGTCCGGGCCTGACTGGACGCGGAGTCAGAGAAGATTCTTTCCTTCTGATGTTGACGGCTCCTCAGCGTCTTCGAGGACATTTTCCCACATGGGCCACAGATCATCGGGTCATGATCGGGCCCGAGGCAGCGGAGACAGCAGTCATGTGTGTCGGTGAGAGACATAAGTTTCTTACACCGATCACACTTCTTAAACCCGCTGGCAGCCATCGGGGGAAAAAGAGCCCCTGCAAGGTCAAAAGACAGGGCTGCCAGTGAAAAATAGAAAAATGGCGCTAACGCTAGTCTCGAAGGACAAAAACTGAAATATGAAGTCCGGGCTCGATACCGGTGTACCGGTCCCAGGCGGGAAAGGGAAACCGGCATCGAACCGAGAAAAACATGGATCCATACCAAAAAAATCAACTTTTTCATGGGTGACCACGACACACTTGCATTGGGCTCCGCGGAAAAAAGAAGACTGAGCAAGATGGCACCCTTGGGCGGGAAGGGGACTGCGCATGCGCGCTGCATTCCCAAGGGCTTTCTTTGAAAGCTGGTGAAATGCTCCACCTGGGGGCTCCGTCAGCGCCGACGTCACCCATATGTGAGGACTGACTTCCTGCTTGGTCCTGGAGAATTATGATTTTCATAAGGCAGCAAGGGATCAGACAGTATATCTCTATGGCGCTCAGAGACTGGGGACTTGTCCTCGGTCTACAAGTCATCGGAATCGATGAGGTACTCGAAGTATTGATATGTTTCCTTTCAATGCCGATGGTGCTCTGGTATAGTGATCAGGGTTCGAGGCTCTCTATTTATTTATTTAGCTGTGCTTATATACCGCTTTTCACTGTGTCAAAGTGGTTTATAAAATAAGGGGGTTACAGTAAAACACGGTATCACATATTTACATGGGGGGGGGGGTAACCATTACCAGGGAGTTCAAACATATATACTGTACATTTCAGTTGAGCAATCATCTTATTTACAGTCTACTTTGGTCTGCTTCCAAGACTCAGATTGTCCAGATTATGGTATGAGCTTGGGTTCACTTGGTGCTTCCCTGTTCCTGCCCCAGGTAAATGCAGAATAAATGGGTTTTTAGTTGTTTCCGGAAAGAGGAGAGGTCTGTGTTGCTTTGGATAATGGGTGGGAGTGAGTTCCATAGTGTGGAGGCATATAAGTAAAATGCACGGTTGCAAGTTTGCTAGTTAAATTTGATCTTTTCGTATGGTGTGGTCAGTAAGTCACATGTGGCCTGTTGCGATGGTCTTCTGGAGCTTGGATGTTGTAACAGGGTGCTCATATGCATGGCTTGTTGCTGGTAAAAATCTTTATGAATCAGGATCAGTGTTTTATATTTGATCTGTGCTTCTAGAGGGATAATGTGAAAATCTCTCAATATGGGTGTGATGTGGTCATATTTCTTCACTTTTTGGATGATTCTCGCTGTCGTATTGAGGACTGTATGTGGTCGGTTGAGACTTATGGCTGGGAGTCCTTGGTATATCATGTTACAGTAGTCCAGGTGGGGGAGCGTCATTGCCTGTATGACTGTTCTGAAGTCTTCTGGGTCTAGAAGAGGTCTGAGGCACTATAACATCTTGGCTTTGAAAAATATTGTCTTTGCTGTTTTTGCAATCTGTTGTTTGAAAGATGATTGATCAAGAATGATCCCTAGATATTTGATGTGAGTTTGGACTTTTATGTGGATTGTTCCCAGCTGAGGTACATCGGGGGGGGGGGGGGGTCCTTTATGGCAAATAATGCTTCTGTTTTTTTAAGGTTTATTGTGAGATTGTTTTCCTGGAGCCATTTGGAGACATCATTGAAGCAGTTTGTTAATTACAGATTTGTTGGATTTGCAGATGTAATAGGACCATAGAGCATAATGTCATCCACATATATGTGGAAGTTGATATTATGGGTCCTTATTATAGAGCAGAGTGGTTTGATATAGATATTAAATAGCTCTCGAAGGTGGTCCACTGATCCAGAGATGCTCAGAGGGGAATTCTTAGAAACCAATAGTGATTCCCATCATCTGAACGAACCCTCTTTCCCAGTAGGAAGAGCATGGGTCTCGAGTATAGGCTGTACTTTCATTGGCAGGGCTACCACTATCTGTGAGGCCATTGGTGGCAGGGCCGGCCCGTCCATTGAGCAAGAATGTTTTTTGCACAGGGCCCCGAGTTTCAGGGGGCCCCGCGCAAAGAACATTCTGCTTTTTTTTAAAATTACATTAAAAAAAAAAAATCTGGCTCTGGCTGCTGCCGCTGCCACTGCCGCCGTGGCAGCAGCAGAATGAAGTGTCCCTGGGGCCTCCTCTGCTCGCTGAGCCCCTCTGCAAGGGCTTTCAGATTCGCGAAGGGAGAGTGTCTCCCTCGCGTCTCTGTTAAGCCCGCAGGGGCTAATGGGAAATTTCCCATCAGCCCCTCGCATCTAAAGGGGCAGATGGGAAATTTCCCATTAGCCCCTGCGGGCTTAACAGAGACACGAGGGAGACACTCTCCCTTCGCGAATCTGAAAGCCCTTGCAGAGGGGCTCAGCGAGCAGAGGAGGCCCCGCGGGACACTTCATTCTGCTGCTGCTGCGGCGGCAGCGGCAGCGGCCAGAGCCAGCTTTTTTTTTTTTAAATTTTGCCATAAGCCGATGGGGGGGGGGGGTAGGACTGGTAATGGGCTGGGGGGGCTAAGACTGGCAATGGGCTGATGGGGGCTGTCTGGAAATGGGGTTATGGGGGGTTAGGACTGGTAATGGGCTATGGGGGGGGGCTAGGACAGGAAATGGGCTGATGGGGAGGGGTTAGGACTTGAGGAGGGCTGATGTGGTTAGGACTGGTAATGGGCTGTGGGCTGATGGGGGGGGGTTAGGACTGGCAATGAGCTATGGGGGGCTGACTGGAAATGGGCTGATGGGGTTAAGACTGGAAGTGGGCTGATGGGGGTTAGGACTGGTAATGGGTTATAGGGGGGCTTAAACTGAAAATGGGGTGATGGGGGGTTAGGACTGGAAGTGGGTTGATGGGGGGCTAGGACTAGTAATGGGTTGGGGGGTTGCTATGACTGGAAATGGGCTGAGTGGAAGGGGAGGCTTGAACTGCAAATAGCTGATGGGGAGGGAGCTTGGAATGGAAATGGGCTGTGAGGGAAGAGAGCTAGGACTGAAAATGGGCAGATGGAGCAGCTAGGATAGGACTGGAAATGGGCTGTTGGGGGGAGCTAAGATTGGAAATGGGCTGTGGTGGGGGCTTGAATTGAAATGGACTCATGGAGGGGCTAGAACTGGAAGTAGGCTCATGGGGGGCTTGGACTGAAATTGGGCTGAGTGGAGGGGAGCTAGGATTTGACATGGGCTGATGGTGGGGCTAGGAAATGACTAGAAATGGGCTGATGGGGGCTAGGATTGGAAATGAGCTGATGAAGGGACTCAGACTGAAAATGGATGGGGGAGCTAGGACTGGAAATGGGTTGATGGGGGGCTAGAACTGGAAATGGGCTGATGCAGGGAGTAGAAGGGAATGGATGCTGGGTGAGACTGGAACTAGAAGGGAGCTGATGTTGGGGGAGGATTAAAATGGGATGGGGCTGGGAGAGTAAAATGGAGAGGGGAAAAATATTTTGTGTGGGAGGGATGAAAAATCTACAATTGGCCGGGTATTGGGAGAGTAAGTGGGGATTGAGGATGGAGGGGTAAAATTTGTGTGGATGAAATAGGAATGAGGAAAGAGCAAATGGAGAAAGATTAGTATGTCAAAGCAGATGTAGAGAGAGAGAATGGAAAAAAAAACTAGAAGAGAGAAGAAAGAACAAATGAACAGCAGACAATGGACAGTTAGCAGAAAACATGAAGAAACCAGAAGAAAGTGGCTGGAGCAATTGCAACTGAAAAAAATGCACAAAAGGTAGAAAGATATCTCTTTATTTTGAATTTATTAACTGGAATATGAAAGCTCTGGGAAATGTGCATCATTAACATCTGCGCTTTGTTTGGTACAAGAGGAAATTAATTTATAGTTTTATTTCTACAGTGTTGTTGTACATTCCAAGTTTGGCTTTTGGGGTTCCCAGTTTAATTATTGCCTTCCTGTTTCTAAATTGTGATTCCTTGTTTGGTGATGGTCTATGTTCTGCATGTGTAACTGAGCTGAGGTATTCTATTTATGTAATTCCTATTTGACATTGCCACTTGTTCTCTTTCCCCAGTATTCTCTGAAATGTATTGGTTTAATATTTGCAGTGTTGCCTTTTGATAGGTAGGGTATGGTGCTTTGTGAGTCCTGGTAATGCTGTCAGGATACGGCGGGTTTGCTATGGGTTCTAAATGGGCAGCGTTTGTAGTAGTTCCTAATGTGCCTGGCGGTTGGCACTGGATTATAGTAATGTAGAAATCTTTTAGTCTTTCTTTATCCATACACTCATTAAGAGACATGTTTACTAAATGTTAGTGTATGGTAACATTATGCAAATATTTATGCAAATAAGGCCACTTATGCAAAAGAGGCCCCGCACCAAGTCTCCGCACATGGCCCCGCACCCCCCTTGGGCCGCCCCTGATCGGCGGCACTGAGGTACCCGGAGGCAGCAGGTCCCTCACAGCTTGTGCAGTGAGGAATGCAGCCAAACTGTGTTTGAGGGCTTGCATCCTCTCAACAAGCAATGCCATATCTGAAACAGCAGGAGTTGTGGTAGCACCTATGGCCGCTTATGCTGGCTCCCTCATCAGGGATTCCATTATGGTAACTGCATTGGGAAACCCTCAAGGGCCCTGTTGGGCTCTGGTTGGTAACTCTTCATCCCACGGTAGCTTTGATGGAAGCTCCTGGCCCTCGCACTCTAAATCTCACCGAGGGGGGCTCAGATGTCTTTATCCATGGCTTTTACATCAGCATTGATCCTTGACACTGATGGGGCGGAGAACTGATCCTTCTGAGGGCGACCTTCGAAGGATAGCCTCTGGTCGAGGCTACCATGGCCACTCTGCTCTGAGTGGGCTCAGCCTCCATGCTGGGAAGCATCGATGCCAGTGCCAATGTTGCCAACTCAGAGGATCCAAACAGCAATTCCCGCTGTTTTCTCTTGATTCTTCAGCCCTTTTCTGGTCATCTGCATAAGTAATGTGCAGGTAGAGGGCTCATGGTCATGCTCGAGGCACTGGATAACACAATTGCGATGGTCCATCGCCGAGACAAAGAGGGCTTCTTTAACCCGCTAGCCAGTTTGCTCAGATTGGGGAAGACGGCTTCTGCCAAATCAAAAGATACCAATGTCCTAACCGACTAGGGAGGTGTGAGAGAAAAGACCCACTCACCAAAAAAAAGAAAAAGAAATCCCAAGAAAAACACAATGCTGAGGCACCATTGCTCTTGGGAACAGGCAAGAAGTAGAGAGAAAAAGGCAAGCGACTGAAAAAGGGAAGCGACAGGCCTAAAATACAAACCGCAAGGGTACTTCAGCTTTCTGGAATCAGATGGACATCTGAAGAGCTCCACAGAAAAAAGAAAACTGAGGTAAGATGGCTCTTTCAGGTGGGAAGACAGGCACGCATGCATGGTGGACCTCTCAAAAGCTTCCTATGGAAGCAGGAGATGGTTCCTGCACAAGCTCCTTTGGTAACATCACCCATATGTGAGGACTTACTTCCTGCTTGTTCCTGGAGAATGAAGGGGTAACTCCAGATTATCCATATAGTGATAATACTCAGCTGCTACAGGGGTAATTATAAATGATTTTTGTGCAAAGAAAAAAGGCTTTCTGCTGCTATAGTAATGTTTTTATCTTCTCTAACCTTCAGGTTAAAAGAGGAAGGCAAGCTCTTTGAAATCACTGCGCTCTTCATACATAGTAAAATAGTATATGACAGCAGATAAAGACCAGCATGGTCCGTCTAGTATGCCCAGCAAGGTGACAAGAGTAGATTTGCCCACTGCTCTGTGCAGGTTACCCCCCTTATTTATTTATTTATTTATTTCAACTTCTTATATACCGCACTCTTTGACATCAGCGCGGTTTACAAATAACAGAAAGGAACCAGAACAACAGGTTGTTTGGTATTACATATAACAGGAATATCAACTTGGATAACATGGGAGAACTGTCTTTGTTTAGGGGGTGTACCCAGCTTCCACCCACCCCAAGTGAGAATTCTTTCTATATAGGGAAACTCATCAATTAGCTTATTTACAAAGATAACATTTTTTTTTTTTACTGTTGGTAGAGAAAATCTAGGAAGCAAATAGTTTCATATTTGGCTGTCTGCTAAAAGTAAACAATTTCATATATGTACATGAAGGAACTTTGATTATGTAATTTAACAAAGGGAACACATTAAACTATATACTTCAGACACATAATAAAAGATTTTAGTAGCTTAAAGTAATTAACTGTTTATCAACGAGCAGGACTACACTCAGGTACATAGAATAGAACTGTTAGAACACACATAGAAGAGGCTATCTTCTCTTCTCTTAAAGGACAACTGAGGAAAAATTAGGGACTTGCTAGGTCTTTTTCATTTCTTTCAACAGGCACCAAAGCTTCATCAGCTGAATGACAGCTGGGAAAAATCGTGTTGCCAAAGCTGTGTCCCCATTATAGCTTCTGCCTCTGTCCAGACAGACAGCCCGATCCCAGTCGAGGAACTAGTTTCATGTGCAAGATACCTACAAGCTGAAGCCCCCATGAAACAAGTGAAGGAGCCGAGAGGAGAGGTGGTGAGACTGAGAAGCATCCATTACAGCAAAATGTACATTGATAAGATGCTTCTTGAGGCATCTAAGTTCTCTGTCAGAGGTGAAGATGGCATGCTACAGAAAGAAGTGTTGGGCATGAGTCACCAGGGCCTGCAAAATTAACAATCCAACTCCACCAGGCCTCAAACTGAAGAACCAGTATGCAGCCCTGGTAGTGGAGGAGGTGAAAACATCTCAGGAATGGGGAAAAAACAGCTCAAGAAAGCATAGTTTCCCAGCTGTAACAGGTGTTCGTTGGGGACAGCAGGAATCAGTCGGCACATATGGGTGATGTCGGTGCCGGTAGAGCCCACGCGGAAGCATCTCCCCAGCTTTCAAAAAAAGCCTTTGGAAGGTGCACCACATATGCGTGGTCCACTTCCTGCCCAAGGGTGCCATCCTGTCCCAGTCAAATGACATAGCTAAAAGATGGCAAAAATAAAAGATGGGTAAGAAGCAACTCCAAGGGGAGGAGGGCTGTGAGGACTGATTCCTGCTGTCCCTGGTGACCGCCTATTACAGGTGAGTATCTACGCTTTCTCTGGGAACAAGCAGGAAACCAGTCCTCACATATGGGACTCCCCAGCTACAAGCTACTGAAATCTGGCATGGCAACCTACAAGGTGAACCGTGATCAGCAGCAGTTGAATCATGAGAAGGACTCTCGCAAGACCCAAGTGTCCAGTGAAAATCAGCACTCCGGTAGCCTGAACACAGAATGGTTGGATGGCAAGAGTTGCCTACACCCCGAAAAAATTATGGAGTACAGCCTGGCTGAGGGCGCTGTCCCGTTGGGACTCTCTCTCCGGGCAGTAGTTAGCTGCGAAATTATGGATTGAAGATTACGTGGAAGCCCAGCAAATTTCTGTCATGGGGACAGAACACAGAATGGCCACGGAAGTAGCCATGGCCCTGATGTGGTATGCAGTGACTCTCTGGCCAGTGGGATCCCCAGTTGCTCGTAGGCAAAGGCAATGCAGTCTGCCACCCAAGTGGACAGGGTTTGCTTAGTCACTGGGAGTCCCAGACGACTGGGGTCATAGGATACGAAAAGCTGTTGAGGACAGGGCTCTCTTGCAATCGGTTTCCACTCTACCAGCGTGAGTTCTGGGAAAGAAGGTGGAGAGCACCACCTCCTGATTGAGGTGGAATGGGTACATCACCTTCGGCAGAAACTTGAGTTGTGTGTGGAGCACCAACCTGTTCTTGTAGAACCGCATGTATTGGGGCTCTGCCATCAGAGCCTGAAACTCGCTGACTCTGCATGCTGATGAGGCGACCTTCCGGGAGAGGTATTGCAGGTGGCAGGAGTCTCAAAAGGAGGCTTGGTGAGCTATGAGAGCACCATATTAAGGCTCCACTCTGTCACCAGAGGGCGGACCGGAGGTTTGGACAACATGAGTCCCCATAGGAACTGAGACACAAGGGGTTTAGCCGAGAGGGATTTCCCCTCGATGGAATGGTAATGTGCTGCAATGGCACTCAGGTGTACTCTGACTGAGTTGGACTTTAGTCCCACCTGTGATAGGTGGAGCAGGTATTGGAGTACCACATGCACTGAGCCGGAGAACGGGTTTGTCTGCTTTTCTGTGGGCCACAGTGAGAAATGGCGCTACTTGAAGGCAGACACCCTTCTCATGGAGATCTTACCTTACAAGAGGCCAGGAGAATCTCTTCCATGTCTCATGGGAGATTGAGGGAGGCTAACACTACCCTTTCAATAGTTGTCATGAGCAAGAGGGACCCCAGGTTGGGGTGCAGGAGAGAGCCCTGATCCTGCAAAAGTAGTTTTGGGGCTCGGCCCAGGGGAATTGGCAGAACTGTCAATAGAGAGAGGAGCAGTGGGAACCAGGGCTGTCTGCGCCACTGAGGGCCTATCAGCACTAGTGATGCTCTGTCGCTCTGAGCCTTGAATAGGGTGCTCAACATTACAAGATTGATGTTCTTTGAAACAGCTAAGTAGTGGAGAACTTTGACACAATTGGTTTTTGAAAATGATTAAATAGGATGAAACTGAATGGAGGACATAGTTTTTGGTCTATGTCCCTTTCCGGTAACATCCGACAAAAAAATTAGAAGAGGTTTCACTGGGGGTGTTTAGTGATTTCTTGGAGTATCTTTATATACTATCACTATCTTTGGGGCTTTTTGTTAGGATATTGAATAGGGTCTTGGCTATCAGCGGCATTGGAGGGAAGGCATACAGGAGGCCTTCCATCCATGGGATGAGGAATGCATCTGCTGCTACCCGAGATGGGTGCAGTCAGCAAGAGCAGAAATGGGGCAACTGTGCTTTGTCTGGACTGGTGAACAGGTCCATCACCAGGACACCCCAGAGCCGGAACAGCCGTGAGACTACTACTGGGTCCAAGCGCTACTCGTGCAGCTAGAGTATTCTGCTCAGTTTGTCCGCTAAGATATTGTCCTGGCTCAGGAAGTAGACCGTCCTTAGGAGCATACCTCTGCATTTAGCATAGGAGCAGAGGGCTACCACCTCCTGGCAGAGGGAGTACAACCCTGTTCCCCCTTGTTTGTTCATGTAGAACATTGCGATCTGATTGTCGGTCTGGATCAGCACTGCATGGTGGTGTAGTTGGTGGTGGAAGGTTCTGAAGGCCAGGAATATCACCCTGACTTCCAGCAGGTAGATATGCATTTCGGATTCCCTCTGGAACCAGCAGCCTTGTGTTTGGAGGCTGTCGCAATGCACTCCCCAGCCCACCAGAGAGACGCTCATGGTGAGGACTTTCTGGGGGGTGGGTGCCTGGAAGGTCATCCCAGCCAGAAGGTAGCATTGGTTCTGCCACCATCCGAGGGAGCCTGCTAACTGATGGGTCACCGGCACCGTGTCCTTGAGCCTGCCTGTGGCTTGGGTCACTGACAGCAGAGACACCACTGGGCTGCTCATGTTCAGGCAGGCATTTGGTATCACTTGGACCATGGAGGCCACGTGGCCCAGCAGGCGGAGGAGAAGCCGGGCGGATAGTGTCCTGCGCCGTTGCACCTCTGCAGCTAATTCCCTGAGGCATTCAGACCTCTCCTGAGGGAGGAAAATTTTTGCCTGAAGGGTATCCTGCTGTGCCCCTATGAATTCTAGGCACTGAGCCGGAGTGAGGTGGGACTTGGGGTAGTTAATGACACATCCCAGGTGCTGCATGGCATTTATGGTGCGTCCAGTGGTGCATTGTGCCTCTGCAGCTGTATCCCTCTTTATGAGCCAGTCCTCCAGGTAAGGGAAGATGAAGGCCCCTTGAAGCCTGAGGTGGGCTGCGACCACCATAAGGCAATTTGTGAAGGCCCTTGGAGATGAGGCCAGACCAAAAGGCAGCACCCTGTATTGGTAGTGCTGTCTCCCCACTATGAACCGAAGGTATTTTCTGTGGCTGGGGTGAATGAGGATGTGAGTGTAGGCATCCTTTAGGTCTGAGGAGCAGAGACAATCTCCCTGCTGGAGGAATTTATTTATTTTATTTATTTAACAGTATTTCTAAACCGCCTTATCTTAATAATCAAGGTGGTATCACGGCAAACAATCAGGTCAGGTGAGTGTGTTATACATGCAGTGGGGGGAAAGTGAGTGTGTGTCGTGTTGTGTGTTAGATTGGTATGAGCTATTTACAGAGTGGGCTATATATAGTGGTGCAAAAACAAATTCCATGCATACATTGGTTAGGCGGGATCATGTGCTGTTGTTCATTCTCTGAAGTTATGTGATGTGTCCATAGTGTTCTATGAACAGTATGGTTTTTAGCTGTTTTCTGAAGTCTTTTAGGTCTGTAGCGGCCCTCAAGTCGTCCGGGAGTTTGTTCCATATTGTTGGAGCGGCCATTGAGAGTGCTCTGTCTGTTGTGTCCTTGCGTGTGTGTTTGTATTCACTGGGGGTGCTGACTCTGTTGTGGGTTTGTTTTCTTCTGGGACGCGTACTGGTGTCTGATTGTATGAGTGTGTGTAGGCTGTTGGCTGATGTGTGGTGTTTGATCTTGAATATGTTTATGATAGTTTTGTATTTGATGCGTGCACCGATTGGAAGCCAGTGTAAGTCCTTTAAGGTGGGTGTGATGTGCTCCTGTCTTGCCGTTCCTGTTATGATTCGTGCAGCAGTGTTTTGTGCTAGTTGTAGAGGTTTGAGGGCTTGTTTCGGTAGGCCGAGGTATATCGGATTGCAGAAGTCCAGTAGTGGGGTTAGTGCTTGACAGACGGTACGGAAGTGTTCCGGGGCAAGGAGCGGCTTTAGTCTCCTGATGATTCGCATCTTGTAGTAGGCTTTTTGGGTTGTTTTGTCTATGTGTGGTTTGAGATTGAGTTTATTGTCCAGAGTAACTCCGAGGTATCTCACTTCTGATCTTATTGGTATAGTGGTGCTTTGTATCTTTAAATTTGGTGGGTGTTTGAAGCCTTGGTTCCGGGTGATGATTAGGGCTTCGGTCTTGTTGTAGTTTATTGCTAGGTTGTTGTTTTGACACCAACTCTCCATTTGGGTGAGGCAGTCTGTTATCTTAGAGAAGTCCGGGTTGTTGATTGATATCGGGGTGTAAATCATTATGTCGTCTGCATATATTGTGTATTGAATGTTGTTCTTTTTCATGATATTGCAAATTGGTTGTATGTAGATGTTAACTAGGAGAGCTGAGAGTGCGGATCCTTGAGGAATGGCAGCAGTGTTCCAAGGGAGAGCATCTTGAACTTCTCCCTGACCAGAAACTTGTTGAGCTCTCACAGGTCCACGATGGGCCTGAGTCTCACAGTCCACTTGTGGATGAGGAAATACCTGGAGTAGAAACCAGTGACCCAGAAAGGTTGTGGCACTGGTTCCACTGCTCTGTCCTGGAGTAGTCCTGCTAGCTTGGTGAGGAGCAGGGTTTGATGGAGGCCTGGTGGGTTCTTCTGGGAAGTATAAGGGTGGTGGCTGATGTAGGTGGCGGCGGTAACCCTCCTTGACCACTTGTAACACCCAGGTATCGATGGTGATGGCTGTCTACCTGTGGGCAAACAGGGCTAGGTGCCCCCTGTGTGCAGCAGAGGATCTCCTGGACTAGTGGAGATTGTGCCCAGGAAGTCAAAAGCTTCCCCCAAGCTGGGCCCGAGCCGGTGCCTGGGGCTTCAGGGCTGTTTGTTTTTTGGGAACATGTCCCTGGTCCTTCTATTGCTGTCCCTGCTGAGGGGCTGAGAAGGCCTGGAAGTGTGGAGGGCTACCAAAGCCCCCTTTCTTTCTTGGAAAAAAGGGCTTTTCCCCGGCGTGTTCTTCTGGGGTTGTACCGAGGTCTTCTTCGAGAGTCTGGTTCTTGTGACATACTCGGTCTCTATCTCCGCTGCTTTATCCACCATGGGCTTCCCAAATAGGTTTTCACCTATGCAGGGGACATTGATTAGTTTGTGCTGTACCCATTGCTCCAAGTCAGATGACTGGAACCATGCTTAGCGTCATGCCCCGACACCGGCGGTGGCCACTCGAAACCAACATAGGCTGCTTGGAACAGAAACTTCAAGCAATTTTTTACTGCCAAGACTAGTCTTGAACCTCTGCAGAGGTTCACCCTCGAGGTATGCAAGAATCTCTTGAGCTCCTTTGACAGTTCCTTCAGGTACATGCTGATGTAGAGCTGGTAGGACTGGATTCAGCATGTTAGCATCAAGCCCTGGAAGGCTTTCCGGCTGAGGGCATCGAGGGTTTGGGCTTCCCTGCTGGGTGGCACTGATGAATGGGTTTTTTGTCTCTGGAGCCTACGCATGGCTGATTCCATTACCATGGAGTTGTGGGAAAGTTGGGTCTTTTGGAACCCCAGGCTTTGGCGTACTCGGTACATGGCATCGAGGTGCCTGCTAACAATTGGTACCAATGTTGGTGTTTCCCACATGCTTAAGAGGATCGAGGGCACCAGGACTGTAAGGGCTTCCTTCTGGGGTGCCTCGTATTGAAGGATCTCCAATTCCTTGGTTCGCGGGTCCTCCTTGGCTTCAGTTTCAATCGAGAAACACCATGTAATTGGGTGGGGAATGACATCAGATCGCTGGGGAGATGGGTCCGAGGGCACATCATGGTGGCACCTCGTGTCCAGAGACTCTTTAGCTTTGGTCTACCAGTCGGACTTGATGCCCGAGTACGACTCCAATGCTACATGATCGCCTCGGTCAAGGACCGCTCTCTGTGGTGCATGACCTCCAGAGGATCATCGGTCCAAGCTGCGGGTGCTCGCTGGGAAGGACCTGTGTCCCAAGGAATGGGACTGGGACCTCTACCAGGGCCTGGGGCTCTCTCGAAGCCAATGGCGCTTGAGGACCGGTTCGATGTCCATGAAAGCCCTCGATGTCGATGGTCCCGTCAGGGCAGATGAACCGGATGAGTCAGACATGAATACCTGTTGCATGGTCACTAGGGCAGATATACTGCTCTCTAGGGCCGCCATTCTGATCTGATGCCAGTTGGCTTCACAGCCTTCGACAAGGGCGCCAAGGACCTCGGGCCCGGCATCAGTACTGTCGAGGGGGAGTTCTCAATGAGAGTACTATGTTGGTGTTGATTCACAAACAGATTATGTGTACAAAAGACAGTTTATTTCCTCTTGCAAAATTGGCAATTAGGTGCCCATGTGAGTATAGATATGTCTTTTAATCCATGTGGATCTATTCTCCTTTGATAGCTTTCATTACACTGTTGCGATTTTCAGATATTGGTGCTTTTACACAGAGCCCTTTCTGAATCAGGTAGCTATATGTTTTGCCCACATAGTTTCTTTGGGTAATCCTCTTTCTCTATACTGCACCTTTAACGATATATGTGTATTCGATGTATGATATATTTTTTCTTTTATATACCAATGAACACTTTTTAAGCACATCAGGTTATGGTGGTCCTCCTCACCTATATTTGCACATATCTGATTAGATGAAGAATTAGTATATTTAACATTTTTAACTTGTTCTTATTTATTTTCAGCCTTACATCCTTTGCATTATCATTACTTTGTTTTTATGACTATATTGTTTTTATGTTCCATTACCATTTATTTATTATTATACAAGTTTTATTATACTTAAGTTGGTACATTTTAACATTTTTATCTTGTTTTTATTTATTTAATGGTGATATTATTTGTTTGTTTTATCACTTATGTTTAATGTGATTGATATGTTTTAATATATGTTGTTCTTTTATTGTTTATGTCAAGGTTTTGTATCCCTTGAAGGCGGCCCATGTGGCCGAAACGCGTTGGAGTTGGTTGAATAATAACGTGTCTGTGTTTACTGTCTTTGAACCTGCTGTGTTTTGTGTCTTCTGCTCCCATGTGGGTGCCCTTGCTCTCTGTTGGACCACTAGGGCAGATATACTGCTCTATAGGGCTACCATTCTTGTCTCCATGCCAGTTGGCTCCTCAGCTTTCGATGCGGGCACCGAGGACCTCGGCTGTTGAGGGGGAGTCTTTGCCTGAAGCTGGCTGGCGGGAGCCAATGACTCCTTGAGGGGCATCTTAATGGGCTGCTCCTGTCCCAACTCCCTGAACTCATGCCTGGGACTGCAGAACCTAGAGTGAGATTTCATCTTCTTCCTGGATTGGTCCTCTGAGGCAGTCTTTGAGAATTTTTCAGGGGACTTCCGCTTGAAGGAACCACATTTGCAGGACTACGAAGAGGCTCTGGCTTCACAGAGTACCGAAGAATCAGAGGAGGCCCTGGGGCATAGTGTCACCAGAGACTCCAGGGCAGAGTCAGACTTCTGGAAGAACTTCTCCTGCTGCTGATAGCAGCTCTTTAAGGCCTTTGGGGTCATGGTTCTGCAGAGCTCGCAGTCGGAGTCGTTGTGCTCCAGACCAAGACATCAAAGGCAGCAGTTGTGTGGGTCGGTGAGCGACATCATTTTGCCACACCGGTCAAACATTTTGAAGCCACGGGAGACTATTGGAAAAAGGGGGTGCAAGGCTTTCAGCTGAAAAAGGACAAGAACATTGGTCAAGGGAACTTCGATGAAAAACTAAGAAAAAAGTAAACAAATGGAGCGAGGTCAAGGTGAGCTGGCTCAGAGGTGGGAAGGAACTGTTATGCAAACCGAACGAAACTTGAGAATAAAATCAGATTTTTTCCAGGGACAACTGGACAGCATCCGAAGGGCTCTGCGGAAAAAAGGAGACAGACAGGATGGCACCCTTGGGTGGGAAGTGGATCAAGAAAATGTGGTGCATCTCCCAAAGGCTTTCTTTGAAAGCTGGGGAGATGCTTCTGTGCGGGCTCCATTGGCACCGATGTCACCCATATGTGAGGACTGATTTCCTGCTTGTTCCCAGAAAACTAAACGTTTCAGAATCAGTGACTATGAGGAAGCGAAGGGTAGTGGTGGTTGGTGACTCTTCTGAGGGGTAATAAGGCATCCATCTGCTGACCAGACTTGATATCCAGGAAAGTTTTCTATCTTCCATGTGCCAAAATCCAGGATGCTACAGAGAATTTACCAAGACTCATCAAGCCTACTGACTATCTGATGCTGCTCATCCATGTTGGCACAAATGATACTGCTAGGTATCCCTCCGAGTGTATCAAATGTGACGTCATGGCTCTGGGAGAGAGGGTGAAGCAAATAAGTGTGCAGGTGGTGTTCTCTTCAATCCTCCCTGTTGAGGGTAAAGGCCAAGGCAGAGAACCTCGCATCCTGAAGACGAATGCATGGCTGTGTGGATGGTTTCATTGAGAGCATAAGAACATAAGAGGATAAGAAATGTCCCCCCTCCTACTATACAACTATCACATGGCAGCACATCAGTAAAGAACGAAGTCAAATATCTGGGAGTCACACTCGATCAAAACTACAACCTACAATCGCAGATAAACAAAACTACGAAGAACACATACTATAGAATAAAAATCACCCAAAAACAAACTACTGCTCAGCCAAAACAACTTCTGGACTGTCTTCTAAGCCACTATAACGCCAATCCTGGATCACTGCAATCTAATAAATCAAGGACTCCCAAAACATACCATTTACCCACTATAAATGGCCCAAAACATGGCAGCCCGCATCATCATAGGATCAGCAAGACACAATCACATATCACCCCTCCTGAAACAATTACACTGGCTCTCAATAAAATCACGCAACAAGTTCAAGATTATAGTCACCATATTCAAAGTACTACATCATACCTCAGCAGACACCCTACAAACATTGGTCACAAGAGACCCAGACAACCGACCCAGAAGAACCAACAACAAAAACCTGATCATTGCACCCAACACCCAAACAAAAGTTAAACAACCCATCTGCAAGAGGGCCTTCTTCCTCACTGCGCCTACTCTATGGAACTCCTTCCCAGAAGACATCAGAGCCACTAAGGACATCAAAGACTTCAGACAGAAGCTAAAAACTCTCCTGTTCACAGAACATTTCAGAACTATCACTTAGCTGACCATCGATTTCCATAACAAGATATTATTTATATAAGTTCTTATGTATATAATGTTAACCTGTTTCTGTTATCATCCAAAAATGTTATGATGTAAACTGTTATCTGATTATGATGTAAACCGCTTTGACTAAAGGATAAAGCGTATAAAAAAACTGTTAAATAAATAAAATAAATAAATGCCATACTAGTCAGACCAAGATCTATCAAGCCCAGTATCCTGTTTCAAATCCAGGTCACAACTACCTGTCAGGTTTCCAAAAAGATACCGATTTCACAGTGCTTATCCTGGGGTAAGCAGTGGATTTCCCTGCTCCTCTTTAATAATGATTTCTGGACTTTTACTCCAGGAACTTGTCCAAATCTTTTTTAAACCCAGCTACACTAAGAGCTTTTACTACATCCTCTGGTAATGAATTCCAGAGTTTGATTACTTGTTGAGTGAAAAAATATTCTCTTAATAGTCTTAAATGGACTACATTGTAGCTTCATTGCATGTCCCCTAGTCTTTCTACTTTTGAAGGAGTAAACAACTGATCTATGTTTACCTGTTCCACTCCATTCATTAATTGATAGATCTCTATCATATCTCTCCTCAGCCGTCTCTTTTCGAAGTTGAAGAGCCCTAACCTTTTAAGCCTTTCCTTACAGGGGTATCCTCCAAGGATAAGGCGGTATACAAAACTGTCTAAATAAATAAATAAAATAAAATAAATCCCCTTTACCATTTTGGTAGCTCTTCTCTATACATTTTCTAATTCTACAATATCTTTAAGAAATGGTGACCAGAATTGCACACAATATTCAAGGTGCAGTCACACCATGGAACGATTCAGAGGCATTATAATATTTATTTTTATTTATTTGACTGTTTTTTATACCATTTTTCACCTGGGCAAAGCGGTGTACATTACAAGTTGTTATACATGGAACTAATTTAAAGAGTAGTTAACATATGCTATCAATATTACATAGAATAGTGAAACTTAATATATTATACTACCTTGGAGGTATAACTTTTATACATTGAAATTCTTGACAGAAGTGATAAGTACATTGCAAACAGATCAACTGATTATTATGGGCGGGTGCTGTGGAAGGGGAGGTTATATGATATGACCAAAATGTACATTAAATGGGTGCGTTTTAAGTAGTTTTCTGAATGTGGAAAAGTCATTTATTGAGCGGAGGGTTCCAGGGAGGGAGATGCAGAGGGATTGTGCATACAGTCCATATGCTCTGTTGCAGGCATACTGAGTGCTTTTGGGTTTTTTTCTTGTGGTATTTGTAGCATGTTTGTGTTGTTTTACCTCTTTGATCTGGATGAGCTGGTGGTCTTCAGGAGGGATTGTAGGTAGGGAGATGATTGGTTATTGATAATCTTGAATGTTAGGAGTAGGACTTTGTAGAGTATGTGGCTTTGTAGTGGCAACCAATGGAGTTGTTTGAGGGTAGGAGTTATATGCTCATACTTTGATGCACCTTGGATTGTGTGGGCAGCGGTTTGCTGTGCAGTGTTGAGGGGAGAGCAGGGTGGATTTTGGTAGTCCTTGGTAGATTGAATTGCAGTAGTTGAAGTGTGGTGTTATTATAACCTGGAAAGCTGTGCGGAAGTTGGATGGGTCCAGCAGGGGGCGGAGATGATGAAGGGTTCCGATTTTGAAGTATATTTGTTTTGTTATATTACTTATGTGTGCTTTAAAGTTGAGTTGCTGGTCAAGAGTAATTCCCAGATACCTGACCTTTGTTTGTACTTGCACGCTTATGTCATTTAGGGTTATGGATGTTGGTGGTCAGCATTTGGTGTCTTTTGCTATGAATAGCGCTTCCATGTTCTTGTAGTTTATTTTTAGTGAGTTGTTGGCTAACCATTGGGATATTTCTGAGAAGCATTGTTTTATTCTATCATATGTAGGTGTGCTGGTGTTGATTGGGGCATATATCATTATGTCATCTGCATAAATATGGAATTAAATGTTATGTGCGCGGATGACTGTATATAGTGGCTGCAGATAGATGCTGAATAAGAGAGTTGATAGGGAAGACCCTTGTGGGACACCTTGGGTTTGCAGGTAGGGGAAGGAGGCGATGGATCCCATTATGACTTGTTGTTGCCAATCACTAAAGTATGATTAAAACCAGTACAGTACCTTGTCTTGGATTCTGATGGATTGAAGTCTGTGTAGGAGGATGCTGTGGTTGATGGTGTAGGTGGCCGAGATATCTAGGAATATTAGTATGTAACCTTGGTTTGGTTTTTGGGTTCCTTTTATTAGGGTAGTTAGGAAAGAGGTTAGCAAGATTTTGACACCATGGTTTGGCCTGAAGCCGTGTTGTTAAGGGTCAAGACGTGCATGGTGGTCAATGTGATCCTGGAGTTGCTGCTGACAAAAAAGGTAGGCTTGCTATGGGTCTGTATGCAGATGGATCATTGGGGCTGAGGCTGGCATTCTTCAAGGTGGGGTGAATGGAGGAGGATTTGAGTTGTTAGGCACTTTTCATTGTAGGATAGAGAGTTGGATGATTCTGAGCAGGGTGTGACTGAGCTCTTCCTTTGATGCCTTTGATCCAGCTCACTGGGCATGGTTCAAGTGGTGATGTGGTTGAGTGTAATGTGGTGATGCTGAATTTTATGTTTTCTTTGCTAATTGAACTGAAAGTAGACCAGGGCTTTCAGGTGATGATTGAGGATGGGGTCTGTAGTGGAGGCTGGAATGTGCAGTTGTTCTTTTGGTAGTGCATTGCAAAAGTCTGAGGATCATGAAGGGTTTCCGAAGTGGTTGTGTAAAGGGCTGGGTTAGATTCTTTAGTATATGGAAGAGCTGTTTTGGTTGGTTGAGTTTTATGATGTTTGTATGGAAGGTTCTCTTGCAGTTGCTGGTTTCCTGATGGTATTTGAGTAGTAGACGCATGTAGGAGTTTTTATCCTCGATTGACTTTGTCTTTCTCCATTTTTGTTCCATTTTTTGGAGCTATCTTTTGAGCTCTCTGAGTTCTTTAGAGTACCATTGTGTCTTTTACTGTCTGTTGGAGTGTCGTCGGTTTGTGGTTTCAGTGGCAGCTTGTCCAATTACCTATCCCAGTTCAATATAAGGGTGTCGATGTCTGAAGTTGAGTTGTCCAGGAGGGAAAGTACTTCCTCAATGAAGGCTTTTCTGTCAAAGGGTTTGAATTGTCTATTGGCTTGGTTCTGGTAGATGCGAGTGATTGAGATGGAGAGTGAAAGATGGAAGTTTATAATCACATGGTCAAACCATGGAATGGGCAGGGTAGTTGGGAGTAAGGAGTGTAGATATGGATGGGATTTGAGTTCATGAAGATAACGTCCAGCATATTTCCTTTATCATGCATTGGGGTTTGTACTATTTGAATGAAATCCATAGTGGACATGTTGTCTAGGAAAGATATGGCGTGGTTGGTGGAGCTTGATGGGAGGTTGAAATCTCCCAGGAGAATTAGGTCCTTGTTTGGGTGTGAGTGTTCCAGTACGATTTTCAGTATCTTTGGGAAGTCTTCGGATGAAGTGGAAGGGGATCTATAGATAAGGCAAATAGTTAGGTGCCTATTTGATATTGAAATGTGGTCTATTACGTCTTTGCTACTGGTACCTAATTGATTGAATTTGAGATGTGATTTCGCCAATACCATTACTCCTCCACCTCTCTGAAGAGCACATGGGTAGTAGGATATTGAGTAGTTCTGTGGTTTCAGCTGGTTTAGCAGCACTGTGTCTGTTTCAGTGAGCCATGTTTCTGTTATACATAGGATGTCTATATTATTGAAGGTGATATAGTCATGGATTATTGGGAGTGTGTTCCTGACTGAGAGTGCATTGATAAGTGTGCATTTAAAAGACTGTGAGTTATTGGGTGTGTTGTATGTGTGGGGGGTTGTAGGGCTGTTTTTTGGGATGTGGATTTGATTGTTTAGGTTCCTCTGCTTTATAGTGTGGCTGGTATAGTGGAGGCAAGATGGTCTGCATGTGGGTGTGAAAGTGTATATCAGGGTTAGTGTGTCTGTGGTGAGGCATAGAGCAAGCATTGCTAGTAGGGCGTATGTGGTGGCATAAATTGGGAACACGTTTGGAGTCCTCGGTGGTAGTTTGTAATAGCTACAGTGGGTGTGAGAGTCCTGCTGCTGATTGGAGTGGTTTCCTAATTACCTTCTGGTGGTGTTTTGGTCCATGCTTCAGAGATGTTGTTTCCACATGTGTAGAGTTTTCTTGTTGGTCTTGAGGTTTGCTGTGTCCTCTTATCCGGCCTCACCTAAGGACCTCGCCAAAAGGCCCTCTAGTGAGGCCCTCAGGCGCAGGCCCGCCCGTGCCTCTGTGTGCAGCTGGTGTTGCTTGCATGCGGTGGGTCGGATGGGCCTTGTGACGGCAATCATGGAGGCGTTTGCCTTCCTGTTCGCCTCCTCGATGCCGATTAGGCCAGAAGCTGGAGCAGAGAGGGTCCTTTCAGCTGCCAGCACCTGTTTGTATAATATAATATCCGTGGTTTTATTCTCCATTCCTTTTCTTATGATTCCTAGCATTCTATTTGCTTTCTTGGCTGCTGCTGCACACTGGGCAGAAGGTTTCAATGTATTATCCATGATGATGCCTAAATCCTTTTCCTGGGTAATGGTTGTGTAACCGTAGTTTGGAATGGGGTGTCTGAGCTTCCAAGACAGTATATTTAAATAACAGCCAGGCCTTATGTAGACCCTTAACTTGCCAATGTTTATGTAATTTCCTGTTTTCATCATTTGGCTCCATTTTCCATTTCCTGAAAGATGCTTTTTTTGGCTACAAAGCCTCTCTGACCTCACTTTTATTTAATATTTATAAATTTTACATAATCAATCCAGACAATAAACATTCTGAATCTGAATCAGAAAACCAATAAGGAAAAAAAATCAATTTAGAAAACCAAGGTCTTCTACAACAACCACATCCCTGGTACAGACCACAATAAACAAACCCACAATAAGATCCAAGAATAAAGAAATAAAATACAAGACAAAAGTGCTATCAAACCAAGCAGTGATATCATAGGAGCATAGAGTATATTATATGGCAGCCGATGAGGGAGTATCCCCACCACCCCCCTTCTCCATAGAATCAAGAAATTGCAACAGTTGTCTGGGCTCAAAAAACAAATACTGATTAGAACTTAAATTCACCATACATTTACAAGGATATCTCAGCTTAAACACAGCACCCAAGGCGACGGTTCTCTGGTGTAAAGCCAGGAACCCCTTCCGCCTCTTCTGCATGTCCCTAGCCAAATCAGGGAAAATTAAATTTTTTGAGCCCATAAACTGAGTGACAGATAATTTGCGGAAATATAATCTTAGTACAGTGTTTCTATCAGACTCAAAAGCAAACTGAACCAGTAATGTAGCCCTGCTAGTCACCACCTCTAAAGAGGACTCCAGAAAAGTTGATAAATCGAGTTGAGACGACCCATCTCCCACATCGGGAGCCTGCTGTAACCCAGGGCCCGGAGAAGAAACTGATACATACTGGGTTCTCACAAGAGGAGGCAGTGACTCTGCCGGCATCTGCAAAACCTCAATAAAAAACTTACGGACCAGGTCCAATGAGGCAATCAAAGGTGACCGGGGAAAGTTCAGAAACCTCAAGTTGTTCTTCCGAAGAGAGTTATCCAAAAACTCAATCCTTCTTAACTGAACCAACCTGTCCTTCTCATTGACAGCCTTTAAGGACTCCAGATCCTCCACTTTAGCTTCAAGGGTAGCAACCCTAGTAGACTGAGCCACCAAAGCAGAGTCCAATGAAGAACACTGGACTTTAACAACTTCCATCTGATGAGCAAAGGACGTAACAAAGGAAAGGAGAGTTTGTTGTAAGGCGGAGATAGCTTCCCACAAGCTCTCTAAAGTAACCCGCGCCGGTTTCTCCACCAACCCAGGCAGACCTGGTCCAAGATGGCGGAGGAGTAGGACACTGAGGTGGAGCGCTCCGCATCAGTCGTGCATCGTTTCTAGATGGGGAGGAAACGGAAACAACGTACTCAGCAGCCCCCGGAGGTTTCGACCCCGACTGGAGGTTTGGTGCAGTCTTCGATTGCAGCCTTCTGCGTTCCACCGACGCCCATGGCTTCGGCGGATCCCGGGGAGCGTTCTTCGGATCTGAGCTCTGAAGGGGTGTTTTTGAGTCCCCTGCAAGCGCCGCCAGTTCAGCCTGGTTCCGGTCTCATGGGGGAGCAGCCTGGAGGTGTCTCCCTGTTGAAGGAGTTGCCCGCGGCCGCGGGGGTTTCCTCCGTGATGAATGAGGGGACGGCAGTTGTTGGTGAGTTCGCCGAAGGGGGTCGAGTAAGAATTTCCTCCCCCCTTGTGGGTGCAGAAGTGAAACAGCTCTCACCTGGGCTGCATGGTCCTGTGGAAGTCAGTCTGACCTCACTTTTAAACCATGCTGGCAGTTTTTTGGTCTTCATTCCACATTTCTTAAAGCATGGAATACATCTGTTCTGGGTTTCCAAGATAGTATTTTTAAACAATTCCCATGCTTGATGAAAACCTTTAACCTTTGCAGCTGTTTCTTCTAGTTTTTTCTTAACTATTGTCCTCAATTTATAATAATCTCTCTTTTGAAAATTAAAAGTTCCTCTGCCGCATCCATCTTGCTGCTCCCCGAGCGGGGTCAAGCTCAGCAGCCCTCCAGCCCAATCGGGGCTGTGGGAGGAGAATCTTCAACTTTAAAAGGCAGCCGCCGCCAGCGGGAAACCCTCTGCCGCATCCATCTTGCTGCTCCCCGAGCGGGGTCGAGCTCAGCAGCCCTCCAGCCCAATCGGGGCTGTGGGAGGAGAATCTTCAACTTTAAAAGGCAGCCACCGCTGGCGGGAAACCCCTCTGCTGCATCCATCTTGCTGCTCCCCGAGCGGGGTCGAGCTCAGCAGCCCTCCAGCCCAATCGGGGCTGTGGGAGGAGAATCTTCAACTTTAAAAGGCAGCCGCCGCTGGCGGGAAACCCCTCTGCCACATCCATCTTGCTGCTCCCCGAGCGGGGTCGAGCTCAGCAGCCCTCCAGCCCAATCGGGGCTGTGGGAAGAGAATCTTCAACTTTAAAAGGCAACCGCCGCCAGCGGGAAACCCCTCTGCCGCATCCACCTTGCTGCTCCCCGAGCAGGGTCGAGCTCAGCAGCCCTCCAGCCCAATCGGGGCTGTGGGAGGAGAATCTTCAACTTTAAAAGGCAGCCGCCACCAGGCGGGCCCGCGCCTGTCGGGCCCGCGCCTGAGGGCCTCGCCAGAGGGCCCTTTGGCGTGGTCCTTAGGCGGGGACCGCAACAGAGAATCCATAGGCCTGAAGACATTGCAAGGTAGCAATTAACATCCAATCCTCCATGTCTTGCCCTCCTCCATCGGGAACTATCAGCTGCCTCTACTCCAACCGAACGAATTAACCGAACACAAGACTCACAAAGAAGAAATGCAGACCATCGATATTATACACGCCCGAACATAACATCAGTCTGAAGAAAAGAAAATAATTAGATCAGTCCTTATCACCCATTATAATGGTACCAGTGAGACAGGAATGACTGATGCTTGCTCCTACTCTCAAGAACACTCTTTCGCCTTACAACACAAGCCACCAACCTAAGCTCTAATCGCCAGACGATCAATTCCCCAGCAGCAGGAGTAGCTGTAGCCATCCCAGCTGCCTTCTCTGCTTAATCGGGGCAGTCACATGCAGCATTCAAACCAACGCGCCCTTGGGATTAGCACAAAAGCCACAACTCTGGTCCTCCTGCAAGTTTTCCTGAACTCTCTCATATACTGATCTAAGCATTTTGCTTCTGAATGAACAAGGCACTCTTAATAATGTAATACCATTCATGTTTTCTTCTAGGATTAATGTGATCAGCATCCCTGTTACCTAATAGCCTGTATTTTACAATAACTCTGTAACATTATAACAGTTTCTCACTCAGTATCTCTCACTCATTCTCTCACCTGTGTACTGCAAGCTACAATTCTGCCACTTTGTAGCCTACAATTCTAAGTAAGTCTTTAATGTGGTTATTACATCATTCTCAGCAGCTCTGTAGCTTTGCAACCACTCTATTGTTGTTTGTTACGTCATTCTCAGTAGCTCTGTAACTTTGCAATTACTCTATATTGCCACAACTCCCCAGCCCGCAAAACCTACCTCAGCCACTCACATCCCACCATGGCCTACGCATCACTTAATCTTACCATACTCTTCCTCCTGGCAAAGCCATACAATTCTCTATTGCCCTAGTAGACAGACACTGTCACATTCCCACCATCCACCATCTGGGCAAAAGAAACCAGGAAAACCCCTTTCACTCAGCCACACAGTTACCACATCAGCCACGTCGTTCGCACCTCTTGTATGTAGACCTTATTCCATCTAAATACAGCAAGGCACCCCAACAGCAAGTCCTCAAATGTGCACTCATAAATTCCCGTCCTGTTCGCAAGAAATGGCCTGTCATCACTAATCTTATAGCTGTGCACAACCTAGACCTCCTCATGGTGACAGAATCCTGGCTGTCTGATTCAGATGCTGCTCTAATAAATCAACTCATCCCACCTAATTTCTCCATTTACACCTGCCATAGATCCAACCGCAAAGGCGGAGGGGTCTTTATCCTAGCCAAAACAGACCTTAAATTTCAACTATGCTCCTCCAAGAGCACTACACATGCCGACATTGTCTCCATAGCAAATAAATTCATCACCATAAACCTCATTTATAGAGCCTCCTCCTCACCTCCAGATGACATCTCCACCTTCATTGACATAGCCTGCAACCCAGCCAATCCACGCAATCCCAACTGGCTACTCGGTGATTTTAACCTACCATCCCTGCAACTTGACCAAGCAACAGCCTTCCTGGATGCAATGCAAGATTTGCAATTCAAAGAATTGGTTACAGCCTCAACTCACCAAAAAGGAAACCTATTAGACCTAATTTTTGCCCCTAGCACTTCAGTTAGCCACATATCAGACTTCAACATTTCAATCAGTCCTGTCCCCTGGTCCGACCATAACCTGATTACTTTCCAAATACCATCACATCATGTTCCAGCACCACAGAGTGAGGCAACTAGACCTTCAGCCACACCACGCTCCAGACCTCTTGTTATAGAAGAGTTCTCCAAAAAAGTCCTCCCAACCCTACATCAGAAATCTACCAACCTTGAAGAAGCAATCTCCATCTGGAACAACACATTGAAGGAATTCGCCCACCCAACACCCTCCATTAGCTCAGAAACCCACAACAGATGTAAAAGGAGAAGACAGCATGCTCCATGGTTCTCAGCAGATCTCCGTGCCTCCCTCATTGAACTCAGGAAGCACGAGAGGAAGTGGAGACGCTCCCAATCCCAGTCCCACAAATCATCCTACCTCGGACTCCTGAAGTCTCACCGCGAGAAGATCTATCTCAGAATGAGGGAATACCACACCCAGCTCCTTCAACGCTCAATCAACAAACCGAGAGACCTATTCAACCTAGCGAAATCCCTAATAAAGGAACCCTCCCCCATCCAACTGGCCCCAATTCCCCCCAGTCATATGCCGACTTCCTCCAATCCAAATCACTAACAGCAAGTAATCAGCCAACATCAATAGCGTCCCCCTTTTACCAAACTCCCACCTCACAATCATCACTCACACATTTTACCCCTCCCGATGAGAAGAGTCTCCAAGACCTCATTGACAGCATCAACACCTCAACAGCTCCAAACGACCCCTGTCCAGCACACTGGTTCCGGACCCTCCGAGTTGAACTCAGTCCAATTCTACTAAACATCATCCGTCTCTCCTTTGCTACCGGCTCATTCTCCTCTTTACTCAAACGAACCTCAATAAGACCCCTCCTAAAGAACAGCAGACTTGACCCTTCAAAGACAGAATCCTACCGACCTATTGCGAGCATTCCTCTACTCGCTAAAATAATCGAGAAAGTCATCTACAGACAAATCCAACAACATATAGACATAGCAGTCCCCCTCGACCCCTGCCAACATGGCTTCAGAGAATCGCATCGAATAGAAACACTGCTCACCACCCTCATCAACACACTCAATAGAGGAATTGACAACGCTGAAAATGGTTTCGCCCTCATCTTCCTTGATATCTCAGCAGCCTTCGATTCCGTCACACAACCAGCTACTTACCCGCCTCCTGGAAAAAGGCATCCACGGCCTTGCCTGGGAGTGGTGTAAATCCTACCTATCGGATCGCTGGCAACAAGTCCGTGTTGGTTCTGAAACTTGTCAGACGGCTGCCTGGGTGAGAATCTTCACAGTCTTGACAATGCATATATTTATATGATTTTTGCAAGGTATTGTGGGTAATGTAGTTCATTCACACCAGACACAGCTGCTGACAATAAATTAGTTGTGCACAAGTGTTAAAGCCAATAAGATACTTCTTTATTTATGGGGTTATTTCTCCCAGCACAGATATGCTTGGTAGCACATACATTAGGTTACTTGCTTGCAGTGTTTAACTTGGCAAAACAAAGTCAAAAATCAAAATCAGGAAAACAACCTTCAAACTTGTCAGGCAATTAGCTAATGTTTTCTTAGCATATCTCTAACAAACGAAAGCCACAAAGAAAGAAATAAACTGTTCTTGTAAGGTTAACTTCTGATTACTTTCCACACAGATCCAGAAGTAATTCTCTCCTAGCTCACAAGCAATTAGGTGCAGCTCAATTGCTATCAGTTATCCAGCTGAAACCCTTTAGCAGGCTGGCTTTTTACTGTGTGAGTCAAATCCTGCTTCAGGAGCTTTTCTTAGTGGAATAAAGAACAAATTTATATTTCTTTGTGATGGCTGCTGTGCTTTATCACAGAAAGTTACCAACGGAGTTTGGATAGAGAGCAGTCCATATAAACAATATCTTGATCTGCTATTATTTCCCCTTCATCAACAAACATAGGGTCACTATCATGAATTGGCACAGATGAATCTTTCAATGGAGCACTTTCAGGAGAACACTTATTTCCCTGCTGTCTTTCAAGGTTATAGCTAGGGCATAGATCAGTGTTCATACCTGAGCTTCCATTGTTGCTATAGTTCCTCTCTATATAGCCTGGCCAGTATGTAGTCCAGTTCTTATGTCCAGCCTTCCAGTCCTGATCCCTGGACACTGGATCTCTCTTCACATACCTTCTGGCATAGGTCTTAGAGTCCCTTCCACGTGCAGCCGTCTCCCTCACAGGTAGCCTCTGGTGATTCCTTGTTCTGCAGCACCATTCCTCTGGCTTTCCCCAGTCCAATGGTCTATGCTGGCCCTTGGAATACCTCCCAGTACACGTACTGCCTTGGACTCTTCTAGACCTCTCAAAGGCTTTTTTCCTCTTCCTTCCAGAGGGTTTCTTTCCTTCTCTATCCGTCCGGTTTGGCTTCTGCTTCTGCTGATTCTTCAGATGAAACTGATGATCCTTCTCTGCATATCCAAGGTGATCATGAAGATGGTCATCTGTAGAATAAACTCTACTCTTATTCTGCCTGGATGAGTGCTCCTCCCTAACACAGCGCAGCTGTGCTGAATTAGGCCCTGCCCTTTGAGATGAGTGCTTAGGGATTACCTCATAGCCCTCCTGATTGAACACACGTTTCCCCACTTCAGCTCCTCTAATGGCTGTTGGAAACCTGGTGCATTCTGGGACTGGTAGTCTTTTATGGCAAAATTCTGTTTTCTCATTTCTACCAGCACTGACAGGTTGCTTGTTCCGAGACACTTCACCTTTTCTATAGCCCCTTCCTGAGCTATGATAAGCTTCCTTATCACATACCCCCCTGCTTAAGTTATTACGGACTGGTGTAACTGGTGAAACTTCTTCTCTACAGTCCGTAATCCGGGAAAGGGCATCCGCATTCTTGTGTAACTTCCCAGCACGATGTTCAACTTGAAAATCAAATGCCTGTAAGGCCATGTACCAGCGTGTCAACCTGGCATTGTGGTTCTTCATTTGCTGCAACCACTTAAGTGGGGCATGGTCCGTGACCAACTGGAACTTTCTCCCTGTAAGGTAAAACCTTAACGCCTCCACTGACCACTTGATAGCTAAACATTCTTTTTCTATTGTGGAATACTTTTGTTCAGCCGGTGACAACTTCCTGCTCAGGTACATCACAGGATGCTCCTCCCCATCATGACACTGGGATAGAACCGCTCCTAGACCTACATCCGATGCATCGGTTTGAACCAGAAAGGGTTTCTTGAAGTCCACCCCTTTCAGTACCGGTCCTGTACACAATTTTCCTTTTAAGACTGAAAACGCTTTTTCAGCTTCAGGTGTCCACTTTAGCTGGTTTGGACAATTCTTCCGCAGCATATCCGTGAAAATTGCACTTTTCTCTGCGAATTGCGGTATAAACCTGCGGTAGTATCCAATAAGTCCTAAGAAACTTCTTAGTTGTTTCTTTGTTGTTGGAGGAGGAAAATTCCTGATGCTATCTACTTTACTCATTAGAGGCTTAATTTTTCCTCTTCCCACTAGGTGGCCCAGGTATTTTACCTCCCTATTTGCAAAGGCACACTCTTCTTCGGGTTTAAAGTGATTCCCGCTTGCTTCATGGAGCACAAGACTGCCCTGATCCTCTTTAGATGCTCTGCCCAGGTGTTACTATGGATTATGACATCATCCATATATGCAAAAGCATAATTTTGGTGGGGTCGAAGTACCTGATCCACTAACCTTTGGCAGGTAGCCGCTGCTCCATGCAGTCCGAAAGGCATCCTCTTGAACTGGAAAAGGCCAACAGGGATGCTGAACCCAGTCTTCGGCTTCGACTCCCTGGTGAGAGGGATTTGCCAATATCCTTTTGTCATATCAAGGGTGGTTAAGTATTGAGCCTGTCCCAGCAGGTCCAACAGCTCTTCAATTCTTGGCATTGGATATGCATCAAAAACTGTTATGGCGTTTACCTGCCGGAAGTCAATACAAAATCTTAAAGATCCATCAGGCTTCGGCACCAGGACTATGGGGCTATTCCAGGGACTCTTTGACTCCTCTATTACTCCCATGTCCAACATCTCCTGGACTTGTGCCACTACTTCCTGTCTTTTGGCTTCAGGCAAGCGGTATGGCCTTTGACGAACTAATTTCCCAGATGGAGTTATTATTTCATGGGCAACCAAATGTGTCTCCCCAGGTATGGGTGTCAACACATCTGGGAATTCTTTGAGCAATTTCCTAATTTCTTCCTGTTGTACCACTGTCAGGTCCTCACCTATTTGGGGCTCTGATTTTTCTTTACAATCAGATACCTGGGGTCCCAAATCTTCCTCTTCATTCACCTCCCTCTCTCGGGCACAGGTGGCAGCTAGGCTTTTAACCCCTTTGACATCAGTAGAACCAAAGCCTTTGGTTCCACGTTCAGAATTCTCCAGGGATGTGACCTCCTCCACAGGTGGAAAACCCAGCCTCTCACAGATCAATTGGGCAATTCTGTCTCCTGTCTTCACGTGATAATCGTTCTGTCCAAAATTAAACAACAGAACTTTAATATTGCCCCTGTAATCGGGATCAATTACTCCCGCACCCACATCGATGAAATATTTAAGGGCTAATCCGGACCTTGGGGCTACTCTCCCATAGCATCCAATAGGTATTTCCACTTGGAGACCGGTGTCAACCAGGGCTCTCCCTTGGCTAGGTACAGTCACATTTTCTATGCTGCACAGGTCAAACCCAGCAGCTTGAGGGGTTGCCCGCTTAGGAGCTTGGGTCTTCTCTGTGACCCTATGGTACTTTAGGACGAATGTCTGCTTTGGGGTAGCTTGGTCTTCTGGACGCTTAACCATCTTTTTAGCTGGGGTCTGAGGACTTCCAAATAAAGGCCCGGGAGCTATTACCATTAAACCTTCTCCCTCCTTCTTTCCTAGTCCTTCCACTAGACCCTGCTTAAATCTTGGCCAGTCTCTTCCTAGAACCAAATCAAAGGGTAGCCTAGGCACCACTGCTAACAGGACTTCCTCTTGTCCCCCCAGGCACTTAACCTTTAGCCTATAGGTGGGATATGATGTTGCAGCACCATGAATGCATCTGATGTGAACTTGGCTTTCAGGGGTTCTAGGCACAAATCCTTCTTGGGCCTCTATCCTCTTCCAAAGCCTTTTTGACATCATACTCTGGTCTGCCCCAGAGTCTAACAAAGCATTTGTGGTAATTCCTTGCACATCAACCATCAAAAGAAATCCTTCTTTGGGCTGTTTTAAATCCACCCCCATTAAGCTAGTGTGTGTCTGGCATCTCCTTTTTAAATGTCCCCACTTTCCACACTTGAAACATTTCTTTCTATTCCACTGTGTCATCTGGTTTGATACAGTACATTCATTTTCAGAAACATTTTTAATTATTTTCTTTTCTGATACAGCACATCTAGCCTCAGCACCAATCTTCAGAGGGCCACCCATTCTATGGCAAGCCTGCGTGGCTTCCTAGAATCTCTCTGCTAGCATGGTTGCCTCTCCAAGATTTTGGCAATTTTGCTGTATAAGGAAAGTGTGCAAATCTTTAGACACCCCAGACATAAATTGTTCAAGCATTATAATATCTAATAACATTTCTACCGTCTTTTGCTCAGGCTCCAACCATTTTACAGCTAAACCTCTGATTCTCTGACTCAGAGCCCTGGGTGTTTCACCCACTTTCAATGTAGTAGCTCTAAACATTCGCCTATACTCTGAAATAGACAACCCTAGGCGATCCCTAATAGCAACCTTTACATCCTTATAATTCAAAGCCTGGGCTGCTGGCATTGCTCTGTAAGCTGCAAGCGCCTCTCCAGTTAATGAGGCTGCCAGCCTTACTGCCCACTGGGTCTCTGGCCATGCTAATGCTTGTGCCACTCTTTCAAAAGACTCTAGAAAATCATCAACATTATCATCTGGAGTTAGCTTCCCAAAACTAAATGCCCCAATCCCTTGATTGAGTCCCACACTGTCCACATGTGGTGTACCAGTATTCAGTGCTGGTCTTGCATCTGTTCCACTTTGGTTCTTCAGCTCAACTAGGGCTTGCACCAGATCAAGCACTGGCTTCTGCTGATCCATTAAGGCTCTCATAGCAGTGTCCTGAGCCTGCTGTGCTAGCTCCTGCTGCCTGCTGAACTGGGCTGCCATCCACTGAGCTAGTTCCTTTGAATCCATCTTGAACCCTGTAAGAAAAAAACAAAGAAAAAAACACAGTGCACCACCTTCCAAACAGGTGTTTTTTCTACACTTTCTTTTTTTCAATTACCCCTGTGCTTACTCCCATCCACCACTAGACATGCCCAGGTACTTATTACCTTGTCTCAGTGATGAATCCAGCTCTGCACAGGGTCTTTTCCTCCTGGGACAGCTTCCTCTCCTCCAAAGTGTAGTTGAGGGAAAATCTTTTTTTCCAGCTTTAAACTTGAACTGTAGTTGTAATCCTCAGCAAGTAAATCCCCTTTTGTGCAAAAGCAATCCGAAAAACTACGCCATTTGTCAGACGGCTGCCTGGGTGAGAATCTTCACAGTCTTGACAATGCATATATTTATATGATTTTTGCAAGGTATTGTGGGTAATGTAGTTCATTCACACCAGACACAGCTGCTGACAATAATTTAGTTGTGCACAAGTGTTAAAGCCAATAAGATACTTCTTTATTTATGGGGTTATTTCTCCCAGCACAGATATGCTTGGTAGCACATAAATTAGGTTACTTGCTTGCAGTGTTTAACTTGGTAAAACAAAGTCAAAAATCAAAATCAGGAAAACAACCTTCAAACTTGTCAGGCAATTAGCTAATGTTTTCTTAGCATATCTCTAACAAACGAAAAGCCACAAAGAAAGAAATAAACTGTTCTTGTAAGGTTAACTTCTGATTACTTTCCACACAGCTCCAGAAGTAATTCTCTCCTAGCTCACAAGCAATTAGGTGCAGCTCAATTGCTATCAGTTATCCAGCTGAAACCCTTTAGCAGGCTGGCTTTTTACTGTGTGAGTCAAATCCTGCTTCAGGAGCTTTTCTTAGTGGAATAAAGAACAAATTTATATTTCTTTGTGATGGCTGCTGTGCTTTATCACAGAAAGTTACCAACGGAGTTTGGATAGAGAGCAGTCCATATAAACAATATCTTGATCTGCTATTATTTCCCCTTCATCAACAAGCATAGGGTCACTATCATGAATTGGCACAGATGAATCTTTCAATGGAGCACTTTCAGGAGAACACTTATTTCCCTGCTGTCTTTCAAGGTTATAGCTAGGGCATAGATCAGTGTTCATACCTGAGCTTCCATTGTTGCTATAGTTCCTCTCTATATAGCCTGGCCAGTATGTAGTCCAGTTCTTATGTCCAGCCTTCCAGTCCTGATCCCTGGACACTGGATCTCTCTTCACATACCTTCTGGCATAGGTCTTAGAGTCCCTTCCACGTGCAGCCGTCTCCCTCACAGGTAGCCTCTGGTGATTCCTTTTTCTGCAGCACCATTCCTCTGGCTTTCCCCAGTCCAATGGTCTATGCTGGCCCTTGGAATACCTCCCAGTACACGTACTGCCTTGGATTCTTCTAGACCTCTCAAAGGCTTTTCTCCTCTTCCTTCCAGAGGGTTTCTTTCCTTCTCTATCTGTCCGGTTTGGCTTCTGCTTCTGCTGATTCTTCAGATGAAACTGATGATCCTTCTCTGCATATCCAAGGTGATCATGAAGATGGTCATCTGTAGAATAAACTCTACTCTTATTCTGCCTGGATGAGTGCTCCTCCCTAACACAGCGCAGCTGTGCTGAATCAGGCCCTGCCCTTTGAGATGAGTGCTTAGGGATTACCTCATAGCCCTCCTGATTGAACACACGTTTCCCCACTTCAGCTCCTCTAATGGCTGTTGGAAACCTGGTGCATTCTGGGACTGGTAGTCTTTTATGGCAAAATTCTGTTTTCTCATTTCTACCAGCACTGACAGGTTGCTTGTTCCGAGACACTTCACCTTTTCTATAGCCCCTTCCTGAGCTATGATAAGCTTCCTTATCACAAACTTCGACACCATTCCACCAGCAACAAGGTGTCCCGCAAGGTTCCTCCTTATCGGCGCTGATGTTCAATATCTATATGCAGCCGATATGCAACATCATCCGATCCTTCAATATTTCTGCCCTAATCTACGCAGATGACGTTCTGCTATTCACCCCATTCAAAGTCAAACAACCAGAATTCTCCAACCTTGTTAATTGCGTCAATGCAATTATAGATTGGCTAACTAACCAAAACCTACACATCAACTTCAAGAAAACGGAGGTACTTTTCATGTCAAGGAACAAAAACTTCTCTCCCCCCTCTAGCCTAAGAGTAAGAGATGCGGAGCTTCCAAGCCGCAATGCCATACGCTACCTCGGCATTACTCTTGACCAGCACCTGGATTTCAAGGAGCAAATAAAAAACATCACCATGGCCATCTACAACAAAATCAGGACACTGAGACATCTCAAACCTATGCTACCTGCTGACGACTTCCGAACCATCTTCCAGGCCCTCATACTACCACATTTAGATTATGCAAACCTAATCTTGTACGGCCTACCAGAGAATACTCTCAATCCTCTCCAACAAGCCATGAATGCCGCTGCACGTGTCCTCTGTGGTCTAGCCAGATCAGACCACATCACACCAATACTCAAGGATCTCCATTGGTTACCGATATACTCCAGGCTAACATATAAGATTCTGCTAATAACATTCAAGATTATCAACAACATCGCCCCCAATTCTCTCAAGGAACTTATCACACCCACTCCAAAAACCAGAACCAGAAGGACAACAACAGACAACACTTTGACTATTCCCAAAGACTCCATAAAATGCTCCCAAACAACCAGGAGAAGAACTTTTGCCTACTCTGCACCAAAATGTTAGAACGACCTCCACCCAGAAATCAGAGCGATCCGCGACCTTCTACAATTCCGTAAAGCGATAAAACATCACCTCTTTCTGCTCCACTTTGCCCAAGCCGCCACCCCGACTCTAAGAATCCATCTCCCTTCCCCCACTAAAAACTCCTACACAACATAACGCTCAAGCCTCAAGCACTCACTTGTCAGTCCTGATGCTACCTACATCCTTTCTGATTAAGTATCAACTTTTATGCCATATCTTTATGTACATAGTTTCATGTATTCCTCAACCATCCTGATACATGTCAATATGTAAATAGTTTCCCATGTTCTCCAAGTTTTATTCCTTGTTATAATGTAAATTCAATCAGTCTTCTCTGATCTGAAAAATCTTTGTTAAATGTAAACCGCACTGATAACAAATAGTGCGATATATAAAAATTGTTAAATAAATAAATAAATAAAAGGTAGCACTGTGGATTTTCTTGCTGTTCTTCCTCCATTTATTAAATCAAATGCGATCATGCTATGATCACTATTGTCAAGCAGCCCCAACACCATTATCTATTGCACCATATCCTGTGTTCCACTAAAGACCAGGTCCAAAATAGCTTCTCCTCTTTTCGGTTCATGAACTAGCTGCTCCAAGAAGCAGTCATTTATTTCATCTAGAAACTTTATCTCCCTAGCATGTCCTACTGTGACAGTGATGCAATCAATAACATTGTAATTGAAATCACCCATTAGCTTCCCTGATTTCTTTTAGCATTTCATCATCCATCTGTTCATTCTGGCCAGGCAGTCAGTAGTGCACCCTCAATGCCATCGCTTTCCCCTTTTTACATGGAATTTTTATCCAAAGAGATTCTACAGCGTATTTTATTTCATGCAAAACTTTAATCCTGTGTGACTCAATTCCTTCTCTAACATAGCTATCCGTTCACCAATTTGATCCACCGTATCATTGCAATATAGTTTATACCCAGGTATCACAGTGTTCCATTGATTGTTCTCTTTCCACCAGGTCTCTGAGATGCCAATTATAGCTAACCTTTCATTTAATACTATATGTTCTAACTCTCCCATCTTATTTTTTAGATTTCTAGCATTTGCATACAGGCATTTTAGAGGTTTTATTTTATTCATATTAATCTGGTTATCGGTTGATAGGGGTAATTTGGAATCTTTCAGCTCTGTCTGATCTGTACTTAAAGGCATCTAGGTTACTTTTATCTTTATTAGATCCTCTATCAGGAAGATCTAACTTCCCGCTTTTGCTAGTATCCTTCAGAGATACTACTACTACTACTACTACTACTACTGACCATTTGTATAGTTCTACAAGAAATACGCAGTGCTGTACAGACATGTAAGAGACAGCCACTGCTCATCAGAGCTTGCAATCTAGTCAAGACAGACAACACAAGGGAAACACAAGGAGATCAGGTAAGTCAAGATCCGAAAGTGGCAGCGAAGAGGTGAGTTTTCAGCATGGATTTGAAAAGGGTCAGAGAAGGCGCCTGACGTACAGACTCTGCTAGTTTGTTCCAGGCATAAGGTGCAGCAATGTGAAAGGAGCAAAGTATGGAGTTAGCAATAGAAGAGAAGGGCAGAGATAGAAGCAATTTGCCAGAAGAGCGGAGTTCCCAAGAGGAGGTATAGGGAGAGAAGTGAGGAAAGGTAGTGAGGAGCTGCAGAGTGAATGCACTTATAGGTCAGCAGGAGAAGTTTGAAATGGATGCGGAAATAGATAGGGAGCCAATGATGTGGCATGAGAAGAGGGGTAATATGAGCATTATAAGGCTGGAGGAAGATTTGCTGCACAGCAGAGTGTTGAACAGATTGAAGGGGAGAGAGATGACTCAAAGGGAGACCAACAAGGAGTAGATTACAATAGTCAAGACGGGAGGTGATTAAGGAGTGGATACGTGTCTTAGTAGTGTGTTCAGAAAGGAATGGGTGGATTTTGTTGATGTTATAGAGAAAGAAACGGCAGGTCTTAGCTATCAGATGGATGTGTGTGGAGAAGGAGAGAGAGGAGTCAAAGATAACCACAAGCTGAGGAAACAAGGAGGAGTAGAGAGTTAGCCACAAACACATAACCCCCACGCTCCATCAGCTACACTGGCTCCCTATCTCTATATGCACCAAATACAAAAACATAATAATCTTTAAAACATTAAACACAACCTCTCTCCAGCAACTCTCCAACCATTGATCAGGAAGACACCCCCAACCAGAACAAGAAGAGGAGCAGACAACAACAACCTAGAGAACCCACTAAACTTCAGGAAAGCAAATCAATCCACCTGCAATAGAGCCTTCTCCCTGTATGCACTCCAGTTGTGGAACAATCTCCCCATCTCAACACGTGCAATCAAAGACCTAGTAGACTTTAGGAAAGCAATAAAAACCCACCTTTTCCTAGAATACTTTGGAGCTACCCCAGAAGACTATGATCCCTGATGAAATGGACCACAAAACATTACAACAGTTCCTTGTAAATAGTTAGCAATTGTTAAGTGCTTGTAATACTCCAAATAACCTCCAAGTTGTATATCCCTGTTATATGTAAAGTTCTTTGCTGTAATTGTTCCATGTGAACCGCTTTGAATGTTTGATAAGGCGATATAGAAGACCTGTTAAATAAAATAAATAAATAAAATAATAAATCCACAGAAACTGAGAAAGGAGAGGAGGCTTTAGGGGGAAAAATAAGAAGCTCCGTTTTGGCCATGTTCAATTTCAAGCGGCAGTGAGACATCCAAGCAGCAATGTCAGAAAGGCAGGCAGAGATCCGGGTCTGGATTGCCGGAGAGATGTCAGGTGTAGAGAGATAGATCTGGGAGTCATAAGCATAAAGATGGTACTGAAAGCCTTGGGAAGAGATGAGCGCACCAAGGGACTGGGTATAGAGAGAGAAAAGAAGTGGACCCAAGAAAGATCCTTGAGGTACACCAACTGAGAGCGGGATAGCAGCAGAGGAGGATCCACCAGAACAAACACTGAAAGAGTGATGGGAGAGATAAGAAGAGAACCAGGATAGTACAGAGCTCTTAAAACCAAGAGAGGACAGGGTATCAAAGAGAAGGTTGTGGTCAACAGTGTCAAAAGCAGCAGAGAGGCCAAGAAGGATGAGGACAGAGTAAAGGCCCTTGGATTCTGCCAGGAGCAAGTCACTGGAGACTTTGGCAAGAGCCATTTCAGTAGAGTGTAAAGGACAAAAGTCAGATTGTAAAGGATCCAAGAGGATACATTCTTCTGAACCATGTGCTCTTAGGCGACTATTGGCTTTCTCCTATTATCTACTGTTTTGGTTCCTGGACCATAGGATGATTTTACAAGGACTGTTAAGCAGAGATGGTATCCACCTTTCCAAGAAGGGTTAAAGTGTCTTCCATAGCAGACTGGCTAAACTACTAAAGAGGGCTTTAAGCTAGATTCATTGAGGATGGGTAAAGAAAGCCCTCAAGTAAGTAAAAGAACTCAGGTAAGTAAAGCGTAGTTACTCACCTGTAGCAGGTGTTCTCCAGGAACAGCAGGAATCAGTCTTCACATATGGGCGATGTCGACATTAACGGAGCCCACTGGTATCCACTCCCCCAGCTTTGTAGCTGTGTGGTATTGGGCATGCGTGGTCACCTTGCCGCCCAAAGGTGCCATCTTACCTCAGTATGATAACAGTTTCAAGAAGCATAAAAAGAAAAACAACTCCACAGGGAGGAGGGAGGGTCGTCAAGACTGATTCCTGCTGTTCCTGCAGAATACCTGCTATAGGTGAGTAGCTACACTTTCTCCTGGAACAAACAGGAAGTTAGTCCTCACATATAGGCTCCTGAACTACAGGCTACCAAAAAAACCCTGTAAAAAGACCACAGATGACCAAAAAATTGAACCGTAAATGCCAGCAGAGATCTCAGATTGGAATCAAGACCTCCGACACAATCCAAGCGTCGACCACGGAGGCAGTTCTCCGGCAGCCTGGACTCATAGAAGGGTTGGAGGGAAGGAGTTGCATTATTCCCCAAACAGATGATGGAGTATCACCTAGCCAAAGGCGCTGTCATGCCAGGAGTCCTCCTCCAGGCAGTAATGTGCTGCAAAGGTGTGGACCGAGAACCAGGTGGCAGCCCAGTAGATCTCCAACAAGTAGACAAAGTATAAGCTAGCCACTGAGGCTGCCATCACACTCAGAATGTGAGCAGTGATATGCCATTCCAGGGAGAGATCTGACTGCATAGGCGAAAGAGATGCAATCTGCCACACGGGTGGACAGAGTGTGCAGGTCCCAGGCCATCACAGGGGAATGAATGGGAGGTCGCATGAGCAAGAAACCCCACATAAAGCGGTTCACAAGTTAATGGAAGGATAGGGGTTGCCCATCCACCACATGATGGTTTGCTGCCAGCGCACTGAGGTGCACTCTCACTGAGGTGGATTTCAAGCCAGCTCAAGAAAGATGCAACAAGTACTGCAACACTGTTGGTACTGAAGAGGAGAAGGGGTTAATACCCCAATCTATATGCCAGATGGATAATCTCTGCCATTTGAAGGCATATGCCCACCTTGTCAAATCCTTGCGAGATGCCAGGAGAACATTTCTAGGCAGATCCCTAGTAGCCAGACCATCAGGGCAGGAGGGAGCCAACCTTCTGTGAAATCAGGTACACGGAGCAGCCCAGGGCAGTTGGCGGTGCCAAAGAGAGAAGATGCAGTAGAAAAAATCATGGCTGCCAGGCACATCTGGGAGCTATGAGGATCACAGAGACCCATTCCAGCTAAATCTTGAGAAGGGTCTTGGAAACTAGTGGGGTCAGAGGGTATGCATACAGCACCCCTCACTCCAAGAAGGGAGGAATGCGCCAGCTGCTACTTGATGAGGGGCTGCTATCTGGGAGAAAAAGTGCAGCAACTGGACATTGCTGGGGCTGGCAAACAGGTCGAGTGTAGGAGAACTCCACATTTGGAACAGGCAGAGTGCAACTTGAGGTTTCAGCCTCCATTTGTGGGGCTGCAGAACCCAACTGAGGCGATTTGTGAGGACATTCTCCTATCCCGAGAGGTACAGTGCCTGAAGGAGCATACCCCTCTCCTGGGCGAAGTTCCAGAGATGAACTTCTTTCTCACACAAGAGATACGACCCTGTATCTCCTGTTTGTTGAGGTAAAACATCATCACTTGATTGTCCATCTGAATCAGAATGACCTGGTTTGGAAAGTGGTGTGGAAAGCTCACAGAGCATATGCAAGGACTCCGAGTTCAAGGAAGTTGATCTGATGGAAACACTCCTCTGCTGACCGGACACCCTGGGTCCGCAGTCCACCACAGTGGGCCCACCAGCCCAGCTTAGAGGCATCTGTCGTGAGATTTGCCTGAGGGGAAGGAGACTGGAAAGGCATCCCCACCAAGAGATGCTGTGGCTTCTGCCACCAATCAAGGGATGCCACCAGTGGTGGGTCACCCTTACTCCATCATGAAGGCAGCCCGTCTCCTGGGCCCACTGGGAGCTGAGAGTCTACTGGGCCAGATGCATGCGGAGGCAAGATTGATGTGTACAGTCGGTGATGTGTCCCTGAAGGTGCAATAGGCAGGCCAAGGCCGCTATGCGACCCTGCAGGTCATATGCCAGTGCCGCCAGGCACACAACTCGATCTAAGGGAAGAAAGGCCTAGGCCTGCCTGAACCATGTCCAGGAGGGCCCTGATGAACTCTAGGTGCTGAGTAGGCTGCAAGTGGGACTTGGGATAGTTGATGACAAACCCCAAGTGTTTCAAGACAAGGAAGATGTGGCATCCTGCCTGATGGACCTCATTGGCAGAGCTGCTCCTTATGTGCCAGTCATCCAGGTAGAGGAACATGAACATCCCCTGGAGGCGCAAGTGAGTGGCAACCACCACCAAGCACTTCGTGAAAACTCAGGGGGCAGACGCCAGTCCAAAGGGTAGAATATGGTATTGGTAGTGCTGTCCTGCGATGACAAAGTAGAGGTACTGCCGGTGCAAGGTACAGATCAGGATGTGGGTATAGACAACTTTGAGATCCAAGGAGCATAGCTAATCTCCCTGCAGGAGGTAGGGCAGCAATGTTCCAAGGGAAATCAGTTGAACTTCTCGTTTACCAAGATCCGATTAAGGTCCCACCAATCCAAGATGGGTCAAAACCCTCCCGTCCTTTTTGGAACTAGGAAGTAGCAGGAATAGAACCCTGTTCCCCTTTGAGTGGGGAAAACAGGCTCCACTGCCTTGTCTTCCAGAAGACCCAGAAGTTCCTGTTGCAGAAGCCCTTGGCGAAGAGGAGTCATAGGAAGTTCTCTGGGGAAGAATGGAAGTGGCATCTATTCAAAGTGGAGGAAATAACCCTCCCTGACCAGCTGCAGAGCCCTAGCGTTGGTGGTGATGGTGGGCCACCGGTGAGCAAAGAAGACCAGACACTTCTCTGTGTGCTGCGACTCTTGACCCAGGAGGAGAAGAGCAGTTATTCCCAAGGAGTCAAAATCCCCCCCCCCCCCACACTCTTCGGTGGAGATGCTGTCTGGGACTTAGGGGCCTTAGGCTTGCGAGGGCCGTGCCCCTGGCCCTTGGTCTGCTGTCCCTGGGGGGGAGCTGGATAGGCTGGAAATTGGGGGTATGTTCCATGAGTCTTCCTCTTTCTCAGATAAAAGTGTTTTTTCCCCAAAGCCTTCCATTGGGAAGGGTCTGCAGTCTTCCTGGAGAGCTTGGAGCTGGTCTTGAATTCGGACTCCAACTCTGCAGTCTTGTCTTGTCTTGTCTCGGAATCCTTGCATACACTCTGCAGTCACAGGTTTGCCAAAGAGTGTCTCTCCCTGGCATGGGACATCAATCAATTTACCCTGAACCCATTGCTCCAGGTTTGAGGACTGTAGCTATGCCAGAAGCTGGGCACCAATGCCCACTGCAACCACTCTAGCCACGGACTCAAAGTCATCATAGGCCGCCCGAGTGATATACTTGGAGCACTCCTTTACCCTCAATAACAGTCTGGAACCGCTGGAGAGGTTCAACAGACAGGCCAGCTGAGAACTCAGCAAGCTCCTTTGCCAGGTCTCTCAAGCAATGCCCATGTACCGCTGGTAGACCTGGATACAGGCTACGAGCATTGAGCCCTAGAAACACTTCCTACAATAGGCATCCATGGTGCAGGACTCCCTGCCCAGGGGCACAGAGAAGTGTGTCTTCTGGCTCTTGATCCAATACATGGCCAACTCCACTACCATGGTGTTATGTGGTAGCTGTGTATTCTGGAAACCAGGGCTCTTGTGGATCCAATATAAGGAGCTGAACCACTTGCTCACTATTGGCACCATAACCGGTGTCTCCCACATCCTGAAGAGCAGTCTTTCTAGGATGGGTGGAATGGGTACCATGAGTGCTTCCTTCGGGGGTTCCTCATCCTGGAGGATCTTCGCCAGTCCCGAGGAACTGGACGTACCGGTCATTGGGGCCTGCTGCAGTGCCAGAGGGCAGCGAGGCTGCACCCCAATGCAGCCATCCTGGCTTCCAGGCCAGTAGGCTCTGCAGGCACCGGTGTGGGCACTGAGGGAATCGGGCCCGATGCTGTCTCTGTAGAGGGTGTTTTCTCGAAGAGGATGACCTCAGAGGATCACTGCCTATCCCACAAGGCTTTGGAAGTCTCCTCCCACCAGGGCAGCTTGGAAGGCTGCTCCTGGCCCTTGCCCTCAGCACGGCTCAGTGGCTTCGATGCCGGTGACCATGAGACAGCCTTGGCACCGGAATCGGTCTTCAACACCGACTTTGACGGGATCCGATCCTTCTGGGGACAATCTTCCGCCATTGATCCCAGGTCCGATGCCCCATGACCTCAGAGCTCAGAGTGAGCACGGCTCGCATGTGAGGCCAAGGACGCATCCCTGGCTTCCAAGGGTACTGATTCCCCAGATGATGCTGGAGCCAAATGGGAGGTCTTAGGGCCAAACAGAAACTTCCGTTGCCTGTCATGATTCTTCTGGTCCTTGCTTGTCATCTGGAGACGGCATGGGCAGGAAGAGTCATCATGCTTGATGCCAAGGCACTGCAGGTAACAGTCGTGACTGTCCATTCAAGAAATGGTACAGTTAGAATGATCACGCTGCTTAAAGTTACAGACGGAAGACATAAACAGGGAAGACAGTATCCATGAGGTCAAACTCCAACATCTTGATCAATAGGGCGTGAGAAAAAATCTACGCACCGAAACATAAGGAAAAAGAAAAGGAGGAAACCCGAAAAAAATGTGACGCCGAGGCAATGGATCCAGGAACTGAGAAAGTGATGCCATGCGACCGGAGAAAGAGGAATCGCGAAAAAAATCAAATACCAACTTTTTTTTCGAGGACATAAACTACATGGCCGATGGGCTCCATGGAAAAATGAAGACTAAGATAAGATGGCAAGTTTGGGTAGGAAGGTGGCAACACATGCGTGGTAGAACTCCCAAAGACTGGGAAGTGAGGGGAATGGAGGAGGCATGCACAGCGTTGTGGTGGACGTCAGCTGGGGCATTAAAAGCCTGCCCCTGACTGAAGGTACCCAGGAGCGAGGGGTATAGAGGTATAGCTGATCCGTGCTAGCGTGTACAGTGTTGTGACGGATGTCGGCTGGTGCTTTAAAAGTCTGCCCCCTGCAAGACGTGGTAGCGGTCGCGTTCTCATGGGTGCGTGTCCAAAGGGGCAGGTCACGCCCCTTTGGTACCCCTTCGGCACAGAAAGTGGATTTTTTTCTTATTCTTTGAAGAATTGGAAAGAGGAAGAAGAGGATCCCTTTCCCAGTCACCTCTACAGCTAAATCTTCAAAGGGAGAAGGTCTGTTCGATAGACATTTGGTTAAGAGGGGGATGGAAGAACTCTCTTTGTCTTCTTCAGCAACTGTAAGGTTTTGATTCTCCCTCTCTTTGAATCAGTTACAAGAGTTTACTAAAGATTCTGTTGCTAGATTTGTTGAACATGATTCTAAATTAATGCATATGGGAGACAGACTTGGTAAATGTGAGAATTAGCTCAAGACTGTTCAGTTGGCCTTAGCTGCTTCTATTAAAGATAGACTTTTTTGCCATCGACAAATGAAGCATTTAGAAAATGTTTCTAGGGCACGAAAAATCAGATGCCTAAATTTTCCTGTAAGTCATTATTTGTCTCTCATAATTCTTTTTCATAAATATTTACAAGAAGTTCTTCTTTTTGAAGATCCCTCAGTGCTGCAGATTAGTAATATCTACTATCTTCCTAACGGTAGGAAATTGTGTGCAGCGGCTGAGGGGGAGTTGGGTCGGGTATCTGATGTTTTTAGTCTTGATTTATCTAATTTCTTAGAATCATCTTCTGATGTTATTTCTTCTCGAGCTACTTTGTTACATTTGTTATGGACTAAAAAATTCCCTCTACAATATTGAGGTAATATCTGATGTAAAATGTAAACCTGTATTAATGATAAATGATGGAGAACCTGAAGTCTCAGACTTGAACAAGCACTAAATCACAGGTATTACCCTGAATATGTGCTCAAATATGCATCAATGACTCAGGTTCTCATGAGAAAGGCATTTAAATCATCATGTGTGACTTATGCTACTGAAACTTAATATGCATCACTTGTATATATAGTAAAGTCACACTTATCTTCAAAAATGTGTGAAATCAATGTCAGCTTGTTTCGTTGTAAAAATCCACGGCTATCATTCAACCATCGTCGAATGATGCATGATCTATACAGTAATTAGCCTCTTTGAGAGAAGCTGTCTCATCGTGATGCATTGATGCATATTTGAGCACATATTCAGGGTAATACCTGTGATTTAGTGCTTGTTCAAGTCTGAGATTTCAGGTTCTCCATCATTTATCATTAATACAGGTTTACATTTTACATCAGATATTACCTCAATATTGTAGAGGGAATTTTTTAGTTTAGCGACTTAGGTCTACCCTCAGACAAGAGACTACAAACAAAGAGTGTTAATTCACAAACATTTGTTATGGAGGCAGACAAGAATAAGATAATGAAGACTCTCTTTCCCAAGAAGGAAATTCTTTTTTGTGGTCAGAAAATCAATATCTTTCCTGATGTTTCTAGATCTACACAGTTTAGGCACTGGGCCGACCCGTCCATTGGACAAGAATGTTGTTTGCACAGAGCCCTGCGTTTCAAGGGGCCCCGTGCCAGCAACACCCCGCATTGAACACCGGCAGGCAGGGCGGCTTTAGAGGGAGCCGGAGAAGGCCTGGCTCACCTCTAACAGCTGCTGAAGTAAAGCACGTCTTTTTTCCTTCACTTCGGCAGCTGTACTGAGGTTTAGAATGCTGCCGTGCTGAGCGCCAGGAAACAGGAAGTCCCCTTTGACCTCAGCACAGCAGCGTTCTAAACTTCAGTACAGCTGCCGAAGTGAAGGAAAAAGATGCACTTCACCGGCAGCTGTTAGAGGTGAGCCGGGGCATCTCTGGCTCCCTCTAAAGCATTTTAGATAGCCACAGGGCTCTTCGGGTGGGGAGGGGAGGGGGGGTTTGGACTGGAAATTGCTGATGGGGAGGGGGGCTTGGAATGGAAATGGGCTGTGGGGGGGGGGGAGCTAGGACTGGAAATGGGCTGAGTGAAGGGGGGCTTGAACTGGAAATAGCTGATGGGGAGAGAGGTTTGAACTGGAAATGGGCTGAGTGGGGGGGCTTTGACTGGAAATTGTGTGGGGGGAGCTAGGACTGGAAATGGGCTTTGGAGGGAGGCTTGAACTGGAAATAGCTGATGGGGAGGGGGGCTTGGAATGGAAATGGGGGGTGGGGAGGAGCTGGGACTGGAAAGGGGCTATGGATGGGGGGCTTGAACTGGAAATGGGCTGAGTGGAGGGGGGTTTGAACTGGAAATGGGCTGAGTGGTGGGGGATTGGACTGGAAATTGGGGGGGGGGAAGCTAGGACTGGAAATGGGCTGTGGAGAGGGGGCTTGAACTGGAAATAGCTGATGGGGAGCTTGGAATGGAAATGGGCTGTGGGGGAGGAGCTAGGACTGGAAATGGGCTGTGGAGGGGGGCTTTGACTGGAAATGGGCTGTGGGGGGAGCTAGGACTGGAAATGGGCTGAGTGGAGGGGTTTTGAACTGGAAGTGGGCTGAGTGGTGGGGGATTGGACTGGAAATTGTGGGGGGGGGGCTAGGACTGGAAATAGCTGGTGGGGAAGGGGCTTTGGACTGGAAATGTGCTGGGGGGGCTTGGACTGGATATGGGCTGATGAAAGGGCTAGGATAGGACTGGGTTTTTGGGAAGTGTATTTTTTTTCTTCTTTTTCATCATAAGAACATAAGATATGCCATACTGGGTCAGACCAAGGTCCATCAAGCCCAGTATTCTGTTTCCAACAGTGGCCAATCTAGGTCATATGTACCTAGCAGTTTCCCCAAGAGACACAAGTTCCACAATGCTTGTACTGGGTCAAGCATTGATATCTTCGGTCACTTCTTAATAATGGTTTATGGACCTTTCCTCCAGGAACTTGTCCAAACCTTTTTTAAACCCAGCTACACTAACAGCCTTTACTACATCCTCCGGTAACAAATTCCAGAGTTTGATTACACGTTGAGTGAAAAAATATTTTCTTTTATTAGTCTTAAATAGTTTACCCTGTAGCTTCATTGCTTGTCCCCTAGTCTTTCTATATTCTGATAACGTAAACAATCGATCTACGTTTACCCGTTCCACTCCGTTCATTAATTTATAGACTTCTATCATATCTCCCCTCAGCCGTCTCTTTTCCAGGTTAAAGAGCCCTAACCTTTTTAGCCTTTCCTCATAGGAGTATCCTTCCATCCCCTTTACCATTTTGGTGGCTCTTCTCTGAACCTTTTCTAAAATCGCTATATCCTTTTTAAGATACGGCGACCAGAATTGCACACAATATTCAAGGTGCGGTCTCACCATGGAACGATATAGAGGCATTATAATATCTTTTGTTTTATTTTCCATTCCTTTCCTTATCATACCTAGCATTCTATTTGCTCTCTTGGCTGCCGCTGCACACTGGGCCGAGGGTTTTAACATGGTATCCACAATGACGCCTAAATCTTTTTCCTGGGTGGTGGTTCCTAATGTGGAACCTTGCATCGTGTAACCATAGTTTGGGTTGTTCTTCCCTAGGTGCATAACTTTGCACTTGTCCACATTAAATTTCATCTGCCATTTTGATGCCCAGTCTTCCAATTTAACAAGATCCTCTTGCAATTTTTCACAATCCTCTTGGGTTTTAACAACTTTAAATAGTTTTGTGTCATCTGCAAATTTGATAACCTCACTCGTTATTCCACTTTCCAGGTCATTTATGAATATGTCAAAAAGCAGCGGACCCAGCACAGATCCCTGGGGTACACCACTATTCACCTTTCTCCATTGGGAAAATTGGCCATTTAGCCCTACCCTCTGCTTTCTATCTTTTAACCAGTTCCTGATCCACAATAGTACACTGCCTCCTATCCCATGACTCTTTAGTTTTGCTAAAAGTCTCTGATGAGGGACCTTGTCAAAGGATTTCTGAAAGTCCAGATACACAATATCAACCGACTCACCTTTGTCCACCTGTTTATTCACTCCTTCAAAAAAACATAACAGATTAGTAAGACAAGATCTTCCTTGTCTAAAGCCATGTTGGCTGTCTCCCATTAGGTCGTGACTATCTACATGCTGAGTAATTTTATTCTTTATGATGGTTTCTACCATTTTTCCCGGTACTGACGTCAGGCTCACCGGTCTGTAGTTTCCCGGATCACCCCTGGAACCCTTTTTAAAAATTGGTGTTACATTGGCGATCCTCCAATCTTCAGGTATTAGAGATGATTTTAATGATAGTTCACAGATTACTAATAGCAGGTCTGAAATCTCATATTTCAGTTCTTTCAACACCCTTGGATGTATACCATCTGGCCCAGGTGATTTGCTACTCTTCAGTTTATCTAATAGTTGTAAGACATCTTCCCGATGTATCGATATTTCCTTCAATTCTTCCGCACCTTTAAATACCACTTCAGTCATGGGTAACATCCCTACATCTTCCTCAGTAAAGACTGAAGCAAAGAATTCATTCAGTCTCTCCGCTATCGCCTTGTCGCCTCTTAGTGCTCCTTTAACCCCTTTATCATCTAATGGACCAACTGACTCTCTCACTGGTTTTTTGCTATGAATGTACTTGAAAAGGTCTTTATTTCGTGTTTTTGCTTCCGCAGCAAGCTTCTTCTCAAATTCTCTCTTTGCCTGCCTTATCAATGCCTTGCATTTGTCTTGCCATGCTGTTTCCAGGTTTCATCATTTGGCTCTTTTTTCCATTTCCTGAAAGATGCTTTTTTGGCAACAACAGCCTCTCTGACCTCACCTTTAAACCATGCTGGCAGTTTTTTGGACTTCCTTCCACTTTTCTTAAAGCGTGGAATACAGCTGGTCTGGGCTTCCAAGATAGTATTTTTCAACAACATCCAAGCTTGATGTATGTCTTTAACCTTTGCAACTGCTCCTTTTAGTTTTTTCTTAACTGTTTTCCTCATTTTATCATAGTCTCCCTTTCGAAAGTTAAAGGGTAGTACTGTGGATTTCCTTACTATCCCTCCTCCACTAATTAAATCAAAGGCAATCATGCTATGATCACTATTGCCAAGTGGCCCTAACACCCTTATCTCTTGCACTAGATCTGGTGTTCCACTAAGGACTAGGTCTAATATGGCTTCCCCTCTGGTCGGTTCATGAACCAGCTGCTCCAAGAAGCAGTCATTTATTTCATCTAGGAACTTTATCATTCTGTAATGTTTGGTGTTGTAAGCATTTGTAAAGTTGGATAAATAAAAAAAACTCCCAAAGACTTTCTATGAAAGCTGGGGGGGAAGGGTGAATACTGCATAGGCTCCGTCAGTGCCAATGTCACCCATATGTGAGGACTGACTTCCTGCTTGTTCCCAGAGAAAACACTGATACTTCAGTAGAAATGGGTAAAAGGGGCAACATCTGGAAAGTGGTGTGCATTAATGGCCATGGTATGGGAAATAAGATTCCAGATGTAGCAGAGGCTTTAATGGAAGAGTTTGATTTGGATTTAATGGCAGTTACAGAGACATGATTCATGGACAACCATGATTGCGATATAATTATACCAGATTATACTTTTTATTCAGGAAGGACAGGGACAGAAAAAAGGAAGGAAGAGTGGCACTATAAGTAAAAAATATTAAAGCTACAGAATTACAGACACTTTTTTGAGATCCAAGATGGTTGCTGGCAGGTTTTGAGCTTCAGTTGTCTTTTCCTATGGGGAAGAAAAGAAAGGTGAAGCAGGGTGCACTGCCACAAGCTGACCTGCGGACCTCTACCTCCCTTACCTTGGGTCCCCTGGACACTTTTGTTCAGCGACTGGAGCAGCAGCCAGGTGGTGGAGCTGGTAGGCTCAGCGTCTCTATCGAGGGGTGATCTAATGTCTCCTGAGAGGCAGCAATCTCGGAAACGTCTCTGCCCTGATTTGGCTCTTGCAGTTAGTGGGATGTGTGAGTCTCCAGTTGGAGTTTCTTCGGCATTCCAGCTGGAGCTGACTGCAGGATCAGCTGCAAGCGGAAGTGGAGGCTTGCGGGGTCAACCAGTGACAGGGCAGAGTTCAGAGGGTGGAGTTCCTTCGCTGAGGATGAGTGAAGACAACGGGAGCCCATAGCCCCATCAGTGTTGCCAGGCGGGGAATCGGGGGGCTTTGGAATGTGTATTTCCTTTGCAATGGCCTGGGCAAGTTACACTGGAGACTATCTGGTTGGCTATACACCAGCTAGGAGAGGCGATCATGAATCAGATGCAAGGAATCCAAGGGCAGGTACAAGTGAACTCTGAATTAATATCCAAGAATACAGGTAAGATTGGACAGATTAAAGCTGATTTGGATAGTTTAGCCATGAGGATTGAATGAGTGGAGAATCTTTCAGAGGCTTCTATGACAAACTCTAATAATTTGAAAACCAGTTTGGAACAACTGGACAACTTTTCTAGACTGGCAAATCTTTGTTTGACTAACTTTCCACGTTCCTCATGTATCTCAGTTAAAGAGGTTTTCAAGCAATATTTACTTGAAGTGTTGGGGGTTCCGGAGGAAACTTGTCTACTTATTGCTAAAGTGTATTATTTATCGAGGGGCCAGAGGTCCTCTGCTGGTCTGGTCCCCTGGTCCTGGGCAACTGGATATATTGAATGCGTCAGCTTTATTGGAGTCGATTGATTCTAATGATATTGTACCAGTGACATGTTTAGTGACTCTGGCTCTTGTATCTGATAGAGATTGGCTCCTGAGATTGTATGTCTTTTCCAGAAAAACAATGTTTAAGGGCTATCTGGTCTGTATATTTCTGGACCTGGCCAGGAAGACTCGGTGACGCAGGAAAGAGTTTTTAATCCTGTGTCCTTGTATCTTACAGCTTGGGGGTTTGTTTTTCCTCAAGTACCCTTGCAAGTGTTTGGTTAAACTGTAGGGTAACTCTTATGTGTTTCTTTATCCTTCACAATTACTTTTGTTTTTGAATGCTAGGGGTCCCACTGGGGTGGACTAGATTGAGTCCTTTGCTGCGCTATTAGTGGTTATGGCTGTTTAAACACTGCTGTTTCCTTTCTTTAATGGATAAAATGTTTTATTTCCTATTTTTGGATCTCTCTATTTTGTGGGCTAAGGGAGGGGCTCCTTTGATATGTATATTTTCCTGTTATTATTATATTGTTTCTCGAGTGTTGTATTTACTGGGGGAGCTCCCATTTCATGCAAGTGATGTTATAACTTGTATTGTTCTGTTTGGAATTATAAATAAATAAATAACCCTATTGTCCTGAAAAAAAAAAATAAAGCTATAGAATTACAAGGCTTATGAGGGAAGGAGGAGGCACTGTGGATTAAACCAGAAAGATAGAATGGTGCATCCATTTGCATCAGTGTGATATACAGATCTCCTTCACAAGCAGAGGAAGTGGACAGAGATTTAATTGAAAACATTTGCAGTATTGCTATGAAAGGAAAAGTGCTACCGATACGTGATTTCAATATGCTGGATATTAATTGGTACATTCCTGTTGCTGTGCCATCTAGAAGTAAGGAGATCCTGGATTCTTTATATTCTGGCAAATGGTAAAAGAACCCACTCGTGAGAGAGACATACTGGAGCTGGTGCTTATCAATGGTGAAAGTATTTTCAATTTCATAGTAGGTGACCATCTCACATCCAGTGATCACTAGATGGTGTGTTTCAGAATTAGGACTAGGGCTGATAAAGTCCATGCAAATGTAAAGGTCCTAGGCTTTAGGAAAGCTAGTTTTGCCAAGATGGGAAAATACTTCAAGGAGTTGTTAGCGGGATCAGAACAGTTGGTAGATGTAGAAAAGCAGTGGGCAAAACTGAAAGGGGATAACTGAAGGGGAACAAACATTTCTGTTAGGAAAGTAAATGTAAAAGAAAAAGGAGGCCACTATGGTTCTCAAAAGAAGTAGTTGAAAAGGTGAAGGAAAAGAGAATGGCCTTCATTAGATACAAGAAATCACAGAAAGAGAAAGATAAGCATCAATATTTGGAAAAGCTAAGAGAAACTAGGAAAGTAGTCAGGAAAGCAAAGATACAAATGGAAGAAAAAATAACCAAGGCAGTAAAATGGGGGAACAAGACATTTTTCAGGAGCCTCTTTAACACCAAAGGGTGCTTCTGGGTGACAAGGAGGAGCACACAAGTGCATACCAGAAACAGAGGCTGTGGCTGTGGCTGGGCATCTGCAAGAAGCTAAATGTGATGTACTATTGTAGCTGTGAGCAAAAGGACCTAAAGAAGAAATGGAGAGAGATCAGGAGGACCAAGGCCCTGCAGAAGTGAAAAGATGGCCAGTCAAAGTGCCTCACAATGCTGAAGCTGCAGGTCCTTCTCTCAGTGGATAAGAAGATAGTGAGGGGAGAGGGTAAAAGGGATATATATCATGGGCCTCCCAGGAACACAATGAGTACATGGACCATACCCTACTACTATCATTATTTCCCATCTCTTAGAGCTCAGTCACCTAACAGAGCAGCAAGCTCATCACCTCCCTCTCTCCAAACTTACCCTTCTCCTCCCCCTCCCTGCATGCATGATACTTGTGTTGCCACTTCCTATCCACCTACATGCACTGTTTGGGGTTCAGAACACCAATTACCATAATCCCATGGGCATCACATAACAGGCATAAGGCATGTGTGCATGATGTGCTGAGAAAGGTACCTGCAGTGGAGGTGCCCTGGATCCCAGCCACTGCATATCCAAGAGGCATACATTGTGGTTGTCCTCACATCCCCTGACTCGATCCCTGTACTGTCACCCACTCTTCCTTTTCTAAAATCATTGAGGAGAAAACTGGTGATCAATATGGTGCTCTGAAATCCTAGCCACCAGTGTGTGCCGTGTACAGTGGCCAGACATCACATCTCACAGCTCCTTATTACTGCACATAGCATGGGGCAGCTACTGAAAGGGCCTCTCTGTTATTGTGATATGTGAACTACTTCCAACAATGCCCCATCTCTTAGAGCTCTGTCATCTAGCAGAGCACCATGCTTATCGCCTCCCTCTCCCCAAACTTACATTGCTCCAGATGGTGGTCCCTGTTCAGATTGCTACATGTACTATGTGTAGGTGGTATTGAAGAGCATGGCATAGGGAGCCATGTGGCTTCAGGTAACAGCCTTGGCCCCTTCGAATGTATGCTTTTGTGTGCTTTGGCCAGGACCAATGCGATGGGACCACAGCCACCCCTGAGGGTGCCATCCACTATCACACAGTAGTACAACCCATTGGATTATATATATGTGAGACATGCATGCAACACTGGCAAGGAAATTGAGTGGGTAGACATTGGGAGTGATAGCACTGCATTCTTCACTTACAAGAAAGGAGTCCACAGATGCCCCGGAGGGCTCCAGCACTAAGCACATGAACCAGCCACCTAGAATGGGTCCTGCACCATAGGAGATTCACCCCCAGGATGATGGTGGCAAGGCTGTTGAGATGGTGAAGCAGGGGCAGGATCAGTCACAGGGCACTAAGAATGTCACCAGTGGGGCTGACCAGGTGGTGGAGAAGGAGACTGACATGGAGGGGCCTGATCTCCAACCTACACCTCCTTCTCCTTTTGATGACAACGTGGCTATGGAAAATGCAGGAGGGGGTGACAATAAGGACCACTGAAGCTCTCGCCAGCAGTCTCTGCAGATTTTGTGCTGAACAGCTCCTGTAGCAGAATAGGGAACACTAGGCTCAAAGCACAGAGAAGCTGGAACTGATGATATGGTCTGCTGCCTTACAGGAGAGTCAGCTGAAGACCATGTGTCACTTGAATCAGTCCATTATGCTCCTGAACCAGTCCTTGCAGCAATATATGGCAGCACTGGTCATGGTCCTCCCTTCCACTGTGTCATCTGCGAGCCCCTAAAAGGAAGGTCCGCTCCTGAACCAGTCCCTGCAGCAATGTATGGCAGCACTGGTCATGGTCTTCCCTTCCACTGTGTCATCTGCGAGCCCCTAAAAGGAAGGTCCTCGACATTTATAGGACTATATTTTTTTTTTTTTCCTGTCAGCTGACAAAGATGAGGTACAGCCTGAGTTCAAAAATTACTTTGCCGTGGTCACGCAGTGAAGTGAAGGCAGGCACGTTTATCTTTTGTCAGTCACATGGTAAAGTGCAGGCAGACACATTTATCTTTTTGACTGTCCGGCGGTTCCAGATTCATGCAGCTGAAATAAAATGGCAGCAGAGTGACCCGGTGTGAGGACTGAGTGAGAGAACACTGAAAAAATTTTTAAAAAAGGGAAAAATGCAGTCAAAAATGAAGAGGAAGGGAGAGCCGTGCAGTCTTCTGCACAGTGGGAGGAAAAAACTGTTTCTCCAGGCACAGGCAAGTAGAAGCCGGCACGCATACTTAGTGAAGCAACAAAGCTTCTCTGAGCTGTGGGAGATCTGGCACAAGGCTCAGTCCAGAGTCTTCACCTTTGAGTGTGCCTGCATCCCTTGCATGTCTCCGGAAAATAGCAGGTACAGCTTGGCATGTTCAGGGCTAGAGCTCAGCACATCTTTGTGTCTGCCTATCCATGATGTATTTCACAAGCCCCCAAACATCACCAATGCCATGTCTGGAAATGCCCCTGGAATGTCCTCATCGAAGACATGAACAGATGACCATGCCTGGGACAAAAGTCTGCAGCTCGCAGCCTTTCTAAAATCACGATCTACAATGTCTGCAGTTTGGATGGTTTTCTGGCACCACTGGCATGTTTAGATTGTGAATAGGACTTCCAAAATAACCCCCTTAATTAACAGCCAAGGTACAGATGCAAGGTCAAAAGCCACTATGAGATACTGGAATTGGTGTTTCCCTATTGTGTGTCAAAGATGTGGAGTGGAGGAGTGGCCTAGTGGTTGGGGCAAGGTACGTCAGGGGTTCAAATCCCACTAGAGGACAGCAACCTTGGACTGGAAGGACTGGGGTTTCTAGTTCCACAGGTGCTCCTTGTGGTCTTGGGCAAGCCACTTAAACCTCCATAGCCCATGTTCCCTGTAAAATAGTTATCTCCAAGTTATAATGCCCTGTTCAATGTAATTTCAGTTTGTTCAATGTAAACCACATTGATGCAGAATAGCACGGTATATAAGAAAATATAAATAAAAGATAATTCCTGTGATTGTGATGTATCTGAATATGGGTGTAAGCATCCTTTAAATCCACAGGACATAGCTAATCTTTCTTTTGCTGATAGGAAATGAGGGTGCTGAGGGAAGGCATTCTGAACTTCTCCTTTATTAATCATTTGTTCAGACTCTTTAGTCTAGGATGCGGCAGAATCCCCCCATCGTTATTGTGACCAAGAAGTACCTGGAGAAAAATCCCTACCCATCCAGCCCTGGTGGGAAAGCCTCAACAATGTTTTTCTTAAGAAAAGCACAGAGCTTCAAGTAGAGAGCTGATGAAGGGAACTCTCAGAGAATGATTTGATTGAAGTTCAAATACATGTTATCAGTATCAAAACAGATGATGTTTGGAACCCGTCAGAGGTATTATGGGCCAGCAGTTAATACAATAGTGGAGCCTTCCTCTAACCAGTAAAGTATCCTGAACCAGTACTGGAAGCTCTGCTATGTTCTTGAGTAGCTAGTCAAAACCCCATCCCATGTTTTGGCTGGGATGCTGGCTGGGACTTTTGTGCTCTTTACTGACAGATACATGAGTGAGAAGCCTGCTTTTTTTGGATTGAGTGGAAGGCTGGAAAATATCTATGCTTATGAGAGTAATAGATCCTCCTTTGACCTCCTCTCGAGTATCCTCTTGTTGATGAGGTGGATGATTGGAAGTGGGCCTGGAGAGTCTTACGTGTATCACCATGGTGCTTGATCAGAGACGCAGCCTCCTGCACATTATCTCCAAAGAGATTCTTTCCAAAGAACAGCATGTCAGCAAACCTCTCCTGGACATTGCACTGCAGGTCTGAGGCCTGAAGTCATGACAGCCTCCAGGCACGAATATCCATAGAGGAAGTTCTTGATGTCATATCAAAAGTATTACCTCATTAGGACTATATAATTTCCACACTCGCTCCTTTTGCTCATTATGGAATTGAGTTGCTAGGCTTTCTCTGGAAGCGGAGTGTTGAAAAATTCCTGCATGCTGTTTATAATATTCCACAAATGCATGCCCATTTAGAGCTGGTAGGAAACTATGCAGGATGTGAGTGCAGCATTCTAAAACACTTTCCTCCCACAAGAGTCCAAAGTCTGATTCTCCTTTGCTGAGGGCATCAAAAAGTGAGACCTGGAACTTCTGGCCCTTTTGATGGTGGTTTCAATAACCATGAAGTGGTTCAGTAGCTGAAGCTTCTAAAATCTGGGTGCCTTCTGGGCTCAATACATCAAGTCAATCTTCTTCACAGGATGTACAGAAAAAGGGGAGCCTCCCATATCTTTATCTGTATATCTCTCAGGATTCTGTAAATGGGCACTGTCACAGCCTCCTTAGGCAGATCATGGTACTGGAAGATACCCAGTACTTCGGCCTTGCGATCCTCCTCCACGTCCAACTTAATTGAGATGGACTTAAGCATCTTCATCACAAATTCTATAAAGGACAACCCCTCTGATGGTAAACATCGTCTCTCATGAGGCGATGATGAATTCAAGGGCAATTCTGATGACCTTTCTTTTGAGAAATATTCAGAGTCCTACTAAGACTTCCAGAAGCATTCTTATTCTGGCTCAGAGAAGTGTTTTAGCAATGTCTGAGTCTCTGCCTGAACAGACACCTGTTCCTCTCAGAATGCAGGGTGGTATCCAGCACATCAGTGCGCTGCACCCCACCCCAATGCACTCGAGATTGACATTGGCTGAGCAATCATCAGTGTCAAGGCCTTTCTATGCCATGATGATGGTGACTTTCCTGCAGGCAGTTTGTGAGTCTCCAGAATCAGCTTAATGTCCTAATGCACCAGTCTCAATGCTGTCAAAGCTGCAGCCTCATGCCAAAGAAGACCTCCTCCATTTTGACAAACCAGAGTAAAAGCATCTTAATGGGCAGACTGGAAGGGCCATGCTGTATCTAATGTCATTTACTATGTTATGTTCTTTGAGACTCTTCAGAAGGTGCTCCTAGAGGCCTGTCAGCAGCAAATGTGGAGGAGCTGCCACAGATTCAGTCTCCATCATCAAGCTGGTCCTTGTCCCTGGAGTCAATTGTGGCCCTTCTAGTGCCCAGAAGGATGAACGCTCCCCACATTGGGGCCACTTCAAGGATACTGGCACCACTAATATCCCGACTCTCTCGACACTGTGCTCCAATGGAATGCAAGTGAATGCACATGGACCTCTGCCCGGTGCTCTGTGTCACTAGTCTTCTTTTTCAGGCAGAATTTGGTGGATACACTATCAATGCTTGACTTCAAATGAGCTTGATGACTCCTTGATGTCAATGCATCGCCAGAATCTGATGCAGCTCCATGGGTCATGGAAACTGATAATAACAATATGGAATGGACATATCTGTTCCAAAATACCTTACGTGCCTGAGACCTCTCTGGCATCTGGGAACATGAGACATAATGAGAGGTTTCATGGTTGTAACCAAAGCACTGCAGGCACCATCTGTGAGTACGTGTCAGACATGTTCCTGTTGCACTGGGTGCACTTCTTGAATCCACTGGTGAGTTTCTGGGTTACGTCATCTCGAAAAATAGCCACAGTGAAATCAAACTACTTGATTTTGAAGAAAAATAATTGTGGCTGAGATATTTGAGACTTAAATATTGTCTATAGTAGTTTTTTATGGGGAGAGGGAAAAACTACTGTACCTGAATGTAACTCACCTTGAATGTCTACTAGAAAGGTATTTATATCCCGCTTTTCACCGGGTCAAAGTGGTTGATACATTTAACACGAGGGGATATGACACACATACGCTAATACTTACAGGGAACATGGGCAATGGAGGGTTAAGTGGCTTGCCCAAGACCACAAGGAGTGCCTATAGGACTAGAAATCCCAGTCCCTCCGGCCTGAGATTGCTGTCCCCAGGTGGGACTTGAACCCCCAGCCCTCCGGCCTGAAGTACCTTGTCCTAACCACTAGGCCACTCCTCACTAAATACTAATAAATAAATATAGTAACAATAAGGAAACAAAAACGGACAATAAACCTGATTAAGGATCCTAAAAGAGAAAGAAACTTACACAACAAAGAAAGCATTGTTAAGTTTTAATACTGCAAAGCAAAAGAAGCCAAAGGCTAAAAGAAAAAAATCTTCACCATGCTGAGGCATATCCAATGGGCTTTGTGTAAAAATGAAGATGAGGGGATCCAACACAGCAGCAGCAGATGGGAAGAGGTTCACCTGCCCATGGGTCTGGTTCCAAAAGCGTCTAGATGATGGTATGGTTCAGTATTAGGACTAGGGCTGATAAAATCCATTAAAAAGCAAGGGTCTAGGACTTTAGGAAAACTAACTTTGCCAAGATGGGACAATACCTCAAAGAGAGTCTTTAGTGGGATGGGAACAGCTGGGGAATGTAGAAAAACAGTGGGCAAAACTGAAAGGGGATGTTTTAAGGGCAACAAACCTCTTTGTTAGAAAAGTAAATAAATGTAAAAGGAAAAGGAGGCCGCTATGGTTCTCAAAAGAAGTATCTGAAAAGGTGAAGAAAAAGAGGGAGGCCTTCATGAAATACAAGAGATCACAGAGGAAGACAGGCATCTATATTTGAAAAAACTTTGAGATGCTAGCAAAGTAGTCAGGAAAGCAAAGGTACAAAAAGTAGAAGAAATGGCCAATGCAATAAAATGCGGGAATAAGATATTTTTAAGATATGTTAGAGAAGGATGGGCAAAGATTAAATTAGACTTACCTGCTAATTGTAGTTCCTGGAGGAACTCCAGTCTAGTCCCGGAATCCCTGGGGTTGTCAACCTCATCTAGCAGCTTTGGAGACTGAGAAACTTCACTGTCGTGATGTCACTAGCATATAAGCGCTGGCACCTCCCCTTCTCACCAGTTAACCTATTGACAAAGCAGACTCACCGGATCAACAAGTAAGTAGTTAAATACAGAACCAAGGCAAACGTGTCCAAATAACTATAAAGGACCTTAGATCCAACTATTTACACAAGCCCTACCATACCGACTATGCCGTGAGGTCCCCCTTCCTTTGGTATGAAGGATGACACGCCACGCCCCAGTTACATCTGTCCTGCAGTGACTTACGACCTACTCCCCTAAAAAAATGTTGCTTACCTGTAAATATGTTTCTGCTTCAGGCCACACAACACCTCCAAATTAGGGTGGGAACCGAGACTAGACTGGAGTTCCTCCAGGAACTACAATTAGCAGGTAAGTCTAATTTAATCTTCCTGATCGCCCCTCCAGTCTAGTCCCGGAATCCCTGGGGATGTAACAGAGCAGTGAAAACAATCAACGGGAGGGTCCTGCTAACCCCGCCTGAAGCACTGCCGACCCAAACTGGGTATCTCTTTCCGCCTGCACATCCAGACGGTAATGCTTCACAAAGGAGTGAGATGAAGACAATGTCGCCGCTCGACATATTTCCTCCACTGGCACCAAGCTACACTCCGCCCACAAAGTGGCTTGCGCCCTAGTGGAATGAGCCCTCGATCCTTCCAGAGCCGGATGGCCTCGTAAAAGATACGCCGACGCAATCGCCTCTTTCAACCACCGAGCAATCGAACCCTTAGAGGCAACCTCTCCTCGTCTTGCCCCCGCAAACAGAATGAACAATCTGTCAGACTTGCGGAAAGTAGTTGTCCTAGCTAGATACTTTCTTAAGGCCCGCTTAACATCTAAGCGATGCAGCTGCTCCGCGACTTGACCCTTTCTTTTGGTTACGAAAACTGGTAAAGATACTACTTGGTTCACATGAAACCTTGATACCACCCTAGGCAAGAAAGATGGCACTGTCCTCAACACTACCTTAGAGTCTGAGAAGGACAGAAATGGCTTTCTACAGGACAGCACTTGCAACTCCGATACTTGCCTTGCAGACGCAATAGCTACCAAGAACACCACCTTAAGGGACAGATCTTTTAACGTCGCCTTCACTAAGGGCTCAAAAGGCGCTTTCCCCAACACTTCCAAGACCAATGGAAGATCCCAGGTCTGGACTAGTCACCTACGCGGCGGCCTCAGCAAAGCCACCGCTTTTAAAAACCGCTTCACATCCGCATGACTACCCAGCGAGTTGCCCTGTACTTTACCCCTATCACAGGACAACGCTGCCAACTGAACTCTTAACGAAGCCACCGCTAAACCCTTCTGGAAACCGTCTTGTAAGAAAGCCAGCACCTGAGGTACTGACGCTTTCAAGGGAACAAACTCCCTTTCCTTACACCAGGCCTCAAAAATATGCCATACTCTAATATATGCCAGGGATGTAGACTTCTGTCTCGCCTGCAGAAGGGTCACTATTACCGCCCCAGAATAGCCTTTCGATTTCAACCTCGCCCGTTCAAGAGCCAGGACGTAAGCGAGAATCGAACCACGTGGGGCATGCAAAGAGGTCCCTGATCCTGAGTCAAAAGATCCTTACGACCCGGAAGCTTCCAGGGAACCTCCACCAAGAGCCTCATCAAGTCCGTGTACCACAGTCTTCGTGGCCAATTCGGAGCAATGAGGATCACTCGCCCCTTGTGAAGCTCGATGCGCTGCAACACTCGACCGATTAACACCCACGGAGGAAACACAGAGAAGCTGTTCCTGCGGCCAAGCTTGAATAAGAGCGTCTAGTCCCTCGGACATTCTCTCCCTTCTTCTGTTGAAGAACCGATTGACCTTCGCCGATTGAAAAGTCGCCATGAGATCCATCACCGGCATTCCCCAGCGATGTACCAACATTTCGAATACCTCTGGATGAAGAACCCACTCCCCCGTGTCTACCTTCACGCAACTCAAGAAGTCGGCCTGCACATTCTCCACCCCCGTGACGTGCGCTGCCAACACGGCCACCAGATTCTGTTCAGCCCATTCGAACAAGCTCTCTGCCTCGGCCTCCAGTGCAACACTGCTGGTGTCTCCCTGTCGGTTTATGTAAGCCACCGCAGTCGCGTTGTCCAAGAACACTCGAATGGCCTTTTTCTGAAGATACGGGCGAAACTCTCTTAACGCCAACGCCACCGCTCTCAACTCCAATCTGTTGATTGACCAAGTCTTCTCTAGAGCGGACCACTCTCCTTTCACTATTCGACCTTGACAATGGGCTCCCCAACCCTGAAGACTGGCATCTGTTGTAAGGGACACCCAAGCTGGCGCGTCTAACAACCTGCCCCTCTCTAGATTCCCTGGACTTAACCACCATTGCAGGGCTTGGCGAGTCTGAAGTGGACACGCCAACCTTCGGGACGGGAAATCCCTCTGATGCGACCATCGTTTCAACAATGCCCTCTGCAACGGTCTCATGTGGGCCCGGGCCCACGCCCACGGAACCAACTCCAGCGTTGTCACCATGGTCCCTAATACCCGAAGGTACTCCCAAGCGGTGGGACTCTGCATGTTGAGAAATCGAACAATCAACTGTCGGAGTGCCAACCTCCACTGCCGAGAGAGAAAGACTCGACCGATCCTTGTGTCGAAACGGGCCCCCAGATACTCTAGGTTTTGAGTTGGCTCCAACTTGCTCTTTGCTACATTGACCACCCAACCGAGACTCTGTAGCATAGTTACCACTTTGGATATAGCAGACACACGCTCTGCTCGGGACTTCACCCTTATCAACCAATCGTTCAGATACGGGTGCACTAACACCCCGTCCTTTCGCAAGGCCGCTGCTACCACCACCATCACCTTGGTAAAGGTTCGTGGCGCAGTTGCCAGGCCAAAGGGAAGCACCTGAAGTTGAAAATGCCCCAACGGCACTGCAAACCTGAGGAATTTCTGATGCTCCTGCCATATCGGAATGTGAAGGTACGCCTCCGACAGGTCTAGGGACGTCAAAAACTCCCCTTTCCTCACGGCTACGATAACCGACCTGAGGGTTTACATTTGAAAACGCAATACCCGGAGGCATCGATTCACCCTTTTTAGATCTAGAATGGGTCGCCACGACCCTTCTTTCTTTGGAACCACAAAGTAAATGGAGTATCGACCGCATCCTAACTGTTCGACAGGAACCGGTACAACCGCCTTGAGCGCTAGTAGCCGCTGCACCGTCTCCTGCACTGCCTTGCACTTCGCACTTGCCTTGCACGGGGACTGAACGAAAGAATCGGTTACCGACTGCTGCAACTCTAATGCATAACCTTCGCGGATCACCTCTAACACCCACTGATCAGAAGTGAGCTGGACCCAGGCAGGGTAAAATTCCCGTAACCGACCTCCTACGGGAACCAACTCCCCCTGGGCCCTCCTGACTTCATTGCGACTTTCTGAAAGTGGAGGAAGAGGACGCAGGCGCAAAACCCCTGCTCGCTCCTCGAAACCCCCAAAAACCTTGGTTTAGAGACGGAAAATGTCCTCGCTGTCCCTGTCCAAACCTCGGAGACCGAAAACGGCGAAAATCCCGTTGCTGCCCCCTGAGTCCGGGACCGGAGCGCCCTTTCTTTTGCTTATCCTCTGGTAACCTACCTCCCTTGGACTCACCTGGGTCCTTTACTAACTTATCTAACTCTTCTCCAAAAAGTAACTTGCCATGGAAAGGAAGCTTACTCAACCTAGTCTTAGAAGAGCCATCCGCCGCCCAATTCCTGAGCCAAAGACATCTCCTTCCTGCAACTACTGAAGCCATACTCTTCGCCAACCCCCGGATCAGATCATAATGAATATCGGCTAGATACGCTGCCCGGACTCTAATCTGGACGCCTCCTCTGTCTCTTCCACTGAGTTCTCCCCCTGAATATGCTGCGCCCATCATAAACAGGCTCTGGCTACCCAAGCCCCACAAATAGACGCCTGCAAGGATAACACATTAGCCTCAAAAACTTGTTTTAGCAGGGTCTCTAGCTTACGGTCCTGCGCATCTTTCAGCACCGCTGAGCCTTCCACTGGGATGGTAGTTTTCTTAGTCACCGCAGACACAGCAGCATCAACTTTTGGAGCTTTAAACAGCTCCCCATCCTGATCCATGAGTGGGTAAAGCAGCGACATCACTCTAGATCCCTTGAGCACAGCATCTGGCATATCCCATTCTTCCTGAATCATTTCTTTAAACACCCTGTGTACCGTGGAATTCCCTCTGCATTTTACGAATAGCCTGCAGCAAAGGATCCTCCAGGGTAGCATCCTCTGCAGGTCCCCCAGTTGGCATGTTTAGTCTTGAGGGCCTCAGTAATGAGCGCCGGTAATTCCTCCCTACAGAACACCCAGACTACTCTAGCTTGATCCTCCTGATCCTTAATCTCACCTTCCTCTAGGTCCTCTTCCAGGCACCCTTCAAGGTCCGCCTCCTCTGCACGAATGTCCTCCGACAGTACTGACTGCTCAAACCGATCTCTAACCGTTCTGGCCCTCTTTGCTATTCCGCCAGAAAATTCCGCCGCTAAAGGCGATCCTGGCCTCCTTCCTCTGAGACTATCCCCTGAAGATCCTGCCATTGGAGACCCCTGAGGACTACCCAATGTCTTTTGAAGTAAGGTTATAAATCTGATGAAAAAATAGCCGCCAAACTCCCTGAGACAAGTAGTTGCGACAGCGGGGGTTCTTGTACCAGCGACGTACTGGGCCCCGACTCAGGAGCAGACAGAGGGGCAACTATAGGCTCAACCACGTCCATCAAGCCCTCTTGCTCTCCTGCCGTGACTTCTGACGCTACCTCTGTAGCCCCAGCCTCGTGGCTACAGCCCATACACACACCCTCCTGCATCACAGAACTCCTTCTGGTCCCACACAAGAGACAGAGCTGTTTGGCCGGCATGCTGTGCCCAGCCAGAAAAGGAAAACTTTTTTTTTTTTAATTGAACTCTCAGATTCGCCCGTGCAGTTAAAAATCTGAAGAAAACTGCCGGTAACGATGTTTTCGGAACCCCCTACAAGCCTCAGCAGCCCCAAACTGCTGACGATAATTTTCCCACGCGAACCACATGCGGCGCGGCCTACCTCCTTGTAACCCGCTGCTGCAACCGAATACAGCCCCTTACCTCTCGCGCTGCTGGTAAGTGTGCCGCCAGTCCGTGACTGTGCTCACTGTCCCACGGGAGCCGTCTGACTGTTGAAATCGCTGGTGCCCAACAATCCTCCGACACCGCTTTCAATGGACAGGGCGGCTCTAAGCGCTTTCAGGCAAGCCTTCTGTGCATTGAGCACAGCTCCTCGCTGATTCCCGTGTCTCTCTGAAACCGACCAGGTAATCAGCTGCGGGTCCTTTCCCCAGCCTGCCCCTGCTAACCCGCAGGCTCCTGACTCTTCCCAAGAAGGGCGAATAAGGAAAGGAAAACAGGAAGGACCCGAGGACCTCAGAGCAACGGACGGCTAGACTATGTGCCCTACCAACAGGCAGAGCAAATACCTAACACCTTAAACCAAGCTCTCTCTTTTCCTTTTTTTTTTTAAACCTAAAGTCTGCTTAATTGTTCCTCAAGTGAGCCCTGAAATCCCTGGGCTCACCACCTCTCTAGCTGCTTTGGAGACTGATAACTGGTGAGAAGGGGCGATGCCAACGCTTATATGCCAATGACATCACGACAGTGAAGTTTCTCAATCTCCAAAGCTGCTAGATGAAGTTGACAACCCCAGGGATTCCGGGACTAGACTGGAGGGACGATCAGGAAAGTGGTATTGTCAGACTCAAGGGTGAAGGGGAGAAATATGCAGAAAATAATGAGGATAAAGCGGAATTGCTTAACAAATATTTCTGTTCTGTGTTCACAGATGAAGGGACAGGAGCAGGACCTCAAAAAAACACCCACAAATAGGAAAAGAAGTGACAGGAATATCGAAAGATTTTCAGAAGTCTGTGTTCGTGAAGAACTAGCTAAACTAAAAAGTAGACAAAAACATGTGTCCAGATGGGATGCATCCAAGAATACTAAGGGGATGTTATAGCAGCTCGACTGTCTGACCTTTTCAATGCCTCTTTGGAGTCGGGAGTGGTGTTAGAGGACTGTAGAAAGGCACGTGTAGTCCTTTTACATAAAGGCGAACATAAGGATGACATTGAGAATTACAGGCCAGTTAGTATAATCTCTGTGGTTAGTAAATTATTGGAAAGGCTACTAAAAGAGAGAATAATGAGGTTACTGGAGTACAATGGATTGAAGGATCTGAGGCAGAATGGATTCACTAGAGGCAGATCTTGTCCAAATCTGATCGATTTCTTTGACGGGGTGACCAGGGAGTCGGACTAAGAGAGCACTAGATGTGGTGCATTTAGATTACAGTAAAGCCTTTGACACCGTTCCACACGGGCGACTTATAAACAAATTGAGCACCCTAGGGATGAACCCTAAATTTACTGACTGGGTTAGAAAATGGTTGAGTTGGAGGCAACAAATGGTACACTTAAATGGCGCTCACTCTGAGGGGAAGCAGGTTACCAGTAGTGTGTTGCAGGGATCTGTCCTTGGTCCGATTCTTTTTAACATCTTTATTAGTGATATTGCAAGGGCTGTCAGATAAGGTTTGCTTTTTAGTGGATGATACCAAAATCTGCAATAGAGTAGACATCCAGGAAGGAGTAGATAACATGAGGAGGGATCTAGCTAAGCCTGAAGAATGGTTGAGAATTTGGCAGCTGAGACTTAATGCTATAAGATTCAGGGTCATGTATTTCGGCTGCAAAAATCCAAAGGAACGGTACAGTATAGGGGTGAGGTACTTCTGTCCATAAAAGAAATGCGGAGCCTGGGCATAATTGTGTCTGACGATCTTAAAGTAGCTAAGCAGGTATAAAAGGTGTCTGTAACAGCCAGAAGGATGCTTGGGTGTATAGGGAGAGGAATGGCCAGCAGAAAAAAAGGAAGTGATAATGCCTATGCATAAGTCGCTGGTGCGACCTCATTTAAGTATTGTATGCAATTCTAGAGACCACACCTTCAAAAGAATATAAGCAGGTTAGAGTCTGTGAAGAGGGTGGCTACTAAAATGTTTAGTGGTCTTCATTATGTAGCATATGAGGACAGACTTAAAGATCTTAATATGTATACTTCATGAAGAAAGGCAGGATAGGGGCGATATGATAGAGACATTTACATACCTCCGTGGCATAAATGTACAGGAGGGTCTCTTTCAACTGAAGGCAAGCTCTGCTACGAGGGGACATAGTATGAGACTGACTTTAGCTAAGTTCCCTAATTTCACTTACGCAACCAAGTTCCTTGATCAGATCACTTCATCCTAAGAATGTCCCTCCCAATTCTCATGCCTACTAGACGCTTTTCTGTCTGAGGTTACCCCTCAACTTAATACACACATCCAAGACCTAGATGACACAATAAAAAACTGGACTAAAATAGCTGCAAAGACTACACTCTCCAACAACAGAACCCATAGAAGGCCATCGGAAAAATGGTATACTCAAGATATAAGTAACCTTAAGAAAATTCTCCGCAAGCTGGAAAAAAAATGGAGAGCTAGAAAAACCACTGAAAACAAGGAATGCTACTTCACAGCACTAAATACCTATAAAGAAGCAATTCTCAAAGCAAAGAAAGATCATCACTCTACCATACTAAACAAAGCTACCAACAGACCTAGAGAGCTATTTGAACTTGTAAAAACTATAACAAAGTCTCACATAAACATGACAAATAGCACACCAATCAGCCCACAATCTACAGCAGACCACTTAGCATCTAAACTAAGAAACAAAAATAACTCATCATTGCTCACCTCTAGTGAGCTTCAGCTCTTCCCCAATAAAGCGTAGTTACTCACCTGTAACAGGTGATCTCCAGGAACAGTAGGAATTTAGTCCTTATATATGGGTATCGTCGGTACCGACGGAGCCTGCGCGGGAACGCTCCCCAGTGTCCAATAGGAATGCTTTTGGGAGCATCCCTCAGCACATGCGCACTGCCTTCCCGCCTTTCCAACTGTCCCTCTTCAGTTAAGTTTCTAGCTGAGTGAAAGGATAGAGGGAGAGAGGAAAGAGACAAAGAGAGAGAGAGACAACTCCTAAGGGAAGTGGGTGGGTTGTGAGGACTAAATTCCTGCTGTTCCCGGAGATCACCTGTTACAGGTGAGTAACTACACTATCTCCAGGAACAAGCAGGAATGTAGTCCTCACATATGGGGACTCCCTAGCTGAAGATGCCAGGGAGATAGCCCCAGGAAGATGCCACCGTCAAAGGTGAGAATCCTTCCTCCCATGGATCTCTGGCATCCCACCAGGGTTGGTGGGCAGGAGTTGGTTTAGGTTTGAAAGAGATTTTGAAGAACAGCTTGGCCAAAGAAGGCATCCCGATGGGAGGCTTTATCTAGGCAGTAGTGGGCTGTGAAGGTGTGTACAGAAGTCCAGGTGGCTGCTCGACAAATGTCATCGATAGACACAGAGTGGAGATTAGCCATAGAAACTGCCATGGCTCTCACATTATGAGCTGTGACATGGTCCTGAAGAGGAAGACCCTTACTCTCATAAGCAAACGATATGCATTGGGCAATCCATTTAGATAAAGTTCTTTTGGAGACTGGAAGTCCAAAATGACTAGGGCCAAAAGCTATAAAAAGTTGTGAGGATTTTCTATGTTGCTGTGTTCTTTGTATGTAAAAGACCAAGGCCCTTTTACAATCCAAAGTATGACGGTTTCTTTCTGCATTAGAGGCGTGAGGCCTCGGAAAAATACAGGAAGGTAAATTGATTGATTTAAATGAAAAGGCGAAACCATCTTTGGCATAAAATGTGGGTCAGTTCGAAGAACAACCTTATCATGATGAAACCTAGTATAAGGAGGATCATCCACTAAAGCTTGCAATTCACTACTGCGACGAGCAGAGGTGATTGCAAGTAGGAAGATGCCTTCCAGGTCAAAAACCTAAGGGCTGCAGTGGCTAAGGGCTCAAAAGGCGGCTTCATGAGCTGCCCGAGAACTAGATTTAGATCCCATGCCACCGGTGGTAGCTTGATGGAAGGTTTAGTTAATAAAAGGCCTCTCATAAATCTTGATAGGAGTGGATGAGAGGGAATTGGTTGTCCATTTAGAGGCTTATAATAAGCTGCGTCGGTACCGAATCCTCCATGCTAGAGAGCGATTCCAGGCTCGGCATGGAAGGGAGCGAGTCTGTCGAAGAAAACATTGACGGTACCGACACCGGTGACGATGTCGATACTGGTACTGGTACTGGTACCGAAGCCGATACTCGAGGAACAGTCTGCAGCAACTCTAGCGGTACCGAAGTAGCTGAGAGCGCCAGACTACATTCATCAGTGAGGAGTGTTTCATCCATCACCATAGCCGATGCCGGGGTGTCGGTACCGCTCGAAGCAGCCACAACCACCGAGCATGGCCCAGGTATGTCCATGGAGGTAAGAACCTCGGGAACAACCTGAAGCTCTGTTAATGCTTTGGAGCCCAAAGACTCCGCCGGGCTTTATTGCCAAAATGTCCTCGAGGGCAATGCCAAAGGCATCTCGATGCTTAGAAGGAGATCTACCACTCGAGGACTCTTACCAAATTGGTCTTTAACCCAGAATTCAATAAGTGAAGAAAATACTCTAGTATCGATTCTAAGGGTATGACCAGGGGGTTTAATCCCCTCTTGGAGCACCATATAGTAAAACGTTTCCACTTGAAGGCATAAGATCTTTTTGTGGAAAGTTTCCTAGAAGCCTGAAGGATATCTTTTACTTGCTGGGACAGGTTGAAATCCTGGAGGTCTAAGCCTTCAGCAACCAGGCTGTGAGGTGCAGGGACTGGGGATTCGGGTGCCATAGCCTCCCTTTCTCTTGGGAAATGAGATCTGGAGCATTCCCTAACTAACTCCAGAGGTGCCGCTTGAGAGAATCATGCGACCCCTGTCTCTCTGAAGCTTGAAGAGTGTTTTAGGCATGAGGGGAATGGGTGGGAAGGCATAAAGGAAGTCCTGTCCCCAGTGAAGGAGGAAGGCATCCCTTGCCTGACAGTTGTGTGCCAGAATCCTGGAACAGAACCAGGGAAGTTTGGCATTCAGTGGACTTGCAAAGAGGTCTATGTCTGGAGTGCCCCAGAGATGAAATATCATTGCCACCTGCTCTAGGTGGAGTGACCACTCGTGAGGTAGAAGTACTCAACTGAGTTTGTCTGCCCAAAGGTTTTGAATGCCTGGAAAATATACCACTAGAAGGTGAATTTGATGCTCTCTGGTGAGGGCCCATATTCGTAAAGCTTCGTTGCATAACGACAGAGAGCCTGTTCCGCCCTGCTTGTTCACATAGAACATGGCTACCTGATTGTCTGTCTGGACTAGGACTGTCTTGTAGCTGAGCTGGGCGTGAAACACTCGAAGAGCTAAATAAATTGCTCTTAATTCCAGGAGGTTTATGTGTAAACCAACCTCCTGTGGAGTCCAGGTGCCCTGGGTAGAGAGATGATTCAGGTGTGCTCCCCAACCCACCTGTGATGCATCTGTTGTTAGGGTGGCCTGAAAGAGGGGTTGATGGAAAGGAGACCCCACTGTCAGATTTTCTAGTGATTGCCACTATTGGAGGGACAAAATTAGTCGTTCATTGACTGTTATTTTGTCCGACAAATGACCCATGGCCTGTGTCCACTGTGTGGAGAGGGTCCACTGAGCTGCTCGCATGTGGAGGCGAGCATATGGGACTACATGAACTGTGGATGCAATGTGTCCCAGTAACTGCAGTAGCTCCCGAGCAGTGAGGGAGGATTTGCCTGCTGCTTAGGAAGCTAGCTGCATTATGCAAAGACACCGGGCTTGTGGAAGGAAGGCCCTTGCCTGTCTGGTATCCAGACAGGCTCCTATGAATTCTAGGCATTGGGAAGGAACTAGTTGAGATTTCGGGAAGTTTATTACCAATCCCAAATATTAGAGGATTCGCATTGTACGGGACAGTGCAGTGCTGGCCTCTGCAACTGTGGAGGCTCGAATGAGCCAGTCGTCTAAGTAAGGGAAGACGAAAATCCCCAGGGTTCGTAGAAATGCAGTTCCTAAGGAGGCAGCTACTCCTGCCTATCCATGAAATTCTGCATAGCTTGATGCTCAGAATGTGGACTGCCATGCACTTCGTGAATACCCTTGGTGCTGAAGCCAGACCAAAAGGAAGAACCCTGAACTGGAAATGTCTTCCCCTAAAAAGGAAACATAAAAATTTCCTGTGATCTCGATGGATGAGAACGTGAGTGTATGCATCCTTTAAGTCTAGAGAGCAAAGCCAGTCCTGGCTTTGAAGGTATGGCAGAAGAGTTCCTAGAGAAATCATTTTGAATTTCTCTCGAAACAGATATTTGTTCAATTCTCTGAGGTCTAGAATGGGTCTGTATCCTCCTGTTTTCTTTGGAATAAGAAAATAGGGGGAGTAGAACCCTGCACCCTGTTGAAGAATGGGTACTTCCTCTATTGCCCCTTGGGCAAGAAGTGTGGAGACCTCGTGATCTAGCAGATTGTCTGCAGAGGTTTGTGAATTGAATTGCTTTTATTTATTTATTTATTTATTTATAGCTTTTCTATACCGCGCTCTTTTTCATCAGCGCGGTTTACATTGAACAAGAATACTCACAGCAAGCAACAGGTTTACATGAAACAGGAGATTTCAACTGGGATTCAACTTAGGGAAACTATGTACATATATGTTATGAAATTATATACAATGAATAGAGATTTTATTAACATCTTGTGTAAATAATATATTTACAATTTTACTATGAAGGCTTGGAATGTGTTAGAGGGTTGATGATGGGCACTGGGATTGGGAGAAGTGTAGAAGGAAGAGGTGGTGTTTTATGTCTTTTCTGAATTGCTTGAGGTCCGTGATTGCTCTAATGGTAGGTGGTAGGTTGTTCCAACATTTGGGTGCTTAGTGTGCGAAAGCCCTGTCTGTGGTTGTGCGCGTGCATTTTGTGGCTTCTGATGGTGTGGCTAGGGTATTTGCAGCTATGGATCTCCTGGATCTAATGTTAGGAGTGTGAATGAGGAGGTTTGATATTGCTGAAGGGGCAATCATGTTGATCGCTTTAAAGGTCATGAGAAGGGCTTTATACGCAATCCTGCAGTTTATGGGGAGCCAGTGTAGTTCCATTAGGATGGGTGTAATGTGGTCACTTTTTGAGATGCTGTACAGGACACGGGCAGCGGCATTCATGGCTAGTTGTAATGTATTTAGGGTGTTTTTTGGGAGGCCATGGAGTATTATGTTAGCATAGTCGAAGTGGGGTGTGACTATGGCTTGGAATATGGTCCGGAAGTTGTCTTGGTCGAGCATATTTTTCAGGTTACGGAGGGTCCTTATCTTGAAATAAATGGTTTTTACAGTGTGGTTGACATGTTCTTTGAAGTCAAGTCGATGGTCCAGTATTACTAAAAGGTATCTTATGGAGGACTTGATTGGGAGGTCTGCGTCTCGTACTTTTAGAGTAACTGGTGGTGAAAATTCTCTGTTTTTCGTGACGATCAGGACCTCGGTTTTTTTGAAATTTATTCGCATATTCTGGGCGAGGAGCCAATCTGCTATAGCGTTAAAGCAATCTACTAGTGTTGTGTAATCTGGGCGCGAAACGTTGATTGGTATGAATTATTAGCACATCGTCTGCATAGATTAGAGAGGATATGCCAAAGGAGCGAGTGATATCGCATAGGGGCTGCATGTATATATTAAATAGCAGCGCTGATAGGGAGGAGCCCTGAGGTACTCCTTGTTTTAGCTGGAAAGGTTCTGAGGTGCCTTCAACCGTCCTGACTTGTTGCCAGCGATCTTCCAGGTATGATTTGCACCATTCCCATGCCAACCTGTGGATTCCCTTGTCGTATAGTCGGGTTAATAGTTTGTCGTGGTCCATGGAGTCAAATGCTGCGGAGATGTCGAGGAAAATTAGGGCAAAGCCCTTTTTGATATCGTCTATCCCACTGATGAGTGCGTTGGTTAAGGTGGTCAGAATTGTAGGAGGGGGTAAGCTGTGAAAATGAAGTTTGTACCCCTCTCCTACAATGGACAAAGTCCAATCTTCTGCTGTTATCTGATGCCATCTGTTGACAAAGTGGCATAACCTGCCTGGAATATTGGGGGGGGGTTGGGACCCCTCAGAGGCAGGAAGGCAAAGCTCTCTAGGAAGGAGTCAAAGCCCTTGAGGGGGCTGAACCTGGAGAGTTGGTTGGGCTCTCGGGCCTTTTGGTTTCTTTTGCTGTCTAGTTTGTCCCTTTTGGGCAACCTGACCTGAAGTCTGACTCCGCTGGGTATAGGAAGGATAAAACTTCCTCTTTTTGCTAAAAGAGGGGTTTTTATAAGGCTTCCTTTTGACTGGAGTGGCTGTAGACTTTGACAAGCTATCTAAGGTAGAAATGTCAGCAACTAACTCGTTAGCCTTTTCCTGCCAGTTCTTGCCAAAGAGATTCTCCCCCATGCAAGGAATGTTGCCTAACTTGTCCTGTACCCAAGTCTCCAAGGCTGATGCTTGTAGCCAGGCAATCTGTCGTGCGCCAATGGCAATAGCAGAAGTTCTGCTGATGCATTTGAAGCAGTCAAAGGCTGCACGATTGACAAACTTGGAGACATCCTGAGCATACTTAACTAGAGCAAGAAAAACTTGTCTCTTATCATCTGGGAGAAATGGGCTCATAAGTTGCAAGTCTCCTGTGACTTCTCTGAGGAACATTCCCATATACAGGATATATTTATTACATTCTCTTATATACTGTGCTATTCTGCATCAGTGTGGTTTACATTGAACAAACTGAAATTACATTGAACAGGGCATTATAACTTGGAGATAACTATTTTACAGGGAACATGGGCTATGGAGGGTTAAGTGGCTTGCCCAAGACCACAAGGAGCACCTGTGGGACTAGAAACCCCAGTCCTTCCAGCCCAAGGTTGCTGTCCTCTAGTGGGATTTGAACCACCGACCTTCTGGCTTGAAGTACCTTGCCCCAACCACTAGGCCACTCCTCCACTCCATATATGAACTGATCCTAGCTGAAAGCATGGAAGCTTGAAACGTTCTGCATCCAAAAGCATCCAGAGTCCTGCATTCATGACCTGGAGGATTGGATGCATGCCTCTTTGCACTTTTCATCCTACGCATGGCTGATTTCCACTACCATTGAATGGTGTGGCAGCTGAGTTTTCTGAAATCCAGGACATGGTGGAACTCGATACATAGGGGCTTGTTTACAAAGCCGCGGTAGCGGTTTGCGATCATTATCGGAGCCGCGGCCCCATTGATTTCAATGGGGCCGCGGCTCCGATAACGATCGCGAATCGCTACCACGGCTTTGTAAACAAGCCCCATAGTATCAAGTTTCCTAGAGTGAGGAGAAGTAGTCAGAGGTGTCTCCCACATTCTGAGCATCAAGCTATGCAGAATTTCATGGATAGGCAGGAGTAGCTGCCTCCTTAGGAACTTTAGGATATTGGAGGATTTCCAATTCCTTTGCTCTGGGTTCCTCTTCAGGAGCTACTGTGATTGAAAGACCTTTGGCCATATCATGGATTAAATCCTGAAATGACATGTCCTCTGGAGGTGACATTCTGCATTGGGGAGAAGAGGGATCTTCTAGGAGAAACCCTCTAGTGCCAGCAGAATTGTTCTTTGGAATCGGTGGAATCTAAGTATTCCTGACCCCGATACCGATCGAAGTCGGTACCGAGGTGACCTGGTACCGCTTTGTCCACTCCAGCCAAAGATGGCATGGGAAGAGTTCCCACCGGGGCCGTACCATCGGTACTGGCATCGTCGGTGTCGGTACCGGTGTCTGTACCGGTGTCGGTCCAGCATTGGTATCGATGTCGGCACCGGTGACCTTGGGACCACCGGTACTGAAGCTGAAAGAAGAGCTGCGATACTGTGCTCAATAGCAAGAAACCTCTGGTCTATTGATGCTGCTGATGCCTGGGCGTCGGTACCGGTAAGAACGGCTGGAACCCCCGAGCATGGCATAGGTAGTCATTGATAAATATAGATAAATAGGTAGTCATAGATAAATATAGATAAATAAATAAGTTGCGAGGTTGAGGCCTCAAGAACATCCTGAAGCCCCATCGATGCTTTGGAAGCCGAAGCCTCCTGCCGGGGCTGTTTTTCTGGTGTGGTTCCATCAAGGGCAATGCCAATGGCCTCTCGATGCTTAGCAGGAGAGCTACCCTTTGAGGACCAGCTTTTATGTTTAGTTACCTGAGATCCATGGTAGGAAGAAGAGGCCCTTGACGATGTCGATGCAATGGATCTGGCATCTGAAGAAAATATGGTACCGAGCTTTGCAGCCCGGTTCTGTCTTCCTCTTTTGGTCATCCCCATGCAGGAGAGACATTCAGTTGGAGAATGATCAGGTCTTAAACATTTTAGACACCAATCATGGGTGTCAGTGACGGAAATGGTACCGCCACACTTAGTACATTTTTTAAAACCACTAGTTGGCTTTTCCATGATTTAGGAAAAATGGGGCCTAGCACTAAAGAGGAAAGTTTCTGAAAAGAAACAATCTAAGTTTAAGGGGTTTGTTTTTTTTTATGAAAAGAAAAGAAAAGAACCGGCGGTACCGGTAGGCGTCGTGCGGTAGGCAAATGCGACCACAAGAAAGAAATTTAAAGACGGAATTTTCTGTGGCGATAGGGAATAGGTCCTGTCGGCTCCGCGGAAAACGAAGAACTAAAGAGGGACAGTTGGAAAGGCGGGAAGGCAGCGTGCATGTGCTGAGGGATGCTCCCAAAAGCGTTCCTATTGGACGCTGGGGAGCGTTCCCGCGCAGGCTCCGTCGGTACCAACGATACCCATATGTGAGGACTACATTCCTGCTTGTTCCTAGAGATATGGCACACATTCCACCTCATTAAAGAGAAACAACTCCTAGAAACAATAACGAAAACTAACACTACAACCTCACATCAAGACCCTTGTCCAGTATCTTGGATAAAGGCAACGAAATTTGAGCTAGCACCTGTTATACTTAATATTGTCAACCAATCCTTCCTCCAAGGAATCATGCCTGACTCACTTAAACTTTCCGTCATTCGCCCCATACTCAAAAACAGTTCTCTCAATAAGGATGACCCCACCTCATATAGACCAATAGCCAGTATTCCATTCTTATAAATCATAAACCTCAAAGCAAAGTGACTTCTTAAACCAGTGGTTCTCAACCTGTGGGTCGCGACCCCCATGGGGGTCGCCACAAGATTTAGCAGGGGTCGCCTCACTCCAAGTTTAAAAAAAATTAAAAAGCGCACAAGTTGCTGCCGCTGCCGAGTCCGCTTCTCGGCAGCGGCAAACTCACCGCCTCCCTTCTTCAGCAGCCACGGCTCCCTGCCTCTTAGGGAACCGCGGATGTGCCTGTGAAAATGTTGCGTAGCCTTCCCGTCTCTCAACAGTCTCCGTGCAGCATTGTTCCGCCTCCAAAGGAAGTGGTCTACAATGAGCTTACAATAAACGGGGCATTTAACAGGGATAACATGCAAACTATATACAGTCGTCAGCCAAGATTGTAATTGCGGCCCGGCATTATTTACAGGTTAAGCAACACCATGATAATATACAATCTAGGTGTGAGTCGCATAGTGGGGACAACGCATCATTATATAGGTTATTGTCAGATATCATAATTAGGTAACCCACGACTAGATACATTCTAATTGCATGTCACAGAGTAAGAGCATATCATCGTTACATAGGTTCGTGTCATATATCACAGGGATGGCTATGGAATAGGGTTAGGCTACGGATGGCTACGGAGTAGGGTTAGGCTAGTTGATCTGAATGGGGTGTGAGGTGGGTGCTGGTTTGGGCAAGTGGTATGGATGGTTTTGTGGAGTCGTCTGAACTGATAAAGTACTGAAGAAACAGATGGTGCTTCAGTGCTTTTCGAAACTGGGGGAGGTTGTTGATGGCACGATGTCCAGTGGCAGGGCATTCCAGCAGGAAGGCGCATAGAGTGCAAAGGCGTGCTTACGCGTGGATTTGGAGCATTTGGTAAGTGCTTTCGGAAGAAGTAGAGTGTTGGTGGCTGCTGATCTTCTCATTCTAATAATGGGCTAATGGGGGGGCTAGCACTGGTAATGGGCAGATCGGTGGGGGCTAGGACTGGTAATGGGTTGATTAAGGAAGGCTAGGACTGGGAATGGACTGATCAAGGGGGGGGGTTGGGACTGATAATGGGCTGATAGGGGGGTAGGACTGGTAATGGACTGATGGGGGCTAGCATTGGAAATGAGCTGATCGGGGGGCTATGACTGGAAATGGGCTGATAAGTGGAGGCTAGTACTGGTAATGAGCTGATGTGGGGTAGGACTGGTATTGGGCTTATTAGGGGAGGCTAGCACTGGTAATGGAGTTGAGGGGGGACTAGCACTGGAAGTGAGCTGATTGGGGGGGCTTCGACTGGGAATGGGATGATGGTGGGGAGGGGAGGATAGAGCTGCTGGCGCTGGAAGAAAACTAGGGGCTAAGGCTACAAATGGGCTGATATGAGGGGATGGGAGAATGGAACTGGAAGGGAGTGGATCTGAGAAGGGCTGCCATGTTATTTGTACTAGAAGGGACTGGTCAGTGGGGAAGGAGGGGGACTGGAAGGGAATGGACACCAGTGGCAGTCATGGGAATGCATGTTGACATTGGAAGGTACTGGGAGTGAGGACTGGAAAGGGGCTGATACTGGGGAGGGTTACTGGGACTGGAAATAGGCTGATGGAAAGAAGTGAAGAAAATGAAAGAAGAGATAAGAAATGACAGATGGACCATAGACCACAGAAAGAGAGCTAAGAGAAGACAGGAAAGCAGAAGCCTCAGATCGGGACCAGCATGATCAGAGAATAAATTGCTCAGACAACAAAGGTAGAAAAAATAATTTTATTTCATATTAGTGATTTGACTACAAAATCATAATAATTTTGAAATCAAATATTGTTACATGTTGTTATGATTAATTATTGTGGTTTAAATAAGTAAAATTTATACATAAAAACATATTGCAAAGGCCTATAATATATTAATAATTCAACAAATGATTAGAGCGACAATGCGTTAAACGGTAAAGGAAGAGAGACACATTTGATTTTATCATTGGGGGTCATCATAAGTTGACCAATGGTAAAAGAGGTCATGGTACAATAAAGGTTGAGAACCACTGTCTTAAACCAAACTGCAACAAAAAAGGTTCTCTTGAGCACTGCAATGCACTAGTATAACAACAGTTGTGAAAATCTTCATCGGGCCAAACAGGAGAAGAGCTGGAAACTACTCTACTTGAATGCTTGTAAAACCCTTTTAATAAAATTCAAAAAACGTGAAAGAAACTTATCTTAAATGTCTGACGATTCAGTCGAAAACCTCCCTTCAGTGACAGTGGCAGACTCAATGCATAACATGCATGTTCCGGGCCAACAAAGGGCCCTGTCTCAAGTGTAAATTGTACGTCGGGATCCATGAGTGTCCAGAAGTAAAACGCCGGTAAACACAGGAGACGACGTAGTGCCTGCAGCTGTTAAAAAGGCTGAATGAATGATGTCAGCTAACGAAGGAGGCGACTAACATCAAAGGGGTTCCCCAATTGCCAAAGGCATCATATCAAAGTGATATTACAAAATAAATGTCCAGATTCGAACCAAAAAAGAAATCACGCACCCATCCAATCCTTTAAACTAAGCTAAACTCCACCAATCCTGTTCCAAATTCAACCCGCTGGATGTGACTGTTCGTAAAAAGAAAATCCACCTTTGTTCCAACCACTGAAGGCGATAAAGCTGGTTACCCCCCTAGGATCCATTGGAACATGATCAATCACCCTCCATTTCAGGTCAAAAAAAGAATGACCCTGTATAATACAATATTCTATTATGGGGGCTGTAATATTTTGTAATATCACTTTGATATGATGCCTTTGGCAATTGGGGAAACCCTTTGATGTTAGTCTCCTCCTTCGTTAGCTGACATCACTCATTCAGTCTTTTTAACAGCTGAAGGCACTACATCATCTCCTGAATTTACCGGTGTTTTACTTCAGGACACTCATGGATCCCAACGTACAAGTTGCTTTACACTTGAGACAGGGCCCTTTGTTGGCCCGGAACATGTATGCTGTGCAATGAGTTTGCCACTGTCACTGAAGGGAGGTTTTCGACTGAATCATCTGACATTTAAAATAAGGTTTTTTTCACTTTTTTTGAATTTTATTAAAAGGGTTTTACAAGCATTCGAGTAGAGTGGTTTCCAGCTCTCCTGTTTGTTTGGCCCGACAAACCTTTTTACAAGAACTGTTATACTAGTGCATTGCAGTGCTCCAGAGGACCTTTTTTGTTGCAGTACTCCGTTCTTAGCAAAAATAATAGAAAAAATAGTCCAAATGCAGTTACAATATTTCATCGACCTCAACGCCCCCCTCGATACACACCAATACGGTTTCTGCCCATACCATAGCGTTGAAACCCTTCTTCTAGTTTTATTCGATACCCTCATTTGCGGTCTAGACAATCCAAATCAAGCTTTTATCTTGTTTTTTCTAGATATCTCCTCCGATTCGATAATGTTGATCACAACATCCTCCTGGCCAGACTTGCACACATAGACATTTATGGAATAATACTGAAATGGTTTAAATCATACACCACCAATCGCTTCCAATATGTAAGGATCAACCTTGAGAGTCCTCCTCTACTTTCCCCCAAGAACAGGGAATACCTCATGGTTTGGCCCTCTCTGCCCTCCTGTTTAACTTATATATCCAGCCAATACATGCAATCTTTAATAAACACAAAACCAAATATCATATCTATGCAGATGATATGGTATATGCACCAATGAACATAAAAAACCCACAATACATCATCACCGAATGCATAAAGGAAGCGGAGGCATGGCTTAAAAAAAATAACCTCCAACTGCCCTTAGATACATCAGATCAATCAAGTACTTTCTAGACCTAAAACTCCTTAAGACCATTATTCACACTTTCATTCTAAATCAGTTACATGGTGAGGGGTGACCTGCACAGAGCGGCAAGTTCACCTACTCTTGTCGCCTTGCTGGGCAGACTAGATGGAACATACTGGTCTTTATCTGCCGTCATATACTATGTTACTATGTAACTAAATTTCAAAAAAACTGAAATCCTATTTATAACTAGGAATCAGAACTTCACGCCCCCCAACACAATCAACTTACACAACACCAACGTAACAGTTAAACAGGAGGTTTATACCTAGGTGTTATAACTGACAGAGCTCTCAGTATGTCATTGCAAGTCAAACAAACTGCAAGAACGATATTCTACATACTAAAAACTATACAACACCTCAGACCAATCCTTGAAGCTCATGATTTTAGAACAGTAGTCCAAGCTTTAATCACCCCACACTTGGACTACTGCAACAGTCTCTTACAGGGCCTTCCCAAAAAGACCCTTCACACACTTCAACTCGCCCAAAATGTAACTGCCAGAATTATCTCCAAGACATGCATAATCGATCACATTACCTCCAATACTCTATAATCTCTACTGGCTCCCCATAGCAATCAGAATAAGATACAAGATGATAGATACCACCTTCAAATTACACATCAGTATCTCTCCCTCCTACCTAACCACCATGATTCTTGTGCAAACTGACGTCAGAAGCAGGAGAAAAAATTCATAGAACCTTCTATCTATACCCCTCTCAATACGGAAAACCAAACAAACTACCAGCAATAGGGCCTTCAGGTACATTGCTCCCACGCTTTGGAACTCTCTCGCCGACTCCATCAGAGCAATTAAAGATCTTCAGTCTTTCCACAAGGAATGAAAAACCCTACTTTTCTCTGAATATTACAACACTTCCATGACCACTTCTGCATTCACCCCCACTACCCACCTCCTTCCTCCTAATTAATCTAACCCCTTTTTCCTCCTCCATGACAAGAACATTCTTCTGTAACCCGTTCCTATTGTCCTACAGTCCTGAAAATCATTAAGGACCCTGGCTACCAATATATTACGGTATATGTGGATAACTGGCTTGTAAATAGTTTTACTGTATCATAGTTCAGCATGCTCTTTGTAACTGAGTTATTTGTTCAATGTAAACCACCCTTGATCGTTGGAAGTGGCGGTATATAAAAAACTGTTCAAATAAATAAATAAAATAAAAAGGGGATAGACTCAGGAGTAATATGCGGAAATATTTCTTTACGGAAAGAGTGGTAGATGCACGGAATAATCTCCCAATGGAGGTGGTAGATATGAGGACAGTATCTGAATTTAAAAAAAACATGGACAAACAGAGGATCTTTAAAGGTAAAAAGGGGACTACTGCAGTTGATATGGAAAGGCAGACTAGATAGGCCATGTGGTCTTTTTCTGCCATCATATTTCTATGTTTCTAAACTGATTCCAGTGCAAGGCTCCATCATTATGTCACCCACAAGTGAGGACATTATGCTACTTGTGTATGGAGAATAGTATTTTATAAAACTTAGACATGTAAATTTGCACTTCACCTATGTGTAATGAAAGTACATGCTTTCAGTCCAGTGCACATACTTACAAAATAGTGATCAACTACCTTACACACGTAAGTGGTCACTTATGTGTGTAAATCACTAAAATATAATTTATGCAGGTAGTCACACGTATAAAATGTAGTTAGCTAGTCACCAGTAGCAAGTATTTTCATGGACAGCAGAAAAGGTTCTCATTTATGAGTGACATAATCCGACAGAACCCCACATGGGAGCATTCTCAGATCCTTCTGGAAGTGTTGGGAACCTCCTCTATGGATCCCTGCTGCAGTGCGCCTTCCTGCCTGCTGCAGTGGCATTTTGCCTCAGTCTGATACTAAAGCTGAGAATACAACTCCTAGAGGAGGTGGGTTGGTTGTGAGAACTTTTCCTGCTGTCCACAGAGAAAACCTACTACAGGTGAACAACTACATTTTTCTCCAAGGACAAGCAGGAAAAAGTCCTTACATGTGGGACTCTCCAGCTACATGCTATCTTAAACAAAAAAGGGAAATAATGAAAAGCCCAACAGAGGCAAAAGTAGAACTATTTTGGGGTGCAACAGGCCTTTTATATTTTTTAAGGTAGCTTGAACTGAAACAAATGGGCCTGGGTGGGGGGGGGGGGGGAAGAGTTGGATTCTACTCCCCAAACAAATTCCTGATTGGCTGAAATAGCGGTCGCATCAGAAATCCCTTTCCAGAGATGTGAATGTGTGGATTGATGTCCACGTTGCAGCCTTGCAAATCTCTTCCATGGAGACCAAACGCAAGAGGCCACTGTCAGAGCCATGGCTCTGATATTATGAGCCATGACATGACTCTCAAGGCTGAGGCCTGCCTGGGCATGAGTGAAAGAGATGCCTTCTGCTAGCCAAACTAATAATGTGCTTGGAGATGGAAACCCATAGCTTGTTGGGGGTCAAAAGAAACCAAAAGCTGGATGGACTTTCTATGGGCTTTTGTCTGCTCCAAGTAACATAGTAACATAGTACATGACGGCAGATAAAGACCAGTATGGTCCATCTAGTCTGCCCAGCAAGGCGGCAAGAGTAGGTGCACTTGCTGCTCTTTTCAGGTCAACCCTCCACATGCCTTTGTTTAGGGGTGTACCCACTGCTCTGTGTAGGTCACCCCTATTTGTTCAGATATAAGAGATAGTTATGTTTATTTTGATTTGATCCTGTTGCTATAAAGGGATCCACTGTGTCTGTCCCATGGCATTTGGAATTCTGTCACTGTGTTTGCCCCCACCACATCCATTGGGAGGGCATTCCAAGCATTCATCACCCTTTCAGTGAAAAAGTATTTCCTGACATTGCCTTTCAGTTTACCCCCTTGCAACTTCATGTTATGCCTTCTAGTTTTACAGCTTCCCTGGCTTTGGAAGAGGTTTGTTTGTTCATTAATACTCTAAGTATTTAAAGGTCTGAGTCATATCTCCCCTGTTCCTCCTCTCCTTCAGAGTATACATATTTAGGTCTTCAAGTCTCTTCTTATAAGTCTTCTGATGCAGGCTCCAAATCATTTTGGTTGCCTTCCTCTGAACCACTTCCAGCCTTTTTATATCTTTTACGAGATACGGTCTCCAAAACTGAACACAATATTCGAAGTGAGGCCTCACCAGCGACTTGTACAGTGGCATTAGTACCTCTTCCTTTCTGCTGGTAATTCCTCTCTGTATGCAACCCAGCATCCTTCTGGCTTTTGTCACCGCCTTGTCACAGTTTTACCACCTTGAAATCGTCAGAAACAATCACTCCGAGGTCCTTCTGATCCGTGCGCACCAATCTCTCGCCCCCTATCGCATACAATTCCCTTGGACTTCTAATTCCCAAGTGCATGATACTGCACTTCTTCACATTAAATCTTAACTGCCAAGCATTAGACCATTATTCCAGCTTTTGTAGATCTTTCTGGAAGAATGGTCTAATGCTTGGCAGTTAAGATTTAATGTGAAGAAGTGCAGTGTCATGAACGTGGGAAGCAGAAATCCAAGGGAATTGTAAGCGATAGGGGGCGAGAGATTACTTCCACGCAGGGCTCTGCCAGATGATGTCACCCATATGTGAGGACATTTCTTGCTTGTCCACGGAGAAATGTAGGCAACCTTTATAAAATTATCCTTCTAGTGGTAGATATCTGTGCTAAGCTCCTAATTTTTATTCCCTACCCCAAGTTCCTGGTTGTCACCCACCCTTTAAGATTTTAAATTTAGCAGTTTAGTGAAATTTTGAGTATTAATTAATTAATTTTATTTAGCTGTATTTATATCCCACTTTTCACCGGGTCAAAGCAGTCAATTGGGGGATACATTTAACACAAGGGGATATGAGACACATACGTTAATACTTACAGGGAACATGGGCAATGGAGGGTTAAGTGGCTTGCCCAAGACCACAAGGAGTGCCTATAGGACTAGAAATCCCAGTCCCTCTGGCCTGAGATTGCTGTCCACAGGTGGGACTTGAACCCCCGGCCCTCCAGCCTGAAGTACCTTGTCCTAACCACTAGACCACTCCTCCCTCTTGCCCACAAATCTAGTAAATTTTCAAAGAGGACAATTTAAGAGCCTAACTCTCAAAATTATAAGCATAAACCCTTTGACAATGGATCTTTTAGGCCCCTGAGTATGGATAAAAATATGGAAAGTTTACGCACTTAAAATTAGAAACTCAGTCTTTTGGATGATCAGGTCCTAAATTTATGCGGGCTGATATTTAAACACTGAATTCGGCTTTTCCTTTTAAAAACTGTGGCGTTTAAATAAAATCAGACTTACAGCACCAGTATCCGAATTGTGGACAATGCTGAATAGCTGAATAAAGATATAAATAAAATTATTAAAATTACAAATTATTTTCAACTTACGTAGACACAGACATTCTCTTTTTCAGAGTATCCAAAGATAATCGAGTGGCTTTCTGTAGACTGTTTAATAACTGATGGCTATAATAATTATATACTTCTTTACATTCCTGTGGAACAACAAGACAATTAGTTAATTCATATACTACTGCAGCATTTTAATGGCATAGTATGATAGACCATTCAGTATCTTGTAATTTAAGGGGCATGCTTACTAATATGTGCCAGCCATTAGTCGAGGGTTTACCATGTGGTAAGCATGCCACAGTTAGCCTGGGGTCACATGCTAAAAAATCTCATGCTAACTGGTAAGTATGTAATTGAGCAGAGACTGGGCAGATTAGGGACAAAATGTGCACATTGACAGTATTTGTGGTTAACACAGGCATTTTGAGCACATGCTAATTGCACCTGCTGCTGTTAGTATACACCCACATGCCATTAGTGTGCTGCCATTCATTAGCAACGTACTAATGGTACAGGGACGATGCACATGTCCCCAAAAATTAGCACTGGCCTCTGCACTAATTTTGAGCCCCAAACTTGTGCTACTGGTGTGGACTTCAGTAGACATGTTCATAAATATTAACATTACAGCAATATCAAAAAGTTAGGGAGGACCGAAAATTTGTAATATGAACTGCCTCTTCAAATGAAGATACTTTGTAGATAGGATGTGGAGATCAGAACTCACATCGAGATCAAAACATGCTCAGTTCTGATGATATTTTAGGAACAGCTTTGCTAAATTTGGAGCCATTTCTAAAATACATATCCACTTGCAGTGGAAGGAGTCATTTAAGAAATATACATGTGGGAAAAATTGATGGGGGAATCCCAGCAATATATATTTATAAGTGTCCGCTGAGTATCAACCACATAATTAATGCTTTGATCAATTCACTGTGGGTTGGAGCTATTTGAAAATCAAATGTGGCAACTGAATCTCTGAATTTTGAACTTTCCCAGGATCTTGGGTATGTCCCTTTTGGATATCTTTACAAAACATCCAGTAATAGTCTTGAATATTTCCTCTACTGAAATGCCACCTATAAATAAAATGTACTTTCTTCCAATTTGGTTCAGATGTTCCCTGTAAAAATAGTTATCTCCAAGTTATAATGCCCTGTTCAATGTAATTTCAGTTTGTTCAATGTAAACCGCACTGATGCAGAATAGCGCGGTATATAAGAGAATGCAATAAATAAATAAATAAAGATAAGATAAGAGAAATTTATTTATTTATTTAATGTTTTTTCTATACTGCGCTATTTGTCATCAGTGCGGTTCACAAGTAACAAAATTGCTCTATGTAGGAGGTCTACAATGAGCTTACAATAAACGGGGCATTTAACAGGAATAACAAGGATAACATGTGAACTATATACAATCGTCGGCCAAGAAACATAAATAAACATAAATAAACATAAGATCGTAATTGCAACCGGCATTATTTACAAGTTAAGCTGAAATCCAATATTGGTACACTGGGGGAGCACTGTTAAAGTGGCTGGCCATCACCGTTTTAAATTATGACTGACTATTCAATGCCTGGATGATATCCGGCCACCAGCATTGATTATTTGGACTGCCCGGTTAGCATTTTATCTAACCAGTCGGCAGTGATATTCAGCCACTGGCTGGATAGCTAAACCAACAAAAGTTAGGAGAGCCTTTTTTCTGCCTAATTTTAACCAGTTTATGCTAGCTAGTTAGCGGTTGAATATCACTGCTGGACCAGCTAACCTATGATGGCATTCCTGCTCCGCTCCCAGAACACCCCAACACTAAGCTGTTAGCACCGGGATGTTTAAAACAGGTAGAAAGTAATATTCAGTGGTGCTATCCGCTTTAGTTGAGCTTAATATCCCACTAACTTTGAATAAGATGTTAGCATGATGCTGTGATTATATTTTAAGAATAAAAGAACTGCTTTTCAGATAATGTATATGGATATACCCAGATGTTGCATGTCCAACCCAGGAAAGAAAAAAATATTTTTGACTATTTTTGACTTAGGGACCTCATTCCTGCTTCATTACCCCCAAGTGTATTGTCAAGCATATGAATGTTAAATAGATGGGGTTTTTTGCACCTGAGTACTTATGTTTATCCATAGATTTGAAGAAACTTGTGGTATCTGCCTCCTCCCCACAATCTTCAGAAGAGATGGAACATGAGTGACTTAGTATTTTTCCTGGCGTTTGTACTCATGCTTATTCTTTGATTAAAAAATTGTTTTCCTTTGTGATTCCCACCATTTCATTTCCTTGCTCTCCACTTATTTTATGGTCTAAAAGATGAAGTATTGTTTTTAATATTTTGTTTCTTTTTTGATATTTTTCTTGATTGTTTCTTTCCTTTTGTTTCATATACAAGTAGATATGTGCAGAATTGTTATGAACTTTAATAGATATAAGTTTTTAAAAAAGTTTTGTGTTGGTGAAATTGTCTAGACTGTTGTTACTTCTTTGTAATCATGTAACTCATTATACAACAATCCTGTAAATTAGCAGCTTTAAGTGAAAACCAAAAACGTTCCTCGATGCAATTCTTCCCACACACTTTAATTAAATATTCACCAGTCTTTCTCACCAAAACCAAACTATTAATAAATATTCATTTTATTTCAAAGAGGTTCCAACTATATATAAACCATCTGCTTGGTCTCTCCTTGGAGTAGTTGATCCTATAATCTCTACTTTTATGAAAAAGAGAAAAGAGATAATGCTGCCATTTCATCCCAAAAGGTGAGATTTCAAAATTTATCTTGCAACAAATGTATGGCATTACAGTCTCTACAGACAGATAAGAATCTGTTTATAAGATTTGCATATAGAGAAGGTGCAAGGATAGTGATGCACATATAGAAGATACAAAAAAATATATATATATGAAAAATAAATTCTACTATGCATTTTGCTAGAACCTTTATTTTCTTAATTTTAGGTTAGGGTAAGTTCTCTTTGGGGGCATTTTGAGTTGGTTTCACTCCAGGTACAAAGAGGGTAAGTGGATTCTTCCAATGTGTAAACTGAAAAGGGGGTGGGAGGAGCTCAGTCTGTTGTGGCTATTTATCTCCATGAATAACCAGTAGTCCTTGCTGTAGAAGGAGACCCCAAGGGGGGCTAGGGTCTAACAGGGAAAGGTTTCGAGTGTGAGAATAGCTCTAAATATGCTGACAGTTTTACTGGCAGTGTTTTCTGAATAAGTGATATAGTCAAGTTTACATCTTGCAAGACAGGGAGCTTCTGTTTGCAGGAAGCTGTCCTGAATAAGCATGAGCAATATGGTTGTGCTTAGCATGACCTCCAACATGTAGATATACTGTAGATAAACAAAAAGTAAAGTAAAAAGCATGGCGTAGAGTGATAAGGCAAAAGAATGTATAATGTGGCAGTTTTTTCCTAATAAAAGTAGATAAGAACATAAGATATGCGATACTGGGTAAGACCCAGTTTCATCAAGCCCAATATCCTGTTTCCAACAGTGGCCAATCTAGGTCATATGTACCTAGCAGTTTCCCCAAAAGACACAAGTTCCACAATGCTTGTTTTGGGACAAGCAGTGAATTTCCCTGGTCCCCTTTAATAATGGTTTATGGACTTTTCCTCCAGGAACTTGTCCAAACCTTTTTTAAACACAGCTACACTAACAGCTTCTACTACATCCTCCGGTAACAAATTCCAGAGTTTGATTACACGTTGAGTGAAAAAAAAAATTCTCTAATTAGTCTTACTATTGCCGCGACCTCACCAACGAGAAGCTTGCCTTCGTGTCTTGACTAGATTGTAAGCTCTGATGGGCAGTGACTGTCTCTTACATGACTTTGCCTTTCTGAATTTCTTCCATGATGTTGCCTTTCACCAACATGTTACAGGCCCTACTCATATTGCCGGTCACACTCTGGACTTAGTAGTATCATCACTTGCGTTGTCGGCTCAGATTTCCTCCCCCTCCTTGTTGGACATCCCTTGGTCCGATCACTGTTGTGTCCTTTTTTCAGTTACTTTCTCTTCCCCTGTGACGCCTTCCCTCCTGGAGCCTTCTTTGCCCCCTCCTCTTCGCTGCCGTCTAACTCCAGATACCCTGTGTTCCTTTCCCCCCGCTCCCTCAGTTTTCCCCCCGGATTTTGCATCAATGTCTCCTGACAACCAGGCCTCCCTTTGGGACTCCCTCCTTAAAGATGCTTTGGACCAGTTAGCGCCATTGCGGCCTTGCCCCCGTCTGTCCAACCCTGGTCACTCTTCTTGGTTCCATCCAGCTTTGCGATTGCAACGGGCCCAACTCCGTCTCGCCATCCCTCTCCTGATTTACATGTCCGTTTCAAGCAGCTTTATGCTGCCTACCGTCTGGCTATTCAATCTGCCAAACGGGCTCATTATGAGGCTGAAATCACTGAAGCGGCAAACTCTTCTCGCCAGCTCTTTAAGATCTTGCACAAATGTTCGTCCACCAGTTCTCCCAATGCTATGACTGCAAAGGCCCCAGATCCCCATTCACTGGCTGCCTTCTTTTCTGAGAAAGTTCTTAACCTTCGTGTTTCCTTTGCTACTCCCCTTCCACCCCCGCTTTCCCCACCTGCTTCCCCCTGCAACCCAGGTGCTACTGATTATGCATTGCTGCCATCTTCCCCTATGCCCAATCGGGCCCTTGCCCATACCTGGTCCTCTTTTCATCTGGTTCTCCCTGCTGAACTTCTTTCGGCGCTATCCACTTCTTGTAAGACCACATGCTCCCTAGACCCAATTCCTTCTCGTTGGCTGTCTGAACCTTCACTACAGCTGGTCCCTATTATCACTACTATCATTAATACGAGTTTTTCCTCTGGTTTGTTCCCCTCCTCATGGAAGTCGGCTATTGTCCATCCACTCTTAAAACAACCTTCCCTTGATCCATCTGTCCTTGCCAACTGGCGCCCTGTCTCGAACCTCCCCTACCTGGCCAAACTCCTGGAACGTTTTGCATTCCTTCAGTTGTCTTCTCACATCGAGTCCACGAACACCCTTCACCCCCGGCAAGCCAGTTTTCGACAGGGTCACAGCACTGAGACTGTCCTTTTGGCTGTTTTAAATGAACTACACGTTGCACATGATCGCGGTGATATCACTCTATTGGTTTCTCTGGACTTATCTGCGGCTTTTGATTTAATCGATCACACTCTTCTTCTCACTCGTCTTGCTGAGGTGGGGTTACATGGTGTGGTTCTTCTTTGTTTTCGCTCCTTCCTCACTGCTCGCTACTTTTCTGTTACCTTAAATGGTAAGTCATCCAGTTCTCTTCCTCTCACTTGTGGTGTCCCCCAAGGCTCTGTATTGTCCCCTTTGCTGTTTAATATTTTCCTGGCCCCCTTGCTTCTTGTATTACAGCAATACCCAGTGTCCTGTTATGTTTACACGGATGATATTATTCTGCTCTATCACACCTCTCCACTTTTCCTGGATCTCTCCCCCTTCAACTCTTGCCTTTCTCATGTGGCCTCTTGGCTTTCTCAGCACCTCCTCCGTCTTAACCCATCTAAGTCCACTGCTATGTGCGTTTCACTGAGTGGGTCGTGTCCGTCTGTTGCCCCCACAATTGATTCTATTCCCATTCCTCTGGTATCTTCTTTTTGGTACCTCGGGGTGATTCTTGATTCTTCTCTTTCTTTCCGTGATCATATTTCTTCCCTTACTAGGCGTTCTTTCGCTATTCTCCGCCAGCTTCGGGCTGTTCGTTTACTTCTTCCCCTTCGGTCCCTGGTCACTCTTGTCCTTGCTCTCATCATCAGTCGTCTCGATTATTGTAATATCTTTTTGGCCAATCTTCCCAATTACCAACTTCAACGTCTTCAGCTCATTCAGAATACTGCTGCCCGTATTATCACCTTCGCCCGTCGCTTTGATCACATTACTCCCATTCTCATTCGCCTTCATTGGTTGCCCCTCCGTGTTAGGTTTCATTACAAACTCCTTATCCTCACTCATCGTGCAATTTATACTAATAATCCTCTGTACCTGGCTGATTTAATCTCTCTCCACACGCCTTACCGTCAGCTCCGCTCCCTTCATGCTAATCGTCTGGCCTTACCATCCCCGTCTCACGCACATCTTGAAAAAACCCGTCACGCTGCTTTCTTCTTTCTTGGACCCTGGTTATGGAATGCCCTGCCTTCGTCCCTCCGTTTAGAATCCTCCTATTCGCAGTTTAAATCTTCTCTTAAAACTCATCTGTTTCAGAAAGTGTTTGATCTCCCCCCTGATTTCCCTTCCTGATACCGCCCCAGGTTACTGTCCTGTCCTAGCTTAGTTTGGTCCTGCCACCCCCTTGTTTGTCTTTGTTGGTTGTGCTGTTTGTCTTTTGTCCGTGTTTAGTTGCTGATTATTGCCTACTGCCTGTTGGTTGATTATTGCTTACTGTTTGTTGGTTGTGCTGTTTGTCTTTTGCCCGTGTTCAGTTGTTGATTATTTCTTACTGTTTGTAAGGTTTTTGTGCTATTCTTTTTCTTTCTTTCCTATTATTTTTGGCGTTCCTTTTTCCGTAGTTTGCAGTGCTGCCTTTTTATTTTATTTGTACACCGCTTTAATGTTTCTGACGTAAGCGGTCTATCAAGTGTAAAATAAAGATAACGATAAAGATAAAGATGTTTGTACAGCGCTGCGTACGACTGGCAGCGCTTTACAAATGCTTAGTAGTAGTAGTATATGGGTTACACTGTAGCTTCATTGCATGTACCCTAGTCTTTCTACATTTTGATGGTGTAAACAATTTATTTATTTATTTAATGGTATTTCTATCCCGCCGTTTCCTTTAATCAAGGAAGTTACATAGCAAACAATCAATGGAAGTGGTAGTTGGGTTCAGTGTGTGCATCATGTACAGTGAAAGTGTGTGTGTGTGTGTGGGTGGGTTGATTATTGTGTGCTATTTACAGCAAGAGCTTTATACAGTGAAAGTGTAAAGAGCGTGCAGGTAAGTTGTTAGTCCATGGTTGTAGCTCTCATTGTGTGTTTGGTCCGTAGTGCTCCAGGAATAGTAGGGTCTTTAGTTGTTGCCTAAAGACCTTAGTGTCTTCTGTGGCTCGCAGTTCATCCGGGAGTGTGTTCCACATGCCAGGTGCTGCCAGTGACAGCGCTCTTCGTGCGGTGGACCTGCATGCTTTTGTGTAGTCTTTTGGCGTGTTGATTGTGTCTGATGTGGCTTTTCTTCTGGGTCTTGTACTAGCGTCGGGTTGTATGAGGGGTTGAAGGCTGAGGGCAGAGTTCCTGTGTTTGATCCTGAATATGTTTAGGATTGTCTTGTATTTGATACGTGAGTTGATTGGGAGCCAGTGTAGGTCTTTTAGTATGGGGGTGATGTGGTCTTGTTTGGATGCACCGGCTATTATTCGAGCTGCCGTGTTTTGGACCATTTGTAGTGGTCTGAGTGACTGTTTTGACATGCCTGTATAGATCGAGTTGCAGAAATCAAGTATGGGCGTTATTAGAGCTTGGCAGACTGTGCGGAAGTGCTCGTGTGTGAGGAGTGGTTTGAGGCATCTGACTATTCTCATCTTGAAGTATGCGTTTTTGGCGGTTCTGCTGATGTGTGATTGAAAGTCTAGCCTCCTATCGAGTGAGATATTTCACCTCGTTTTTTAATGGTATGGTTGCGTTGTTGACCTTGATGGAGGGTGGTGGGCTGAAGCTGTTTCGTGTGATGAGCAGTGCTTCTGTCTTGTTGTAATTTATGGTCAGGTTGTTGTCGTGTAGCCAGTTGGACATGTTGTTGAGACAGTCTGTTATTCTGGTGTAGTCTGGGTTGTCGAGGTTAACTGGGGTGTATATCATGATGTCATCTGCGTATATGGTGTAGTGTATCTTGTGCTCTATCATGATGTTGCAGATTGGTTGTATGTAGAGGTTGAATAGTAGTGCAGATAGGGCAGAGCCTTGTGGTACTCCTTGCTTGATCTGTGCGGGTTGAGATGTGTTGGGACCGAGCTTGACCTGGAACTTTCGGTCAGTTAGGTAACAGTTGAACCACCTTAGGGTGGTACCATTTATTCCGATGCTCTGTAGTCTGGTTAGGAAGATTTTGTGGTCCACTGTGTCGAAGGTAGCTGATATGTCTAGGAAGATCATTAGTGTTCCTTTTTTGTGGTTGTCTATGGTTTGGAATATGTCGTTGAGTAGGTATAGCAGTAGGGTTTCGACTCCGTGGTTTGGACGGAAGCCGTGTTGGTGTAAGTCCAGCGGGGCATGAATATCGATATGGTCCCGGAGTTGGTGTTGTACAGCTTTTTCTATGATCTTTGCCATTAGTGGTATGCTAGAGATTGGCCTGTACGCTGCTGGGTTGCTTTTGTCTAATGTGGATTTCTTCGGGATTGGTCGTATGGTAGCTAGCTTCAAATGGTCTGGCATGGTACCTTGTGTCAGAGAGTTGCTTACTATGTTGTGTATGGTGTTTATGTAGCTGTCCTTTGATGTCTTGATCCAGGTTACCGGGCATGGGTCTGTTGGCGCAGTGCTTGTGTTGAGTGCTGTGATGATGTCTGACAGCTGTTTTGTGGATGGGGTGTTGAATTTCTCCCAAGTTGTGGTGATTCTGGTTGAGCTGGCAGTTCCGTTTGTAGGATCTTGTGGTTTAGCGTCCAGTTTCTCTTGCAGGTGATCTGCGAAGGCTTGTGGGTCAATCTTCACGTCTTTTTCGGGATTGGGTTCATTTGTTAGGTTTTTTACTATCTCGAATAGTTCCCTTGGTTTGTTGTAGGCTTTTAGTATGATGTTTGTGTGGTGCTCCCTTTTTGTCTCGTTAATGAGTTTGTTGTATTTCTTTTGTTTTGTCATGTATAAGGCCTGTGTGGAGGGAGATTTGGAGCGCCGCCAGCGGCGTTCTAGCTTTCTTAGGTGTCTCCTTGCGTTGCGTATGTCTTTTGAGTACCATGGGATGTGCTGCCTTCTGGGGTTGGGTGTTTTCCTTGTTTTGTGTTTGCTGGCTCTTGCTGCAGTGTAGATGACATTGTTCCATATTTGAATTTGCTCGTCCAGGTCTTCAGTTACGAGGTCCAGGTACATTGATGTTTATCCATTCCACTCCATTCATTAATTTATAGACCTCTATCAGATATCCCCTCAGACGTCTCTTCTCCAGGTTGAAGAGCCCTAACCTTTTTAGCCTTTCCTCATAGGAGTATCCTTCTATCCCCTTTCCCATTTTGGTGGCTCTTCTCTGTACCTTTTCTAATTCTGCTATATCCTTTTTAAGATACAGTGAACAAAATTGCACACAATATTTGAAGTGAGGTTGCACCTTGGAACAATATAGAGGCATTATAATATCCTTTGTTTTATTCTCAATTTCTTTCAATATAATTCATAGCATTTTATTTGCTTACTTGGCCATCACTGCACACTGGGCAGAGGGTTTCAATGTGTTATCCACGATGATGCCTAAATCTTTTTCCTGGGTGGTGGTTCCTAATATGGAACCTTGCATTGTGTAACCATAGTTTGGGTTGTTCTTTCCTAGGTGCATAACTTTGCATTTGTCCACATTAAATTTCATCTGCCAGTCAACCAAGCAAATTAAGGGAGTTATAGGAAACTATTCAGGTTTGTGGGCCCATGGCTGCCTTCCTAAATCTTTAGCAGAGTTTTTTATGGTATAACTCTGTTGTGTATTGTGCTTTCATTTCTTCTCACTTGCTTCTGGGACCAGAGAAAGAAACCAAGGGCTGAGGAAGGATTTCTATGTTTGTTGCCCCCAGCCAGGCAGTCAGGAACAGAAGACACAAACAGTGAGTGACCATGAGAGATTCAGATTCTTTCTCTGGCTCGGAGACAAGTCAGAGATTATCAGGAGAACTGTGAGTACGATGGGTAATTTGTTCAGTCACTGGTAGAACTAAGTTGCATGAATAGGAAGAAAAGGCCTGGACTTTCATGTCTAAGAAGAGCAGGCCTGCACACTAAACATGGTACTCTTGCTGTGGATCCTGTAAGCACAATGGTACTCAATGACTAGTGGAAAAGAAGCACTTCAAACATGAAATGATTTAGGGAGACTGAACATTAGAACCAAATGTGTTATCCTTAAATGGTGGGAGACAATGGCACATGAAAAGACTCAATTAAAACAAAAATATAATGTCAAGACCTTAAACATAAGTTGTTTGTATTAGAAGAGAAAACGTATAATGATTTGTTTGTTTGCTTTCCTTACACTGTGCTTTTTGAAGGATAACATTTTCTAGTTGCAAAAGATTTAAACAGTCTGGCTCTAACTTGGTAATTACAGTAGTTATTTGTTCTTTTTTCATATACCAGTTTTCTTCTTTAGTAGGTCATGGCCTTATTTCGCAGACTTGCAAGTTGATATTTGAAACATCTGTTTTCTTATCACTGCTGGTTGGTAATGTGTAAAGACTATACAGATTTGTCTTATTTTGTTCATTCTTGTGTCCTAAAGTAATTTCAATTGTTTTTTTGTATTTGAATTATATGTTTTGAAGCTTTCCTGATCTCAGGTTTAGGTGAACTACTAAGTGAGAAAAACAGATACATGTTGTAGAATTTTGAGATATTAATTTAGTTTATGTCACTGAATGTGCTCTTTGCATTACTGGATTAAGTAGAGATCTATTATAAAGACAGCAGTAGATGCTGATTTTTGTTTTGGTAATAGACACTAATAATCTACTGTAAATCTTAATAACCGGGTAAGGCGGACCATAGCTTCCCGCCCAAAATCCTGTACCCCTTTTCCCCCAACCCCTTTATTTACCACCTCCTTCACAAAACAAACATTACACATTTTTTGGATCAAAACTGGTCGCAGCTTTATTACTTTGAACAATTAACTCTTTACAAACCCACACCAGACCTTACCCCCCCCCCCCCCCGGCAGGCCGATCCCTCACCCGCCATATTATTAGCAAGGTGACGTCGCTTCTGCCTCCCTCGGGTACAAGTCCCGAATAATTCGCTTCACCCTCCCTCATCCGGCTTCGCCATGTTATTAGCAAAAACCTGAGGGATTGTCCGGGTCGGGGGTACCCCACCCCTGCCCTAATGCTTGCCATCCGGCTCCGGACCCCGGAAACCTCCGGGATCCCGCCAACCCCCTCCAGCTGCAACACCCCCTCGTCCAGCGACCCCGATGTCCGGCGAAAGAGGCCGGAGCCACGCTGCACCCCCACCCATCACCCCCGGCGACTGCCCGCTCACATTCCCATTGGCTCCCGCGCCAAAACAACTCGCGGGGCCAATGGGAGCGCCTCCTAATCGCCCTCCCACCCCCCCCCCAAGTCGGCATGCTCCGATGGGGCGACGCGTGGCCGCCCCCCCGGTTAATGCCGGCCTCGCGAACATAGCTCCGTGGCCTCACTATAACCGGGTAAGGCGGACCATAGCTTCCCGCCCAAAATCCTTTACCCCTTTTCCCCCAACCCCTTTATTTACCACCTCCTTCACAAAACAAACATTACACATTTTTTGGATCAAAACTGGTCGCAGCTTTATTACTTTGAACAATTAACTCTTTACAAACCCACAACAGAACTTACCCCCCCCTCCCCCGGCAGGCCGATCCCTCACCCGCCATATTATTAGCAAGGTGACGTCGCTTCTGCCTCCCTCGGGTACAAGTCCCGAATAATTCGCTTCACCCTCCCTCATCCGGCTTCGCCATGTTATTAGCAAAAACCTGAGGGATTGTCCGGGTCGGTGGTACCCCACCCCCGCCCTAATGCTTGCCATCCGGCTCCGGACCCCGGAATCCTCCGGGATCCCGTCACCGGCTCAGACCACCTTGGATCTGAGCCGCCCCCCCAAGGAGAAAGCTGCGACCAGTCCGCATCCCAACCATAAGACACTCCAAGGCCTCCTGCCAATCGTTGAGGAGCAAATCCATCCCCACCGGAAACAGATGTACTCCATCTAAACGAAACAGGCCAGCACAGTCCACATCTACCCACGGATGCAGAATTTGGCGCCCCCCCCCCCGTGCTCCCCCACCCACCTGCCAATTTGGCGATTAATCTTAGCTAGTCCCCTTGACCAACGCCGCTGCGCCCGGCAAGCAGGCCTTGGAATAATGTCCGACCAAACCACGACTATGCCCGGGAACATAGCCATCACCACCCTCAAGTCCTTGAGCACCGCCCGGATCAACTGCCGACAAGTCCAGGAACTCAAGTCGTTGCCTCCCAGGTGAATCAACAATATATCCGGTGGCATCCGAAGCAGGCCTTCATGGTGCCGCAGCAAGGGTAAGAGCTGAAACCACCTCAGTCCGCGCTCCCCCAGCCATGAGACGGTCACTCGAGAAGCGTCCACTCCAAGATTCACGCCCACCGTTCGTGTTGCTGCTCGCCGACCAGCCCAATACACAAACGAGTGGCCAATCACCCAGCAGTGACACTGTCCTTGTGCTATATCTGCAAAAGAAATAAAGAGAGTTAGTCCCCCCCCCCTGTTATAACCGCACATAACCACGGAAGGCCTGGGACATCCACCGGCCAATCCGCTGGATATCTCCTTCCGATAACCCTGCGGCTGCCGCACTGGTAGCCGCGCCGATTCTGAAGGAATGAGGGGCATAACGACGCGGGTCCTCGCCTACTCGCTGGAGGGACAACCGCAATACCGCTGTCAACTGAAACCGGGTAAGTACACGCGCGTCCTCATGCACAAAAAGAGAACCCGCACCGACCGGCCTCACTCTCAAGTACCCTGACAACAAGGTAACCGGACACGAGGGCGCACCCACCACCGCACGTAGTACTACGCAGGTACCCTTCCCCTTCTGATCCGTTTTGGAATGGGCCAACCGTATGCGAACCCACCCCGCCCCAAATGAAACGTGCTGCACCTGCAAGCCACCACCCACGCCGCGGCAACCAGAGTCTGCCACTAACTCTCCTACTCGGAAGGCACCAAAAAAGGCCACGGAAAACACCGCTCGGAAAAGCAGTCCTTCATACCCGGACGAGACCACCTGAGTCAATGCGCCGCACAACCGGCCCAGAAGGTCATGAGTTATAGGCAGACGGGTATCCCCAGCAGAAGGATAGGACCGCTCCCATCCTTGCAACAGCCTGCGAGTCAAAAAGCCCCACCCCCCGCGGCCCCTAAACCTACCACCAGCATAAAAATTGAAAATCCCGCCAAATTCCTCCGAACTGTGGACCGCGCGAGACCCGCCGCTTTCGCAGCCCGCACATACTGACCAAGCAGGAAATCCGAAACGGGTCCAGGACGCCATCCTTGGTCCTGCAAGAAGGTCGCCACGCTGCTGCAGCCCCGCTGATACGCCTCCCAGGTCGCCGCCGAAACTGACGTCCTCAGCAATTCGGTAAGGTCCCGAGGCCAATCTGCCATAAGTGCTCTGGGATCACAGCCCCTTCCTCCTCCGCCGCCGGTGCCAATGCCCGAAAACGCTCCCACTTAAAACGGGAAAGAGCATCAGCAATTAAATTAGTATGCCCTGGTATGTGACGTGCTCTGAGCACAACATTCAGGCGCAAACAAGCTAAAACCACCCGCCGCAACAAATCCGCTACCGGCCTGCACCGAGGGGCATAATTATTAAGCACGCTTACCACCGCCGCATTATCACACCACCAGAGGACCTGGCGATTCCTTATCCGCTCCGGCCACACGGACAGCACTACCACGATTGGGAACAACTCCAAAAAGGTGATGTTCTTAGTGAGACCTGCCTCCCGCCAGGGCTGCGGCCATGCCGCCGCACACCAAGCGCCCCCGAAGTACACCCCCAATCCTGACCCGCCCGCCGCATCCGTATACAATTGTAAGGCCTCACTGGATACCGAAGCTTCGCGCATCACCGTGACGCCATTGAAACCGCTCAAAAACTCGTCCCATACTCCCAAGTCCTCCCGCATGCTGCGAGACACCCTGACCCGATGATGCGGCTTACGAACACCTGCTGTCGCCGAAGCGAGACGCTGCAAGAAGACTCTGCCCATGGGAATCACCCTACATGCAAAATTCAGGGAACCAATAAGGGACTGCATTTCCTTCAAAGTCAAAGTCGAGGAGCCAAGCACGTTGGCTACCAATATGCGCAGTCGAATCACCTTATCGGCAGGCAAACGTGCTACCATTAACTCAGAATCCAGCTCCACCCCTAGAAAGGTAAGATGAGTAGAGGGCCCCTCTGTCTTCCCAGCCGCCAATGGCACCCCCCACTCCCGAGCCATCGAACTGAAGCCATCCAACAAGGCACGACACTGCGCAGACTGAGCCGTCCCCACGAAAAAGAAATCGTCCAAATAGTGGACCAGCTGACTACAACCCATCCGTTCCACGATAGCCCAGTGCAAGAAGGAGCTAAACCTCTCAAAGTAAGCACAGGATATCGCGCAACCCATGGGCATACACTTGTCAAAATAAAAACACCCTTCAAAGTGAAATCCCAACAACGGAAACGACGATGGATGCACCGGCAATAACCGGAAAGCGGATTCGATATCCGCCTTTGCCATAAGGCACCCCGAGCCACATTTCTTGACTAATGCCACAGCCTCATCGAACGATGCATATCGCACTGCACACAAGTCCCGCGGGATGTGGTCGTTAACAGACGCACCAACGGAGGAGGACAGATTATGTATCAGACGATACTTACCCGGCTCCTTCTTCGGAATTATACCCAAAAGGGAGACCACAAAACCCTCAAACGGCGGCTCCCGAAAGGGGCCCGCGAATCGCCCAAGCCGCATCTCTCCTGCTAACTTAACCCGCACAATATCCGCCAAACGTCTCAACGATGGCGAATTCCTAGCCCCACCCTCCGCAACCTTACCCACCACCGGGATGTGAAACCCGCATCGGAACCCCTCTGCCAAGATCACACTGTCTTGCTGTCTGGGATAACGTCGCAACCATGGCACCAAGGCTTGCAGCTTGATAGGGGTGGGGGCTAGGCTCTCCCCCACCTATTGCTTAGCAAGGGGGGGGGATCCGGCAACACTTTTTCGCACGCATTTAAGGGCCGAGTGTCCCCCGCCACAGACAGAGCATGCGTGCCGGAATTTACAATCCGGAAAGGGGCATGAGGACTTATTGAACCGCCAACAGACGTCCCCAGTGCCTCCCCCTCCCATGGCTCTCTGTCCTGCCACAGGCACGCTCCCACGAAAGGGCTTCCCCGATCCCGCAGCCGCGACTGACCCACCTTTTTGCCCTCCAGCCCCCCCGACATTCTGCCGCACAGCCATCTGCGTCAACCACAAACTTATATCCTGAGTCCCCCAGGACAACCCCTGATTTTCTTCCATCTTATCGCGGAATCGCTCATTGTAGTTGAGCCAAGCCCAACCGTCGTGAGTTTGAGACACCTCTAATATGGAGTCAGCATAGGCCAACAGCATTCCGTACTGTTCCGGGTGCACCTGACCCCACACACTAGCTAACCTCAAAAAGGAGCGCGTCCAATTCACCACATTCCGCCCAACTCTCCTCACTCGCCCGGCCTTCTCGTCGGCCTTCCGCTTCCTCCTGCTGTCGCCTGACCTCTTCCGACCTTCCAATAATCTGAAAATGTCTATGTATCGGCGCTTTTGTATTTTCCGCCGCAACCGCCTAGGCACACCCTCCCATAACTCCGAGAACGCCGCTACCGTGGGCTGCCCTGCACTTTTTGGAGGCCCCACTACCGTCAATCCTGAGGTGGCCGTGGTACTGCCCCTTTCCGAGTCCGAACCGGAGGACGATAGGGTGGACGACGACGACGAGGATTCCGACCGCCTCCGCCGATGACACGAATGCTTACGCTTCCGGCTGCGTTTTTTCCGACATGCGCCACCAGTGCCCGCCCCTTCCCTCATCCCCACATTCTGGACAGTCACCAACTCACCTGACAGGACCTCCGCCGCTCTAGAATCAACCGGAGGCTCCGCTACAGTCTGCGCCGCCGGATCGCCTGCTCCGGCCGGCCGCCGCATATCCGGACGACCATCCGAGCCATCACCTTGCTGAACTGGACACATCCCAGGGCCCCCCGCATACTGCCAAGCCTGGTGAACCTGTGGAGAGAAGACAGAAAAAGGCGGAGAGACACCTGCCATAGCCCCCGGGGCCTGCCACGCACCAAACCATTCCGCCCGGGAGGAGCCTTGCCCTCCGCCTTGCCAGTGCTCCCACAATGCAGGGGACCCCCTACCAACCGCCCCTTGCCATCCATATGGGCCTGGGAACCCCCCAATATCGCCCATCCTAAACACACCACCTCTCCCTTCCCCAGGAGCCGACAGGGGGCCCAAACCGTCAGGGAACTCCCGTCCTCCATCCGGAGGTTCTGCACTGCCCCCTCCCCAACCCGCCAGACCACCCCGGGTGGACCGACCGCCGTCCGTTAGGTCCTTGTCCGCGCCGGCCCTAGCATCCGCCAGGGGCTCCCGGGTCTGACCTACACCCGCCCCGCTGCCTCCCCTCTCCCCATTGACTGTGGAGAGCCCTCTGCCCCTCCTCCCCCTCCTCCCCTCGCCCCCTGCAGAGGCCCTGGTCCCACCTTGCCCCCTCCTCCCACGCGGCGCAGATCCGCGTGACCTAGCCCTTGACGCCCGGGCCACACCATCGCCCCTCGCGATGCCATTATCCTGCCCCAGCAACCCCCGATTCCCTGAGGGCCCTTCGGCCCCCCTCCCCCTACCAGTCCCTTTTTTATTAATGGAACCCCCTTTTTTGGCAGTACCCCGCCGGGAACCCCCCATTGCAATTAAAAGCACTGCTCAACAATTAGGCTGCCCTCTGTCTTCTTTTTTTTTTTTTTTTTTTATAAAAGACACGAAGCTGCCAGAGGACCGTACTATTATCCCTGACAGAGAAACAGAACAGAGGAAAACCACCCAACCAAAACCGCAGCAAGAGCCCTCGCCCACTCCGGACCGCAGGAGGAAGGAAAGGCAGAGCACGTGGGAAGCAGACTCACATCGGCTCCCGACTCACCCGCCTAGGCCCGTGCACATGCACCACACAAATCACGGCCGTCTCCAAAGCGGCCCGGTTCGATGGGGCTCCTCGTCCTCCAGCCGAAGCAGGTCAGTCCGGCTCCTCGCTCTCCCCGTGACCCAGCAAAACCGTCCACCGCTGCTTTCGCCGCCAAATTCAATCGAGGCCTACCTCACGAATCGCAGCACTCCGCACACGCATCCAGCGACCCCGACGTCCGGCGAAAGAGGCCGGAGCCACACTGCACCCCCACCCATCACCCCCGGCGACTGCCCGCTCACATTCCCATTGGCTCCCGTGCCAAAACAACTCGCGGGGCCAATGGGAGCGCCTCCTAATCGCCCTCCCACCCCCCCCGAGTCGGCATGCTCCGATGGGGCGACGCGTGGCCGCCCCCCCGGTTAATGCCGGCCTCGGGCACATGGCTGCTCGGCCTCGCTATTCCCCTTTGTTTAAGTAATCATTTCAATATTGTGATTTTCCTTATATAGCAGATTCAAATTAGTTTCTTTCCAATTCAGGTATTTCTTCTAAAGTTATGGAAAGTGCTCCCTCACCTGATATTACTAGTGCCCAATTTGTTGTACTTATTACCCTTCCTAAATGCTTAGTTAGCGTATAGGCTCCAGGTATACCTGGGGGATACTTCTTCCTATTGAGATTGTTATTATAAAATGTTTTGAAAGACTGATTTTCATGTCATGAGGACTTTATATATATTAAATGTTTAATGCTAATTAGGACATATGTAGAGAGTTATTTGGGCTGAGTACATGTCCACCTGTTTCTAGACCAATTAGGTTTAGTGGGAAAGGGGCACTGTTGACTCACGTGGAGCCCGATTCCAGAATGTGCAAGTCTGGCCCGCTAATATGTCTAAATTAAAAATGGGTCCTGTTTGAACCTAATTCAACATCCACAGGTCTGGATATGCCCATGGGCCCGGAATTGGGGAGATAGACATGTTTAGTGTGTTATGGGCAAGCGCTATTCATCCAGCCTGTGCACGCATCCAGGGCATGACCTGTGCACAGGTGCACAAAAGAACAAGAGTCAAAAGACCGTCAGGATACTATCAAACTTCTTTATTAGGGTCGTCCCCTACGCGTTTCGGCAATGATGCCTTCCTCAGGGGGTAACGCTAGAACATCAAACATAGAAAACTTATAACAAACAAGGTCAATATAAAACCATTATTATTTATAAAAAACATGGATTAATAAGCTGTTAAAATTAATATATAGAAATAGACAACAAATGAAAATTATGGGACTAAATTAACATATAAACATAGAAATGATACCAATCACATAAAAGCCACAGATGGTTATTATAATAGATAACTTTAAAAGTTTAAAAAGAAGAAACTTCTTATTATAAAAGGACAGACAGAAAAGGACATGAATGTTCAGACAGAGCAGTGTACTTAGGTGAATACTCACTGTAGGTCAAAGTAAAAAATCCCTATTATGTCGTGCGACATAGATGATAACAACTATAAAAAATGAATAAATAAATAATATAATATAAAATAATAAAATAATATAAAACTAAATAAAATCTTGACCGAAAGGATCTTCTTATCAACATAAGTACATATATTGCATTGTAGCATTGTCAGCAGTTTTAACACGTTTGTATAGTGTATGTTCACATGTTCTAGGATGTTCATTTTTCCAAGACTTTTATACAAGTTGTTATTTCCATACTTTTTAGAGTCTTAAGTTTTAGAATACTATAGATATGGATACATTGTTTGATGCCTGTTGACATTATTGCCTCCCACGTCTTTCTCCATAGCCAATCGATTTTATATGTACTTATGTTGATAAGAAGATCCTTTCGGTCAAGATTTTACTTACTTTTATATACTTTACTGTATCAGTTCATTGGTTTGTTTTATATTTATATTAACCCTAGCCAATCCTGATCTGAGCATGCTGCAGGCTAACCAATGAATTGTAATGGCATGCAGCAGGCACGATCTTAGTTAGGTACTTTAGGGGGACTCTCAGCAGGAAAGATGGGACTGCAACTGATATAAGAGGCAGACGTGTCTCTGTAATTTCCCGGATTCCTCTAAGTGATCGCTGAAAAGTCCCCCGACCAGGAGTGAGCTATAATATCCGGTGAAGTATTAATGCTTAACTTTTACTTATTATTCTAAAAGGACTTAATCTAATAAAAGCATATTGTATTTACCAGAGTGTCTGTGCCTAGTCTGTGAGCTAGTGAGTGACAGGGTTAACTCATATTGTATTTGCCAAAGTGTCTGTGCCTAGTCAGTGAGCTAGTGAGTGACAGGGTTAAAGGAAAAGCGTAAAATTTGGCAATACAGGAACAAACCCACCGGTGTACTGAAAGCCGTTTTGGGTTTGGATTCGCGGGTCAGGGGTATTTGCCAATACCCCTTCGTGAGATCTAATGTGGTCAAATACCGTGCTTGGCCCAGACGGTCTAACAGGTCGTCAATTCGGGGCATTGGGTAAGCGTCGAATTGGGAAATACTGTTGACCTGTCGGAAATCTATACAAAAGTGGAGGGTTCCGTCCGGCTTTGGTACCAATATGATCGGACTGGACCAAGGGCTTTTTGATTCCTCCACTATACCCATGGCGACCATTTCTTTCACTTGGGCTACCACCTCTCTCTTTTTGGCCTCGGGCAACCGATACAGCCGTTGCCTAACTATCTGCCCCGGCGTGGTAACAATTTCATGTGCCACCATATGGGTTTCGCCTGGCATGGTTGTTAAAACGTCCAAATATTTCGCCAATACCCGAGCCAGCTCCTGACGCTGTTGTGGTGACAAATCTGTGCCTATTCGAGGCTCTGGAGTTTCTTTCCAGTCAGCCGGCTGTGGGCCTAGGTCCTCCTCCCTCTTCTCAGCCAAAGCTGTCATGTTCTTTACTTCCCCTAGCCCAGTAGATCCAAAACCGCTCGCTCCCCGAGTCGTGGGGGCCAGCGAGGGTACCTCCTCTACTGCAGGGAAGCCCACACACTCACAAATAAGCTGAGCTATCCGGTCGCCTGTCTTAACTTTAAAATCTTCCCCACCGAAATTAAAAAGTAAGACCTTTACTATGCCGCTGTAGTCGGGGTCTATAACCCCTGCCCCAACATCAAGGAAGTACTTGACCGCTAAACCGGATCGTGGTGCTATGCGTCCATAACACCCTTCTGGGATTTTTACTTTTATACCTGTATCTATTAACGCTTTACCCCCTTTTGGAACTATTCCGTCTTCGGCGCTAAACAGGTCGTAGCCGGCAGCGGCGGATGTGGCTCTCTGCGGGCTTTGGGCCTGGGCCGAGACCTTGCAGAACTGTAGGACAAACCTCTGCTTTACTGAGGGTACATCCCCTACCTGCGGCTTTAATTGGGATCTAATACTGCGTGGCTTTTCAAATAGGGGACTAGGGACCTTCACTGCTAGGGCCTCTATCCCTACTCCTAAGGTTCCTGCCTGGGACTGGGTAGGTACTAGGCCTGTTTTTTCGTTTAGACCCCTCTCCATCTCTTTGCAGAATGGGGGCCAATCTCATCCTAGGACGATGTCATAAGGGAGCCGTGGAACTATGGCTACCAGCACCTGCCTTTCGGTTCCCAGCCCTTTCACAGACAACCTATATAGGGGATAATATGAAGATGCCCCATGCACACATCGTATTTTTACTCACCCTTCTGCTTGACTCGGTGCTGATTGCAGGCGGGCTTCAATGGCCTGCCAGAGCTTGCACGAGACCATGCTCTGGTCAGCACCCGAGTCAAGCAGTGCCAGAGCTTCAATGCCCTCTACTTGTACTCTCAATACGAATCCTTCTTGTATTCGTTTTTTACCCCCAGATACCAGGAATGTTCGTTCCATACAATCTCTGCGAAAATGTCCTACCTTGCCACAGCTATAGCATTTTCCTTTACATACAGGTACAACAACATTTTCATGGGGTACTTTAACCTTTAGGTTCTTTTCTGCTTTCCCAAAGTTAGCAGTACCAGCCACCTTTAAAACACCCGCTCTTGAGGTGCCAGCCATCTCAGCCTCAAAGTAACGCTCAGTAAGATTGGCTGCTTCCTCAGTGGTCTGGCAACTTTGGAGAGTTAGAAAAGTCTTAACTTCTGGAGGTACGGCTTGCATGAATTGCTCCAGGACTATGGTCTCAACCACCGACTCGATAGTCCTCCTCTCTGAAACAAGCCATTTCCAGGCCAATCCCTTCAGCCTTTGAAATAAAGCTTTGGGAGTCTCCCTAGGCTTCAGCCTAGCCTCCCTAAACATCTGTTTGTAATACATTGGTGTTAACCCCAGCCTGTCTTTCACAGCTTTCTTTACCTTGGTATAATCTGATGCCAGAGCAGCAGGCATAGTCTTATAAGCTGCCAAAGCCTCTCCTGTGAGTGACATAGCAAATCTTACAGCCCACTGTTCTACAGGCCATTTAACTGCTTCCGCAATTCGCTCAAAGGCCTCTATAAAATCATCAACATTATCATGAGTGGTTAACTGTCCAAATGCAAGTGCACTACAGTCCTGTAGTCCTACCCCCTTGACCATCGAGGGAATAGTTCCTCCAACGTCCTGTGGCTTCTTTAGCAAAGCCTCCAGCAGCTCCATAAGCGGCTTCTGCTGCGCCTTCATTGCTGCAGCACTCTGCTCCTGCGTATAACGCGCCAGCTCCATTTGTTTCTCCCATTGGACCGACATCCAGTGCATTATGTCCTGGGGATCCATCCTGGAGTCTACGGTTCCTGCAAAGACAAAAAAAGAAAAAGGCCCACCAAGTGCGGCACTATGGTTTTCTTTTTAAACCCCGTCTATTTCGCTGCAGGACAGTAGTTCCCCTTTCTCACCCACTGTATCCGCCTACACTCGTGCCCAGCTACTTTTACCTTGGCACTGTAGACTCAGGCGTTGAGAAAGGTGTCCTGGTCCTCCTGGCCGGTCTGCCAGCGAAACTCTGACCGTCCCTCCGCACACAGGATAGCAGTTTTTCTCCGCTTATAAACTGATGTTTCCTGATGTTTCTTTTAATGTCCTTATTTTTTTTCAAGCAAAACAAATCTGAAAAACTACGCCAACTTGTCACCAGTAACCCCCCTAGAGCCAGGGGCGGGTAGGGTAGGTCAGCCTGGGCTATCCAAAACTTAAGGAGCAGGGTAGTGCAGTTGGCCCTGCACTGCCTTCTGGGTGTTGTAGTCCCTCTTGCTCTCTAAGCCAAGGAATAATTGTAGTCGAGTGGGTTAGGCAAAAATGACAAGGTTTTATTTCCCCTTCCGGGTGAATTCATTGCAAAGGAAATTAAGAACAAAAATGACCATACTTCTGGTACAAAGAAAACAATGCAGGAACAAAAACAGCTTCTTTGGTTTTCAGCTTTCACAAACAGAATTGAGAACCAACTTAAATGCAGCAGTCCCTTTTCAAACAAAGGCAAATATTCTTGCTTTTCCACTGCTGTTCTAACAGCCTTGTTAACAGCTTGTTTAGCACAGAGATATGACATGATCTGCTAAAGACAGCGTACAATCCATCTGCTCATCGGATGTCTGTTCATTAACAAACTCTGTCTGCATTTCCTCACAGTCACTTTCAGACAAGTAAGTTTGTGGATAATTATATGGTACTTCAAAATGCAGTCTCTCTCTACTTCCTCGAGTCTTCTCTTCACCGGTTGCTACAGAGCAAGGTGGAGCATTACCATATATATGGGATTTAGCTAAGGGAGAGTCCAGCAAACCTTGGCAGTCACAGGGAAAACTTTCAAACCCAGTTTCCATTCTACATGGCTTATACAGCCTACCTTTTGGCTTCTTCACAGAGGGATTTCTTAACACAGCTGGGTCAACAAGGCCTTCACACACCGGCTGTGTTTTCCTGCCTTTTAACCTTTCTTTTCTCTCAGTCATACAAATGTCCTCTGGCCAGGACGTCTCTCCCTCTCTGGACCTGAAGTTCTCCGTTTGGAAACTCTCTTCTGGTCTCCTTCTCCAACTGGTTCCCTCTCTGGTTCCCCAGCTCTCTCTGGTTCTCCCACCGGTTCTTCCTCTGGTTCTCCCTCCGGTTCTCCAGCTCTCTTCTGGTGAGTACTTTTTATATGCCTGTGTCTTAGGGCTTAACTGTGCCCCTCCCCCAACCAGGTGCTTCTCCTTAATCCCTGAGCTCGGGGCTACTTTGCAGTTTGGGCGTGTTCTCTCCCCTCGTGACACACTCTGTTTATGTTGTCCATGGCAACCCTGGGCCATGTGCTTTGCCAGGCTGTCAGTTTCTGACACAATCTCTTCAGCTTCACCCAGTTCCATATCCTCGGAAGGATCCTCTACATGACAGATCCCCCCCCTTAAAATATTACGGGCTGCCGAATTTTTAGACGGACAGCACGTAATTCTCGATAACTCTACAACTCCAGGGGAGGAGGGTGGGTTATGAATACCAACTATGCTATCTCCAGGAACAAGCAGGAATGTAGTCTTCACATATGGGCTCTCTAGCTCCCAGATCTCAGGAGGCAAAGGAACCAGGCCAAAACTAAGTATTCAGAAAGGGTTCACGGACAGAGTTTTGAGTGGGGGGGGGGGGAAGAGTTATAGCTATGTGCCAAATAGATGTTGGAGAACCACCTGGCTGAAGGCTGCATCCATGTCCAAGCAATTGTGAGTGGCAAAGTTATGTATGGAAGACCAGATTGCTGCCCTACAGATTTCATCAATAGCGACAGAGTTTAGGTGGGCAACGGAAGTTGCTATGGCTCTGACATTGTGAGTAGTGACATGGCCTGTAAGGGTGAGGCCTGCTTGGTCATAAGCCAAGGAGATACAGTCTGCTATCCATCTGGAGAAAGTTTGTTTCGACACAAGAAGACCCAAGCCACTGGGGTCAAAGGAAATGAATAACTGTGAGGATCTGTGGAGATTCTGGGTCCTTTGGAGATAGAAGGCCAGGGCCTTTTACAATCAAGGGTATACAGAGTTGCTTCTGCACAAGAAGCATGTGGTCTTAGAAAGAAGACTGGAAGGGTCACGGATTGATTGATATGGAAAGGTGAGACCACTTTTGGTAGGAAGTGGGAGTGTGTTCATAGGACCTGGAACCTGATGGATGTGCCACCAAGGCCTGGAATTCAATGATTCGCCTGGCTGAAGTCAGGGCAACGAGGTATATGATCTTCCAAGACAAGTACCGTAGGTGAGTGGTAGCCAATCATTCAAACGGTGGTTTGAGAAGCTTGCCAGGATGACATTAAGATACCAAGCCACCAGAGGAAGGGTGGCTTGGAGAGGAGAGACCTCTCATGAAGCATGCCACTAATGGATGCGAGGAAATGGGCTAACCATCAACTGGCTTGTGAAAAGCTGCGACAGCGCTAAGGTGGACTAGCTCTGAATTGGTTTTGAGTCCTGAGGAGGTCAGATGAAGCAGATAAAGAAGCAAAGCTATTGGTGCGGCAAAGGGATCAAGGTTCCCATCCGAGCTCCATAACGCAAATCTTGCCACTTGAAGGAGTATGCTCATCTGGTGGAGGGTTTCCTGGAAGCTAGAAGAATATCCTTCACTGATTGGGAAAGGTCAAGATACCGTAGCATCATCCCTTCAGCAGCCATGCTGTCAGGTGGAGAGATCGTAGATTGGGATGCAGGACTGTTCCATTGTCCTGGGACAGAAGGCAACCTAAGTGCATTGGTTGAATCTGTGCCAGTCGAAGGACTAGAGAAAACCATGGCTGGCAATGTCAGAAAGGGGCTATGAGAATCATCTTGCCTCTGTCTGTTTGCAGTTTGAAGAGGGTCTTTGGGATCAGGGATGTGTGAGGGAAGGCATACACCAGATCCTGACCCCAATGAAGGAGGAAATCATCTGCTGCCTGGCTGAGTTTGGAGGGTACTCAGGAACAGAAGAGCGGGAGCTGTCTGTTATTGGGGATGGCAAAGAGATTGATGGACAGGGTTCCCCATCTCCGGAAGATCCATGCCACGACATGCGGATTGAGGGTACACGCGTGTGGGTAGAGGATCCAACTCAGCTTGTCTGCCAGGTAATTGAGGTCTCCCAGAAGACACACCTCAGTAAGATTCATTCTACTTTCATAATCCAATTCATCATAACTTTACAAATATGAACACATATCTCCCCCCTCATAATACAAAATTACATAATATATCAACTCAATACATATTACATACCCCCCATAAAATCTTATTGAAAATTTGTTGTAATGAACTGGATTATGAAAGTAGAATAAATTTTATTAAAAAATTTGTAATGAATGTGTTGATTTTTGGCACTCTGTTAAATTAATTTTATAAATATAGTTGCACTGATATATATAAATAATGTTAGTGGATCTTTAAGGTTCCTGGTTGCATTGTATAGATATTATGTTAAATAACACAGGTATTCACGTATCAAATGGTCTTTTTTAAGAACGCTAATAATCACCTAATAAATAGAATTGCGCTCAATGTAACAAAGTATGATAATTTCTTCAATACTTCAACATCCGTGCTGATAATTTCCCTCTGGAGGAGGTCGTTGATGCTATCTAGCATACTGTTCCTTTAAATCGGCATAGCCGTAAGGACAGTTGCTGTCATAAGTCTGAGACCTCCCAGGGGGAGAAGAAATATAAATATTAAGAGGGAAATTATCAGCACGGATGTTGAAGTATTGAAGAAATTATCATACTTTGTTACATTGAGCGCAATTCTATTTATTAGGTAAATAACACAGGTACACTACCAAAAAACTGCCTCCAGTTTTGCAACTGATTCCTATAGATTTTTGGGTGCTGAATCCAGGAAAAATAGCCAAAATGTTCCATCACGTCACGTTTTCTTGCAAAATTAGATTTCTTACCCATATAAGGAATGTTCACATAATTTCTTTTTAGCCGACTGCAGTTTATTTCCTTGGCCCAAAATAGAGGTTGTAACTAACTAGAAACACTCCCTCATGATATTTTAGAGTGTTTTGTATTCATTTTATACATTAACAGGACAATTGGGAGGTGGGGGGCTAAATCCAGTACTCGCGCTGGCGCATGTTCTTTCCTGTTCGCCTCGCCTCGTTCGCTCGCTCAAACACGGTGGTTGCGACATGAACATTCCTGTCAAATTTCAGTTTCTTGCAAGTTCATTATTACCTTTTGTTTGCTCAGTCGTAATCCAGCTTTATTCCGAAGTGGTTCACTACAGTTGTAGTTTGCAGTGCTGTGTATTTGTGATGGCTCACAGAGCCAGAGGTTGCGTCAACTCTCCGGACAGTTTTTGTTTTATTTGTGGGGAATATACCGTGAAAAAGCGGCAGAGGAACATTTCTGCATTTATTAAAAAAGTATATTTCGCCTATTTCGGTTTGAAGTTAGGCGATCAAGACAAACCGTGGGCTCCTCACAAAGTGTGCAAGACATGTGAGGAAGATCTACGCTTATGGATGAAAGGTAAAAAACAAGCATTTCGTTTCGGAATACCTATGATGTGGCGTGAACAAAGAGACCACAGCAGTGACTGCTATTTTTGCTCTTGCATTGTGAAGGGATACAATTTAAAAAATAAGAACGTAATAAGTTACCCCAACCTTCCCTCAGCAATTAGGCCTATGCCTCATAGCAACGAAGTACCTGTGCCTGAACCACCAAAATCTTTGGATCATATTTGTGTGGACAGTTCTGATCATGATTAGACTCATCAGATGGCTTTTCCCGATGAGTCCAGTACTTCCGAGTTTGAAACTGAACCAGATCCGAAACCTGAACTTTTCTCTCAAGCTGAATTGAATGATTTAGTCTGGGATTTAGGACTCCCAAAAGATGCTGCCCAACTGCTAGGTTCTCGGCTTAAACAGAAAAATCTATTGTCACCAGGAACAACTTTTTATTGGTACCGCAACCGTGAGACACAATTTTTGAAGTATTTCAGCAAAGAGGAAGATTTGGTATTTTGCAACGATATATACGGAGTGATGGAAAAGTTTAAACTCAAGTATGATCCTGCTGAATGGCGGCTGTTCATTGATTCGTCAAAAGACAGCATAAAAGGTGTTCTTCTTCATAATGGCAACACATTCGCTTCAGTTCCTATTGCTCACTCTGTTATTCTCCAAGAAAAATACGAGAATTTGGCCCTGATTCTTCAGAAGATTCGTTATGATGAGCATAAGTGGATGATTTGTGGAGACTTTAAAATTCTATCCATGCTATTAGGGCAGCAATCCGGTTTCACCAAATATCCCTGCTTCCTTTGCTTGTGGGATAGCCGGGCCTGCGACCTACACTGGGGGAAAAAAGACTGGCCAATTCGGGAGTATTTGAGACCCGGTGAGAAAAATGTTCTTCATGAGAGCTTGGTACCTCGTGATAAAATTCTATTACCACCTCTCCACATTAAGTTGGGTCTCATTAAGCAATTCATCAAGTCCCTTCCAAAAGATGGTGAGTGCTTTCGGTACCTTTGCTCAAAGTTCCCCCGACTTTCTGAAGCAAAGCTAAAGGAAGGAGTGTTTGTTGGCCCTGATATAAGGAAACTCATTTCAGATGGAGCATTCGCTGAAACGATGTCTGAGAAGGAAAAAGAAGCCTGGGATTCCTTCAAGGATGTTGTTCTCAAATTCTTGGGGAACAGGCGGGATGAGAACTATAAGGATATTGTTGCCAGGATGCTCAATGCCTTCAAAGAACAAGGCTCTAACATGAGCCTGAAAGTCCATTTCTTGCACTCCCATGTGAACTACTTTCCCGAAAACTTGGGTCGTACAGTGAAGAACAAGTTGAAAGGTTTCACCAGGACATCAAGGACGCAGAGAGAAGGTACCAAGGAAGATGGAACACCACTATGATGGCTGATTTCTGCTGGTTGCTGCTGCGGGAAACCCCAGATGAAAAATACGCCAAGCAGCGCACCAAGAGAAGCATTTGGGGGAAGAAGAAACGGGCCCACCAGGAGATTGATTGACCCAAGAATGACTTTAAAATCTAAACTGTGTTGACAAATATCGTGTTTTTACTAAACTTTGAAATAAAAATTTGCTAGTTATTACCACAGTGTCGGATCTCATTTATTAGAATTTTATTTTCACACCATCGGGTGTTTGTCTTCATGTATTGCAATGGTGCGGTTTGCGTTTTCTATTCTTACATACATACCTGTACAACATTTTTTGCACATTTCTTTGCTTTGCTTTGTGTCTAACCTCGCTCTTATATGCTCAATGTTTGTGCACATGTATGTGGCTGTTTTAAGTGCAGACAATTTTGCTACCATCACAGTGTGTTTTGTTGACATTACTCTATTCTTATGTGCTGCCTTGTTACAATTTTCTTTATTCTTATTTGAATAACTACTAAACAATTAGTATAAAGAATTCATCCAAGAAACTCTTATCTCGATCGCACTCAATCTGAAACGTTCACCTCAAACTGCTAACCCAATGTAGCAAAAAATCTGTACGTGATGGAGCAAATTGGTTACCAGATTTGGATTCAGCGCACCAAAAAACGTAAAAATCAATCGAAACATTAGAGGCAGTTTAAAAAAAAGTTTTTTTAGTGTACCTGTGTAATTTGCAACTTTATTGTGATTTGTTTTAAGTGTCTTGCATATAGAACCACATGCATTGTGGATGCCATGTGGCCCAAGAGACTCTGGAAATCCTGAGCTGTTGAAGTTGTTTGTTGCTGCATGTGGATTGCTAGGCCAAAAAGGCAGTTCATTCGATCTTCTGGAAGGAAGACTCTGGTGTGCTGGATGTCTAGCACTACACCTATGAACTTCAGCCTTTGTATTGGTTTGAGATGGGATTTTGGGAAATTTACAACGAATCCCAGGTATTGTAAAACTGTGAGGGTTTGCTGAAGTGGAAGTGCAGAATGTTCCTGGAGAGTCTGCCTTTATCAGCCAATCGTCCAAGTAGGGGAAAACAAAAATTCCCATATTGCAAAGGTAAGCAGCTACCACTGCCGTGCACTTTGTGAAGACCTTGGAGCAGATGTGAGGCCAAAGGGGAGAACCCTGTATTGGTAATGGATTCTTTGAAATATAAACCGGAGATTCTTCCTGTACTCTGGATATATGAGGATATGGGTATAAGCCTCCTTGAGGTCCAGAGAACAAAGCCAATCTTGTTCCTACAGATATGGTAGGAAAGTTCCTAGAGAAATCATTTTGAATTTCTCTCTGACTAGGAACATGTTGAGGTCCCTGAGGTCACCTATGGATCTGTATCCTCCTGACTTCTTGGGGATGAGGAAGTATGGAGAGTAGAACCCCTTGAGAAGTTGGTCTGGTGGGACTGCCTCTATGGCCTCTTGGGAAAGCACTCCCTTTGTGATGGGTAGGAGATATTGTTGGAGGTTTAATTGATAGCCTCCCTGCTATATGGGGAGGATTGGGAGTCTGCAGGGGCAAGGTGGCAATGCTCTCCAGAAAAGAGTAAAAAACTAGGTGACACTGGTGCCTGTGTGGTTGGTTGTGGCTTAGTAGCTTGCCTTGGACCCTGCTGTTTATGCTGAGACTAGTAGGTCACAGACTGAGAGTAAGAGGAGTAAGATCTCCTTTTCTTGAGGTAGAAGGGCCTCTTGACTGCTGACTTTTCTTTGCTGGATCAGCAATCTTCCGGAGAGTCTCTTTAGAGTGTTGTCATCAGTCTCCAACTCTCCAGCTTTCTCACTTCAATTTTTCCCAAACAGGTTTTCACCTGTTCAGGGGATATTGCCTAGTTTGTCCTGGACCCAGTGTTCCAGGTCTGAAGCCTGAACCCATGCTAGTCTGCGAGCCCCTATGGCTATTGCACAGGCCCTGCTGCTAATCTCAAATGCATTGAAGGCAGCTCTGTTGACAAACTTTGAGACATTTTGGCTATGTTTCAAGAGAGTCTGGAAAGCAGGTCTTTTTTTCCTCAGGAATGAATGGGAGGAATTCTTCCCAGTCCTTGTTAATTTCCTTGAGGAACATACCCATGTAGAGGGTGTAGGAGTTAATCCTACTTGCTAACATTGAAACTTGGAAAGAATGGCATACAAAGGCATCAAGGGTTCTCTATTCTCTGCCCGGGGGTATCGAGGAGTGCAGGGCCCGGGAGCATCAGATATTGGTACCGATATCAATGCCGATGCAGGCAGTCCTCGAGTTATCGGTGCCGTTGAGACCGATGCTGCATTGAGAGGATACGCTGGTCCAAGGAGGTTACCATTGTCTGGTCCAATGATAGAACGGGACTAGTTGTTACCGTACCATAACACTAAACCGGGGGCTCTCTGGATATCGATGTCTCGGGAGCCTCTCGGATCCCCACAGGGTCTTTGGAGGATGATTCCTCCTGCCGGAGATGCTTGACTAGGTCGCCAGAAGCTGAGGAGGCCCTCGGGGAGACTCAGTGTTCGGAGTGGGACCTCTCCCTCGATTCGCAGGACCTCTCCTTCAATTCTCATCTTTCTCGAGACCTCTCCTTTGAATCCTGGGGTGTCTTTGACGGGAATCTCGACTTTTTGTATGAGTCCTTTTTGGATACTGTTCTATGTTTGGAGTTCTTAGATACCTTAGACGCCTGAGAGGATGATGAAACCCTCGAGGATGTTGATGCCAGGGATACTGCGTCTGGGGAAAAATGTTTTCCATATTTTCTGGCCTGGTTCCCCTGCCCCTCTTGGTCATGAGCTTACAGAGGGAGCAGGCATCTGGTACATAATTGGACCAAGGCATTTTAAGCACAGTCATGTCTGTCTGTGACTGAGATGGTGCTGGAGTACTTGGTACACTTTTTGAAACTGCTGGTGGGTTTCTCCATTGTGAAGATTGTAGGCTAAGGCCTAATCGAAAAAAAAATGTTTGAAAAAAGTAAGAAATAAAATGAAAAAGACAAAAACACGGTACCAGAATCGCAAACACAATGCCAGTGGATGAACAGAAAGGCAGATGCACTTTTAAAGAAGATTTCTCTGCGGTGACAGGAATTTTGTCCTGCTGGCTCCGCGGAAAAAGAAGAATTGAAGAGATGGAGTTGGGCGTGCGGGAAGGCAGTAACATAGGCACAGTGGAGTGCTCCCAAAGACTTTTCTGTTGGATGCAGGCGAGCGTTCCTGCGCAGGCTCCATCAGTACTGATGTCACCCATATGTGAAGACTAGATTCCTGCTTGTTCCTGGAGATACCAGATATTCAACGCTGGAATCCGAATATCCTCCAGCACTAAACCCGGTTTCAATACTGACTAGCGCAGCTATCCAGACAGTAGCAATACTCAGCTACTGTCTGGAATGCTGAATTGCACAAAGTTAGGACACTTATTGAAATGTCCTGACTTTATATTTATTTTATTTATTTATTTAACAATTTTTCTATACCGCCTTTTCATTTAATTAAGGCAGTTTACATTAACATCAACTTTTATAAAGAACTTGCAATTGTAAACAGTAAATTCAAACTTCAAAAACTTAAACATTACTATCCAACTTTTACAAAGAACTTGCAATTGGAAACAATAACATCAAACTTTTAAAACGTAAACAGTCTCTTGTAACATCATACTTCACAATTTAAATAATCTCATAAGAGTTTTTATGTAAACGAAGGGGAGGGTTAGATGGGAGTTCTGAAACTCAACATATATACATCATAGTAAGAGTAATTGGAGGGGGAATAGTGCAGATGGCTTAGCTTGTGTAAATTGGCTTGTGGAGTGGAATGGTCATGGTACCATGTAATGTTTAGTGTGATTGGGGGTCTTCATTGAATTGTTCAATGAATAGGGTGGTTTTGAGTAACTTCCGGAAATCTCTTACATCAGTTGTGGATCTTAGCTTTTCTGGGAGTGCATTCCAAATAGCAGGGGCAGCAAGAGAGAAAGCCCTCATGGTAGGACAGCAGCATGTACTGTACTTATCTTTACACTTTGCACAGTAGAAGGACTTAGCATAGTTATTCACTTGTAACAGGTGTTCTCTGGAGCCCATGCAGTGAACACTCTCCAGTTTTCTCAGAAAAAAGTACATGTTTTATCTTTACACTTTGCACTGTACAAGGGCTTAACATAGTTACTCAGTTGTAACAGGTGTTCTCCGGAGCCCATGCGGTGAACACTCTCCAACTTTCACAGAAAGCCTTTGGGAGTTAGACCATGCATGTGCAGTCACCTTCCCACCCAAGGGTGCCATCTTACCTCAGTATGATGACATAGCTTAATCAAGCCAAAAAAGAAAAACAACTCCATAGGGAGGAGGGAGGGTTGTCAGGACTGATTCCTGCTGTCCCCTGAGAACACCTGTTACAGGTGAGTAACTACACTTTCTCCGGGAACAAGCAGGAAGTCAGTCCTTATTTATGGGACTCTCAAGATACAGGCTACTGAAAAACCTATAAAAAGCTACTGGTGCCTGAAAAATCAAACCATGAATGACATCAGAGAGCAATGAGTGGCCGCAAGACCTCAAGGACAGCCACAGGTTCGACCAGGGAATCAACTCTCTGGTAGCCTGGACACACAGAAGGTTCAGAGGGTAGGAGTTGCACTTTTCCCCAAACAGATGATGGATTACTGCATGGCCGAAGGTGCTGTCACATAGGGAATCCTCTTCCAGGCAGTAATCAGCTATGAAGGTGTAAACTGAGGACCAGAAGGAGACCTGGCAGCTCTCCAGCAGGGAGACGGAGCGCAGGTTCACCATGGAAGCTGCCATAGCCCACACATTATGGGCTGTAATATGGCACTTGAGAGAGACCAGCCTGTATGCACTTCACCACCCAGATAGATAGGATGAACTTAGAGACCACAATGCCAAGCCGGTTCGAGTCGTAGAAGATGAAGAGCTGCAAGGCCAGCATTCATAAGGTGTAGCAAGTATTGCAGCACTGCTGCTATGGAGCAGAAGAAAGGGTTGAAGCCCTTTTAAGCACACCTGACTGAGAACCTGTGCCACTTGAAAGTGTACGTGTGCCTGGTGGAATCTTTGCAGGATGCTAGCTGGCTATCCCAGATTCCTCCCATTTAACAACCAGGTCTTCATCAGCAAACTGACTCCTATGCTAGACTCGCTCTCCACAGATGACCACATAGACTCGATGATAACAAAGTGGAACACCACTAACTCAGTCGCCACTAAAGCACGACCTGCAACCCATAAATACAAAAACCTAAAAGAACAGAAATCTAAATTACGTCAACTGGAATGCAAGTGGAGAACCTCCAACAACAACAACAACAACACACAAACACTATACCTACAGGAACTAAATAAATACTGCGACAGCACATACAAAGTAAAACAAGAATAGTACAGCAACCTTATCAAATCTTCTATTAACAAACCAAGAGAATTATTCAATATAGCTATCTCGCTCATAAGGAACCCTACATCAACACAAACAAAGCCAACAATAAATCCTCATCTGATGACTCAACACTTCCAAACTAACTATGGGAACCAGATACATCCTCAACTGGAGTTTTCCCTCCCCACCTGTCGACCCAGACCTAGAACACACATGGAACAACTTAACCACATCAGACACATGCATATTGGCAGCATACTCTCAACTATCAACACAACCACCTCACGACCCCTTATCCTGTGTCATGGATTAAGCTAAAAAAAATGCACTTCATACCTTACAAGATGATAAATGACTCATTAGCATATGGATCTCTCCCCTCCCCCCCACTCAAGCAATCCTCCATCTGTCCCATCCTAAAGAATCAAAACCTACTGCCTCCCCAGCTTCCTATAGACCAATCTCCAGTATCCCATTCATCGCTAAAGTCATCGAAAAAGTTGTGCAGAAACAGCTACAGGGACCATCTGGATAAACATTCCCCCCTCGATATTCACCAACACGGTTTCAGCCCTCAATATGGTGTAGAAACCCTCATAACTTCCCTATTAAACATCCTCATCAAAGGCACTGAAATTATAACTCAAGGCTTTATACTCATCTTCCTGGACATATCAGCTGCTGCGGGCTGAGGTGGTCAGCGAATCTTGTTCCATTGATCATTTAATTATGTCATTTTCCTAGTCCCTTTGCTGTCCCATCCCCCAGGGACAGTGATTCCAGCTTTTCCCGCCGCCGCCGTTCAGCTGCCCAATCGGGGCAGAGGCAGGCACTTTAAAAGGAACGCTATCCAGCGCACCCACGCCTTGCATGCACGCGCCTGAGGGCCTCGCAAGAGGGCCCTTGGGCATGGCCCTTAGGCGGAGGCCCAACTTATCCAAGCAGTGAAGGATCGCCCAGAGCAGAGGCTTCACCGTGCCGAGATGAAACACATAGCTGAGCATCACCAAAAGGTTGTCGGCCAGCCACAGCACGACCTAAAAGTAAGACAACCCTCTACAATTTTCCTTTCAGTTTCATACCACTCCAATCACCGGATTCTGCACCAAATACGACCAGCTAAAGCTCTCAGAATATCTAACACAAACTGTTCCCAACTTTTATGTGCAAACCCTAGCGTATGTAATACTGTTTCAGTGACTCTATTCCACGATTTCACTGTTGCCATTTTCCCTTTGCTAATCTGTAACATAACTCTGATACTGTTTCACCCAACCCCATTGATCACAGCTATGTCATGATTATACTGTTGCCACTTGATCTTTGCTAAACTGTTACAAAACTCTGATTCTGTCTTACCCAACCTGCTATTTCATGATTATACTATTGCCACCTTCGCTTTGCTAAAACTGTTACAAAACTTGGATTCTGTTTGACCCAAATTGTTAGATTATACTTAAGTTAGTCTACCTGCTATACCTCCATAAGCTATCCCAAACCGCTGCACTGCTCTATCCCGAACCAGCCCCACCAATAGATCCAGATCACTTACCCACCATGCTTCCACCCGCCACAACCACACTCTTATATATTCTTGCCTGCTGCTGCACGATACTGGCACTGACACACGGCTCTCAAGCCCTCACTCCCTCCCATAACTCCATCCCAATTCTACAGGGTTCATGGAGAAGATTCCATGAACCTCCCCGTCACCAGACAGAGCGACCTGGTCACTTGCCGTACCCTCACCTCATTTATGTCACCCTTAACCAGTCCCACTCCCCTCAACGTGAGACATACACCCTCACCCGCGACCTTAAATGTGCTCTCATAAATGCCCGTTCCATCCATAAGAAATGGCCTGCAATAACTGACATGCTAGCCGCCCACAACCTTGACATCCTATATATTATAGAGACTTGGATGTCAGCCTCAGACTCTGTTCTCCTCCATCAATATGTTCCCCTCAATTTCTCTATCCACTCATGCCACAGAACTGACCGAAAGGGCAGCGGAACACTCATCCTGACCAAGGATGACCTACAATTCCAGCTAATCACCTCCAACAGTACCCCCCACTTCGATTACATCTCCATAGCAAACAAACACTGCACCATCAACTTGCTATACAGAGCACCTTCCCCATCACCGGATGATCTCTTCATAATCATCGACCTTGCTTGCAACCCCATTAACCCACGCACAGCAAACTGGGTGATGGGAGACTTCAACCTTCCTGCCCTTCAAGACACTGAAGCTGAGGCCTTCCTCGATGCCCTTACTTCACTAGGCTATACCCAGCTTGTTGACGCCCCCACTCATATCAAGGGAAACACGCTTGATCTTGTATTTGCTCCACAAGTAGCCAGCCAACCCACACACATGACCAATCTCTCTCTGAGATCAGTGCCATGGTCTGACCACAGTCTAATCAGATTCTCAATGCCTGCCCACTCCATTCCCAACAACCCCCTTTCCTTAAACGAAACACCCACATCAATGGCCAAACGCTACCGCCCATTCATCAAAGAAGAGATCCTTGAAAGAGCACAGCCTCTACTAGAAGCTCCCGAACAAAACCCTGATGACATGCTGTTCTTATGGAACAAGAGTCTCAATGCTGTAATCGACGCCCCCTCCACCAACAAAACATCCAGCAAAAGGAAGAAGGCACACTGGTATTCATCCGATCTAACAGCATCCCTTCATGAACTTAGACAGCTTAAAAGACGATGGCACCAATCAAGAACGACTGAAAACCACGACGCCTACACTGCCCATCTTGATACCCACAGAGCAGCTGTTTCCACGAGAATGAAGCAGTACCACGCAGAGGTCCTGCAACGATCCATAAACAAACCACATGAATTATTCAATCTCGTCAAAACCTTAGCAAAAGAACCTTCTCCCAGTAAATTCAACCTTCCAGACCCACAGGAATATGCAGACTACTTTCGAGCCAAAACAAACCAACCTACCACCCCCTCAAGCACTCATCCCTTGGATGAACCACCTGTTCCTCCCCCCTCACCATCCCCCCCACCTAGCCCAGTGGATATCCAACATATTATTACCTCCTTCTCACCCCCAACTATAAAGGATATCCAAGACATCATCAGGAATATAAATACCACCATAGCACCAAACGACCCCTGCCCAGCTCACTGGATAAAAGCTCTACGGACCGAACTTAGCCCTTTCTTATCCAAACTAATAGGCTCTTCTTTCCAATCTGGGACATTCCCCATGGGCCTAAAGCAAACTTCAATAAGACCATTGTTGAAAAACAATAAGCTAGACCCCGCAAAGATGGACTCCTATAGGCCAATATCGAGCATCCCGCTCCTAGCCAAAATCATGGAAAAAATAGCTCAACATCAGCTGACTCATCACATTGAAACAAACGCACCCCTTGACCCTTGCCAGCATGGATTCAGGGAGTCGCATGGAGTAGAAACCTTGCTGACAACCTTATTTAACACCATAACTATTGGGCTGGACAATATCAGACAAGGCTTCGCTCTCATCTTCCTTGACATCGCAGCGGCGTTCGACTCTGTCAGCCACAAACTACTCTTATCCCGCCTTGCCGATAAGGGCGTCCATGGAAATGCACTCACCTGGTGCGCCTCATATCTGAAAGACAGATGGCAGCATGTCCGCTCCGGCCCCTCCATATCCCTTCCTTTCCCGCAAAAGAAAGGGGTTCCGCAAGGGTCGTCACTCTCAGCCCTATTGTTCAACATCTATATGCAACCCATCTGCAACCTCATCCGGTCATTCAACATTAGCTGCCTCGTATATGCTGATGATGTCCTAATGTTCACCCCAATTTCCACAGTTCAACCAGACCTCTCCCAGCTGTCTACATGCTTTGATGCAGTCTCAGACTGGTTACAAACTCAAAAGCTCAAAATAAATTTCAAAAAGACAGAGGTTCTCTTCATCAGCAGAGACCAGACATTCACCCCGCCTTCATCTCTCAAGGTACGCAATGCAGAACTCATCTCCAAGACCTTAATTCGATATCTTGGCATAACACTTGACCGGCAACTCGACATGAACGCTCAGATAGGCAATACCATAAGAGCAATTTACCACAAAGTCCGGATACTACGCTACATGAAACAGATTCTAGAACCAAAAGACTTCTGAACAGTCTTTCAAGCCCTAATAATGCCTCATTTCGACTAAGCGAACTCCATCCTGCACGGCCTCCCAAAGAGCTCGTTAAACCCACTGCAGCTCGCAATGAACACTGCAGCCAGAACCCTCTTCGGAGCATCAAGAAAAGAACATATCACCCCTTTCCTAAAATCTCTGCACTGGCTCCCTGTCCATTGCAGGATCACCTTCAAGGCCCTAACAATGACATTCAAGGCAATCAACAAATGTACATCTACCTCCTTCTCAGACCTCGTTCAGCCCACCCCCTCAACAGATCAAGGAGATCAATAGCCTGCAACACCATACTTCTCCCAAAAGCCATCACCAAATGTTCCAAGACTACGAGAAAGCATGCATTTTCACTATATGCACCCTCTTGCTGGAACTCACTTCCACCAGACATCCGCGCCATAAACAACCTCCCCTAGTTCAGGAAAAAACTCAAACATCACCACTTCCAGCAACACTTCGCCAATCCTGATACTACCGCCTAGCCATCCATATCCCATCCCTTAGCACCTCTCACAATGTATCAGCCCCCGCATCACAATCTATGCACCTAAACTATCCTCCCCCGACAACCCTGCTCCTTGCCAACCCTGGAACAACAATAACAAATATGTATATGTATACAGCCACCCAGTGCAGTCTGTAAATATCACCAAATCTCATCTGCGACCCGTATACCATCTTGTATATAGTGTATATAGTTCTCCTGTTCATCATGTTTTAATTTCCCTGTTCATTGTAAGTGCAATGTTAGACTGTACTACATTGCACATTTCTTGTTACATGTGAACCGCGCTGATGATAAATAGTGCAGTATAGAAAAAAATAGTAAATAAATAAAATAAATAAATAAAATGTATTAGGGGATTGGCACAAAGACTAATCGAGACAGCAGTCACCAAACAAATAACAATGAGACCTCCAACATATGAAGATAACCAAGGAGAAAATGAAAGAGAGTCAGAAATAATGTTGTCTAGGTTAGAAGCTTCATATGAAATGTTTAGTGAATGTAAAAAACATCAACTGGTATTAAAAAGAAAGGGAGGAATTGTTAGAAATGCTTTAAAGTTTTAATTTGTTGTTTTTACAAACTATATGCAGAACACAGAATAGAAGTAGAAATCTATAGGATGTTATTTGCTAGCTCTAATACATTGGCTCACATATTCCATTTTCTTATGCTGTACAGAATAAAACATTTTCTCCTGGCCTTGCAAATCCTAGGTTCCCCCATATACCCCTCCCTTAGCTTCCAGGCTATTGAACATGAAACTTAGAAACTCAAGGACAAGAACACTGTGAAACATGCTGATACAAAATTTGCTAGGTACAGAGAAAAGAAAGAAAGGAGCTTTGAAAACAGGAAAAAACAGGCCATGAGCACAAGGGAAAGGGGGGGGGGATCTCTGAGAACCAGAAGACCGGTAATATAACCATAAAAGGAATACGGTAAATAAGGGGAGAGGGGTAAAAGGGGCAGGGATTAAGAGAAGTGAACGGAGGCGGAGATTCACATGACCTAAATAACAATCACTAATAGGTAGGAAATTAGAAATACTTACACCACTAGAATAATAGGGGAGGAATTTGTAGAAGAAATGAATGTAATAAATATGGAACTGTTCATATGACAAATTGTGGTCACAGATAACAAATTGTGGCCACCCATCTTGCAAGATTGAATAAATAAATAAAAGAAACTTTGGTTTCACTGAAGTGTTTGTTATTGTGATAAAATTATTATTGTTTATTACAGTGTGAATTCCTCTCTCTATGTTCTTTCTAAAATGTGCCTTCAAACCAATGTAATCAACCTTAAAATTGCTTCTTTGTATGAAAAAAATGAGTTTTATGCACTTTTACGCTCTACTTTTGATCAAATGTTAATCATACCAAGGGCTAGGTTTAATTTATCAATTAGTTTTGAGGACTGTTTGGTATAGTCACATTTATTTTCTCAAAAACTAGAAAATCAGCTAGAAAATCATTTTTCTAAAAATGAATACTATATCATAAATTATTTATAAACACAATACCTTTTTAAACTCATCATCTTTCTCGCTCTCATATACTTCTTCACTAAAATCTGCTGTAAAATCATCTGTTTCTATATCCTCTGCATCTTCATTAAATATCACATGTCTACTATCTAGATAAACAACAAATTGTAAGATTAAATTGTGGTTAATAATAGAAAATACTGTAGGTAATAATCATGGAATGTTCTGGGTATAAGTATGTAACTGTATGGTTGTGCAATTCAGACCTAGTTTGGTTCATCTGGGAAATTCAAAATAATTGTCAAATGTATTTATTTATGTAAAAAAAATGCATATTTCACCTATAAATTAATTTCTGAGCAGAACAACATGCAAAATTAGATTTCAACTTAAAACATATAAAACATAGACTTTCCTAAACCGATGTGGCTTTGAATCCATCACTGGGAAGCTAATTTTATAACATGGTGCCTAGGCAATGAAATCCCATAGGTGCATGCGCTACACCTATTTTATAAAGACAAAACACGTGACTTTATAAAATAATTCCCTCCAGGAGCCCTCTGCCCGAGAAAGCGCTGGTGTCAATGGGACTGCTCACTAGAGGTAGAAGCCACTGCAGACAGGCAGTATCCAAGCAGCCCACAGACATCATCAAGGGACCAATTAAAACCATGGACACTATTGAGATCTAGGAGCCCCCCTGCCCAAGACAGCACTGGTGTGCTCACCGGAGGAGGTAGCCGCTGCTGACAGGCAGTATCTGGGCAGCCTGCAGACATCATCAAGGGCCAATTAAAACCACGGAAACTGCTGAAATCTGGGAGCTCCTCTGACTAAGACAGAGCTTGTGTGAATACAAGTGCTCACTGGAGGAGATAGCTGCTGCAGACATGCAATATCCAGGCAGCCCACATATGTCATCAAGGGGACAATTAGTTTATTTAATTTAGTTTATTTAAAATTTGATATAACATTTTTTAACTCAGTGGGACATTTCAAAATGGTTTACAATAAAAAATAGGCAAGAAAATAAAATAAAAGCAAATGCAATATCATTTAAAGGAAGAAGAAAGATTCATCCAATATAGACACTCAAACTGCAATAATCATACCAGTTCTTAATCATGTCACTCTAGAGAGGAACCAAAGGTCAACATAACAAAATAGGTTTTTAAGTTGGATTTAAATTTGGTACGATTACTTTCCCCCATCAGATGGGATGACAGTAAATTCCACAAAAGAGGACCATAACAGGAAAATGTGGTTTCCATAATAGTATCAAGGAAACAACTGCCGGTAGTTGGAAGCATGAGTTGCTTAATTCTATATGATCAGAATAGTCTTGAACTGGAAACAGGAACAAGGATTAAAGAAAAATACTGAGGAACATTAGAATGTAACACTTTATGAAAAATAGTACAAACTTTAAACTGAATGTGATATCGCAAAGGGAGCCAATGTAACTTCTTTAATACAGGGGAAATATGGCCATATTTTGAAGTACCCTAAACAAAACACCGACACTCTCAATTTATATATAAAAAATCTAAAAAATTTTAACTTACAAAGTAACTTCAATTATCAATATCAGGCATAATGACCTCAGATGGCACAACCCCTCATGTGGCGAAATTCACCATAGGATGTTGATGGACGCTCACATCACCGGTCAAGCCTCCTCCAAATCCCTAACTCGTTTTTACACCAATACCAAACTTTAATAACCACCAACTAACCAATGGGAAAATCATGTCTAAATCTACCTGAAAAACCACTAACCCACCATTCACTCTCTAACATTCACTCTCTAACACAACCATCTCACACACTCAATTTTAAAAGCGTCTATAACAAATTGTACACAAAGTACTAATACGGCTGAACGCAGCCCGGACAACTCGGGTAAAAGACCTGCAAAAATAAATAATTACAAAATTGTAATAAGATAATCAACAGCACCATCAAGGTATACAATGGACTTATCTTTTAACTTGAGTCTGGAATCTTGTAGCCGGCTGAGTTCTTTACCGCCCAAACAGACGCATAGTGAACTTAGGCTAGCGCTCACGCCACCTCCAACACGGGAAACTGACTTTAAAGCAATGCACATCAAAAGCAATTATCTTCAAACCGCTTCAACTCACGACCTCCGCTCTACAAAAGCTTTTGTTTCGCCGTGGTACAGCTTCATCAGGAGCTTCGCTGTCCAAAATAAGCACTAGACAATGGCTTCCTGCAACATCCCATTACATCAAAACCAGAGTGTGACGCGCCTGATAACCCCACTTCCACCAATCAAACACCACCAAAACGTGACATCACCTAAAAGCAACACTCCCCCTCACTCTCCATTCTAAAAACTCTTTTGAACTGCACAGTAATACACCTTTAAACCCAATACCAATCGCAAAGCGCCATCAGCGTTAGAAAATAAAAAAAACCAAAAAAGTCAAAAAAATCAAAAAAATCAAGCCCATTCAAGGCGATCATTTAGACCGTCGGGATATAGCGTATTTAATTTAAAAATCCAACGCTGCTCTTTCTGTAAAAGCAATTTTTTACGGTTCCCTCGCCGAGGATTTGATGGCACAACTTCCAAAACAGTACAACGAAGATCTTGAAACTGATGGCAGTGATCCACACAATGTTGAACCAAAGGGGTGTCCAACCGTATCTTCTTCAAACTGTATTTATGCTCCGCCAATCTCGTTCTCAAAGCTCTCATAGTTTTCCCCACGTAAAGCAACTGACATTCGCACTATATGGCATAGATTACATAGTCAGTAGTACAGGTAGTAATAGCCAATTGTTTAACTTGCCACTGATACTTTTCACAAATGGACATACTCATAATGCCGCAATATGAACAATTTTGACAGGCAAAATGACCTAATGTAGATGTAGAAGATACTATATCACGTCTTATCACAGCAGGGCACAGTCGATCTCGAAGATTACTTCCACGGCTGTATGCCATCCGCAATTTACATGTAGAAAGCTGAGGGTGCCGATTGATAAGGTGCCAGTGCTTACGTATCATAGTTGCTATCCTAGAGGACAAACTTGAAAAAGGTAAAACACAGGTAACAATAGATGACAAATCTTCAGGAGGTGCCTTTCTAACTGAATCAAGCAGCCACTCACGATGGTTACATTTAGCTCTTCTATAAGCTCGATGCACAACTGAAGAAGGATATCCTCGATCCAAAAATTTTTTCATCATACGTTTAGCTTGATATTTAAACTCCTCAGTAGTAGAACAAATACGACGACATCGCAATAATTGCGAATAAGGAAGACTCCGCTTCAGATGTGGGGGATGGAAACTAGAAAAATGTAACAATGTATTCCTATACGTCGGTTTTGAATAGAGTGGTAACAAAACAATCTTGGTGTTTAAAGATCTTCACATCCAAAAAATGTATAACGTTTTCTTGAATATCAATCTCAAATTTAATAGAAGAATGACACTCATTTAAATAGACAAAAAAGTCTTCCAAAGAACCTTTAGTCCCTCTCCACAAGAGAAAAATGTCGTCGATATACCTATACCAGCGTATAATGAATTGAGCATACTGTGACGGATAAATAAATCTTTCCTCATAATCACTCATAAACAAGTTAGCCAACGAGGGCGCAAATGTAGCACCCATTGCAGTCCCAGATATCTGCTGAAAAAAAGTATCTCCATACAAAAAATAGTTCTCTTTTAATGCCAAATCTGCAAGGGTCATCAATAAAGAAGTGGGCACCCGAACGGGCTGCTCTCGAGAATCCCAAACCTGTTGTAAAACTAGCAAAGCTTCATCTTGAGGGATAGAGGTATATAGAGCTGCCACGTCTAAACTTGCCATAAAAACGACTTCCTCCATCTGACATTCATCTTCAAGAAGTTGCAGAAAATGAGTTGTATCTCTCACATAAGAGCGAATTTTTGGAACTTCATCCTTTAAAAAAGAATCTAAAAACACCCCTACCCGTTCCAATATGGAATCATTACTTGATAAAATAGGGCGTCCTGGAGGAGATACCAAGCTCTTATGAATTTTCGGCAAGATATAAAATACCGGTATTTTTGGATACTGTATAAGAAGGTACAATTTTTCTTTATTTGTCAAATAATCGTTTTCATAAGCACTAGTCACTTCTACCTGAATACGAGCTTGTAGAGCTTTGAATGGGCTTTATTTTTTTGATTTTTTTGACTTTTTTGGTTTTTTTGATTTTCTAACGCTGATGGCGCTTTGCGATTGGTATTGGGTTTAAAGGTGTATTACTGTGCAGTTCAAAAGAGTTTTTAGAATGGAGAGTGAGGGGGAGTGTTGCTTTTAGGTGATGTCACATTTTGGTGGTGTTTGATTGGTGGAAGTGGGGTTATCAGGCGCGTCACACGCTGGTTTTGATGTAACGGGATGTTGCAGGAAGCCATTGTCTAGTGCTTATTTTGGACGGCGAAGCTCCTGATGAAGCCGTACCACGGCGAAACAAAAGCTTTTGTAGAGCGGAGGTCGTGAGTTGAAGCGGTTTGAAGATAATTGCTTTTGATGTGCATTGCTTTAAAGTCAGTTTCCCATGTTGGAGGTGGCGTGAGCGCTAGCCTAAGTTCACTATGCGTCTGTTTGGGTGGTAAAGAACTCAGCCGGCTACAAGATTCCAGACTCAAGTTAAAAGATAAGTCCATTGTATACCTTGATGGTGCTGTTGATTATCTTATTACAATTTTGTAATTATTTATTTTTGCAGGTCTTTTACCCGAGTTGTCCGGGCTGCGTTCAGCCGTATTAGTACTTTGTGTACAATTTGTTATAGACGCTTGTAAAATTGAGTGTGTGAGATGGTTGTGTTAGAGAGTGAATGTTAGAGAGTGAATGGTGGGTTAGTGGTTTTTCAGGTAGATTTGGACAAGATTTTCCCATTGGTTAGTTGGTGGTTATTAAAGTTTGGTATTGGTGTAAAAACGAGTTAGGGATTTGGAGGAGGCTTGACCGGTGATGTGAGCGTCCATCAACACCCTATGGTGAATTTCGCCACATGAGGGGTTGTGCCATCTGAGGTCATTATGCCTGATATTGATAATTGAAGTTACTTTGTAGGTTAAAATTTTTTAGATTTTTTATATATAAATTGAAAGTGTCAGTGTTTTGTTTAGGGTCAGTTTTTGAATTAGCTCTCAGCAGCAGTTTTGTGTGGTGCATATTTTGAAGTATCCATTAGAAGTTTGGCAGTGGCCCTAGTTGTCCTACTCCTAGTTGTCTTTATTTTAGTCCTATCTTTTGTGTTGTCTTTTCGTTACCAACGTTCAAACTACTTGGCTTTGTAAGCCGCTATAATGCATATGCCATTGGCGGTATAAAAATTCTGCAAATAAATAAATAATAATTGCAAGCTGCAGGCACCATTGACTTCCTGCTGCGACCAACAGCTGCAGCAGCACAGTTCATGGTTATTGCTACAAATGTCAGTGGCCGAAAAAGTTCAAATTGGCAGGTTATATTCAAAATTATATAATTTCAACCAGTTTTCAAGATAGGGCTATTTCCAGTTAATGTTCTTAGGCCAATATTTAAACATTGTGGTTGAGTTTCCTTTTAAATATTGGTTGCAGCATATAAAGATATAATAAAGTTACTCATCTGTAGCAGGTATTCTTCATGGACAGCGGAGTAAGTCCTTAAATATAGGGGCTATCATTGACAGAATCCTATATGGAACCAGTTCCCAAATTCTTCTACAAGCTTTTAGATCCAGACTCATGTGCATGTGCACATCTTTCTGCTTGCCACCACTATGTGGTTTTGTGGTAGCCCCCAGAAATTAGCCAGGCCTCTGGTATGCCTCATGCATAGAAATGTATCTATAACAGTATTGAATTACCCACCCCCACTTGAGACTAGGGCTGGAGTGGAGAAAGAGTAGCCAATAGAAGGGTCACTGCTTTAGTAGCCAATAGAGAATTTACTTTGATTTAATGATGAAAATAGATATGTGAGACTGTATATAAGCAAGCTGCGAGCGTACCTCGTGGCTCAGCCTTTGTTATTGGATTTGTTCCAGCTGAGACTGTGTGACACATTAAAACTTGATTTGAATTCTGCAAACTGACTCCTGGTATAATTCTTTGAATACAATCAGCCACAACATTTTGGTGCATTGGCAGAATGCCTGGAGGAGATGGTATTCAAGTGAATATACTACAGCTTTTGCCTCCAGGTCTAGCCCGGCTGGAGCCACGCTCTGAGTGATCAAAAAGGAAAACCCAGGCGCCGCCGGTCATCTTGCATCGGAGGGATTCCTTCTCGCCTCGACAGACTGCTGGTTCCAGCCAGCCTACACTTCTGAACCTGAGGGGAGTCCAGAATTCAACCCATGACCTGTTTCTGGTACCAGATCTGGTGAGTAGAATTCTTCTTCTATTCAGTCAGCCTGTCAGTCAGTCGGGATTCTGGAATAAGCGCTTGAGAGTCTGATCAACTCTCGGGGTGATCCTAGTAAGTCTCGGAAGACTTAAAAGGTATAAGCAGAGACTGAAAATACCTACCCCTCAGTCAGTCAGTCAGGTTTTTTGGGAATGTTGGGATTTTTTATTCTGTCTTGAATGTCTGCTTGTGTGAATGAGAGGCCTTGAAAAAACAGACCAAGCGAGTGCGGGCTCCTGAGTAGCGCAGTTCCTGACCGGGCGACCGCGTTCAGGTCGCAAAAAGGAGGAAGCATTTGGTGTTCTCTGTTCTTACTGTTTGTTTTTTTGTCTCTGATTTTTGTTATCTGTTGAAACCGCAAGTTTCCCTTCTGGTATGATGTAAGATTATTCTGTTGAGTAAATTGTGACAGTTTACCTATTAAGAAAAGAAGAAAAAAGACGCAGAACACCTATGCCTAGTAACTTTAAATCACGAAAATGTCTCACTGATTTCAGGTTTTGTTTCAACACAGCGTGAACGAGCAGAGAGAGAGAAGGGGGGGTGGAATGATTGCTATCTACCCACTCTCTCCTGGGGCATCCCTGTGCTTACTTCTTTTCATCTCCGTTGTGATTGTACTGCTTATTCACTTCTTTCATCCTGGTGGAGAATTTGCTTTCTTTCTACGAGTTTATAATCAAATCCTGTGTTGAACTGAACTCTTATTTGAACATTTGGGGCTTGGCCTGGAGAGGGTTAAGTTCTTATTAACCCCTTTCGATCTCCTCAACTGTTTTTGGTTATACCTCAGCCCTGCCCGTAGTTCTAAGTTGATAGAAAAATTAAGGAAACTGCTTTTGTTTTTCCTTTAACCTTTAAAGTAGACGTTAAGAACCTTGAAGGACAATGTGGCATTCTGAGTTGGTCACCAGATTGCAACCTGAGAATGATTTAAATCCTGATTGAATAAGATGTTAATCGTGTTTGGATTTTATCTTTGATATATATTTGGTTCTCATTGTGTGAGCTATTGAAAACTAAAAAAAACAAAATTTTAAACTAAAGAGGGGATATATTGTGCACCTCATGGAGGACATAATTATCGTTCATAAATTACAGAAACAACAAAACTGAGCTGCAACTATGTTTATTTAGGATTTAACATTCTCAAACAACGTTTCGTTTTATTTAACCCTTAGTGTTTACGACTGCTCTGTTTTCCTTCAGCTGCATGGTAATTTACGGCTGCTTTGAAAGTCAGGATTATTTGGCTAAGATAACTCCAAGGCTGGCTTCAAAGCGCTGAGTAATTTGTCTTAAAAAAATAAATAATAATAATAACTTCTTTGGTTTCAAATCAGCTTAACACCAGTCACTGGTAAGGTTTTAATTTAAGTGAGAAAAAGTTCATCTTGCGGAGTGTTTGCATTCCAGATATTCACCAACCTTTTCATGAAAAACATATAAGTCATTTGAATGCATGTTTCCCCGAACTGTAAGATTTAAGGTAATTACTTTGAATTGTTAAGCTCTGTACTGATGACTAATGAACAGGTCAGTTAGCTACACTGACTTTTACGATATTGGTTTTTAAGATAAATTCATCTGTTTTTCTGTATTTGAATTTTGTGTGTCTGCGTTCAGAGCAAAAGGGTACCTTGTTTTTGGAAAGTCTTTTAAATCTCAGGTTCAGAAGTACAGTCTTAGACAGTTGTTATTTAGAATGAGCACATACATCCATTATGCTTATTGCAACCAATCTTAAGCTTATGTATTTTCCCTGACCAGTTCCTTTACATAGAATCCTGGTTAGAACCCTCTTGGATAAAACGTTGTTCTGAGGAGCAGTGCAGAATATTTTTAGCAATCATCCAAAGTAGTCAGAAATATAGAATGTGCCAGAAAACGAAAGTAGGAAAAAAAAAACCTGTTTGTTTATTCTGCCCCAGAATCTCCAGATATTCCACTCTGTCTGTCCCAATATCTTTATCGGCCAGTCCCCGCAGGGATTCATTTGCCAGTTCAGGGTCACTCACAGCCAGCGCCCGAGGACATGCCGATTGCTGTATACCTTCAGAAGTATGACTACCAGTAAATGGGCCTACAGCCGACCAGCCTTGTTTATGTGCCTTTTTCCACCACTGATTTACTGAACTGAAAAATGCATTATACCTCCTATGCTGAGAAGCCTTAGGATTTGATTGAACTAATGAACAATATTATGCAGACCAGTAGCCCAGGAGAATTTGCGTTTTTGGTCAGTCAGTCCCAGAGAGATATAAAACAGAAATTGGAGAAAATGGATGGATTTGCGGGCATGAATACAGCACAGTTAATGGAAGTTGATTAGAAAGTATGTGAAATGTAAGACTGAATGTGGCAGAGAAAGTGAATGTAAAATAAAAAGAAAGCAGATCATCTTGCTGCTGCTTTAATTGAACGACGTGGAGGAGATTCTCCTAATCAAAGGACCAGAGAATGTGTAAGGGGCCACAGAAGTAGCAGGCCTCCACTGGGTGCGAATCAGTGCACCCATTGCAGAAAAGAAGGACATTAGAGAAGTGAATGCCCGCATCTTAACTTCACCCCAGGAGGGGAGGAGGGAGTACTTGATTTTAGAGTTATGAAAGAATAAATCAAGCACAGTGTTCCAGCAAGAGAGGGAAGCAGCTATAGAGTGAGTGGCAGCCAAAAAGGGCTACAACATGGATGAAGACTAGGCCAGACCGGATTCCAAGTTTCCCTGGGTCCCCAGGAGCCTATGGTCAGTCTGAAAATAGGGGACCAATATATGGACTTTATGGGGGATACAGGAGCAGAATACTAAAGCCAGTAGCCCCTTTGTTTTCTCGATGCATCACCATTGTCAGAGCTACTGGGGCTAAGGCCACAAAGCCTTTCCTGCAGAACCGCATGTGTGAACTAGGGGGACAGAAAATAACGCACCAGTTCCTGTATATGCCTGAGTGCCCTATTCCACTTTTGGGCCGAGATCTGCTTGCAAAGCTCCAGGCACAGATATCCTTTGCTGAAGGGGGAGAAATGCAAATGACTGTGAACCCAAAGCCTGCTGGATTGATGGTGCTGACTGTTCCCCGAGAAGAGGAGTGGCGGTTCTATAGCACACCTCCAGTCAAGTCAACAAGTTCCTGTATACCCGCCAACCTTATAGCCCCACCTGAAGTATGGGCAGAAGATAACCCACCTGGCCTAGCGAAGAACATAGCCCCTGTCATTGTCACCCTCAAGCCAGGAGCGGAACCAGTGCATGTGAAGCAGTATCTAATTTCCCGAACAGCTAATGAAACTATTGAAGTATGGACTTCTGGAACACCCCCCTTCTCCCAGTTAAGAAGCCTGGGACAGGTGACTACCGCCCAGTGCAGGATCTAAGAAGAGTGAATGATGCAGCTGAAACTATACCCCCCCAGTGGTACCAAAATTCTTATATTCTCTTGGGACTGACCCCCGCTAAGGCTACTTATTTTACCATCCTGAACCTGGAAGATGCCTTTTTCTGCATACGCTTAGTCCCCACCAGTCAACTTTTGTTCGCTTTTGAATGGCGAGATCCCACAACAGGAAGGTGGGGCCAACTCACCTGGACTCGATTACCCCAAGGATTCAAGAATTCACCTACTCTCTTCAGTGTTGCCCTGAATCAGGATCTTTCAAGCTACTATGTGAACCCAGGAGAAAGGGTTCTTCTCCAGTATGTGGACAATTTGCTCATAACCACCAACTCAGAAAGTGAATGTCTACAGGCCACCAGTGAACTCTTGCACCTTTTTAATGAGGCTGGATATAAAGTCTCAAGAGCCAAGGCGCAATTATGTCAAACAAGTTAAATACCTAGGATTCCCGTTGTCCAATGGAATTCGACGCCTGGGACCCTTACCAGAATGCAAAGAAGCTATATGCAGTATTCCTATTCCAACCACCAGGAGGGAAGTGAGAGCCTTCTTGGGTGCCACAGGATACTGTTATATATGGATCCCCAATTTTGCGCTGCTAGCAAAACCATTGTATCACATTGTATCAAGCTACCAAATGAATGGAAAAGTCTCCATTGGAATGGGGACTTGAACAGGAATGCAGCCTTTCGATCTTTGAAAACCGCTCTGATGTTATCACCAGCCCTGGGTCTACCAGATGTCCAGAAAACCTTACAGTCTCTATGTTCATGAGTCGCAAGGAAATGTTCTAGGAGTGTTGACTCAATCTCTTGGACCTTGGCAACGGCCAGTAGCCTATTTGTCAAAACAATTGGATGTAGTTGCAAAAGGCTGGCCCCTTGTTTGAGAGCTGTTGCAAGCTACAGCCCTCCTAGTGAGCAAAGCTGACAAGCTCACTTTGAGACAGAATCTTCAAGTTACTGTACCACACTCTGTTCTAACCATTATGAAACACAAAGGAAACTTCTAGCTAATTCAAGAATGTTGAGGCATCAGAGTATGCTGTGTGAAAACCCCCAGATACAATTGAAGGTCAGTCAAGCTTTGAATCCTGCTACGTTGTTACCAGTTGGTCTTGACCCCCCTGATCATGACTGTTTAGAAACCATGGACACTGTATTCTCAAGCTGCCTGGGTTTGACTGATGTTCCTTTGGAGAACCCTGAACGGACTTTCTTTGTGGATGGAAGCAGTCTCATCATCAGTGGACATTGTTGTGCAGGGTATGCAGTGGTGACCCTTGATCTGGTAGTTGAGTCCTCAGCTCTGGCCCCAGGGACTTCAGTACAGAAAGCTGAACTGATTGCTCTCACTAGAGCACTGATAATAGGAAAAGGGCTCCGTCTAAATGTGTATACAGATTCCAAGTATGCCCTTACAACCTTGCATGCACATGGGGCCCTGTACAAAGAATGAGGGTGGATAACCTCAGGAAGCAAGTCCATTAAGTATGGCCCCGAGATATTGACAATATCTGATGCATACTGCCTACAGATCTCAGAATTTAGGAAAAGTAGAACGGATGAATAGAACCCTGAAATCTCAGTTGCCCAAACTTTGTCAAGAGGTTTACCTGAAGTGGCCCCAGGTCCTTCCTATAGCCCTTCTTAGGATATACTTGGCCCCTGATAAGTCTTTATTTATTTTATTTTATTTATTTATTTACATTCTCTTATATACCGTGCTATTCTGCATCAGTGTGGTTTACATTGAATAAACTGAAATTACATTGAACAGGGCATTATAACTTGGAGATAACTATTTTACAGGGAACATGGGCTATGGAGGGTTAAGTGGCTTGCCCAAGACCACAAGGAGCACCTGTGGGACTAGAAACCCCAGTCCTTCCAGCCCAAGATTGCTGTCCTCTAGTGGGATTTGAACCCCCGACCTTCTGGCCTGAAGTACCTTGCCCCAACCACTAGGCCACTCCTTCACTCTTTAGGAGTTTCCCCTTTTTGAGATTCTGTATGGAAAACCCCCGCCTATTGTATAGGGAATAAGAGGAGATATGAGACAGATAGGATCTGAAATTACTAGACAAGAACTATTGGTTTTAAGTTCTGTTTTGCAGAGTCTTCATACATGGGTGCAAGACCAGCTGCCCATCCATCTAACAGAACCCCTGCATCCTCTAAAGCCCGGGACTTCAGTATGGATTAAAGAGTGGAGAAAAGAACCGTTGGAGCCACACTGGAGAGGGCCCTACACTGTCATACTGTCTACCCCTACGGCAGTTAAAGTTGCGAAGCTCGCATCTTGGATCCACCACAGTCTGTTGAAGCCGGCTGCACCTATTGATCCTCAGCTTTGGACCTCAACGAACCATCCTGACTCGCCCCTGCGTCTTACCCTGAGGCGGCAGGGACCATCGGTGTAGACTCGACAGCCCTACTCTTATCACATGTCGTGGAAGCTGACAGGTCTATGCACGGCAGAAGCTGTGAAGGAGGAAGTACCTGAGTAAAAGAAAAGACTTTCAGTTCTATATAGAGACTTATTGAAGTAGTGTAGCTATGATGAATATGCTTGTCTATATTGCGGTATTCCTGGGGCCCTTTAGAATGACTTCCTCTATACCCCCTTGTATCCCCTGCATAACCACCACCCAAACAGGAGTAAAAATTACCCAAACTCTGCTCTACCACTCACACTACAGCTGCACCGGTTCTGTTAGCCAATGTGAATATAATGGTACAGAATTGAGTATCTGTACGATAGGGAAAACCAAGACTTGTTCTAACCCACACCAGAGTCCAACCTATCAGGTTATCGAGGTTCGCTCCCACTCAGCGGTGGGCTACCTCCTTAATTTCACGAAGATATCCTCCCCCACTAGCCCGGCCTCTCTCTTTTTCGATGCTTGTGCAGCCATAAATGGCAGCAAATGGCACAAGGGAAGGTGTGGTTCCCTTAGCCAGGAACGCACCTATACACACAATGACAAATACATACTAGGGCCCAGCTACTTGGGCAGACGATGGGACTTGGGGATACCGCACTCCTGTTTATATGTTAAATCGTATTATCCGCTTACAAGCTGTTGTAGAAATTATAACTAACGAGACTGGTAAAGCATTAACCCCCCTGGCAAAACAAAACACCCAGATGCGCACTGCTATTTACCAAAACCGGTTGGCCCTTGATTACCTATTGGCCACTGAGGAGGGTGTCTGTGGAAAATTCAATCTGACTAATTGCTGTTTGCAGATTGATGATCAAGGCCATGTCATTGAAGAAATAGCCGACCGTATGCGGAGGCTAGCTCATGTACCTGTTCAGACATGGCACGGACTGGAGCTAAATGGATGGTTTAGTTCTGTATTCACAGGGGTGGGGGGCTTGAAAACTTTTGTAAGTGCCGTTCTCCTAATGTTAGCTTTATGTATACTTCTGCCATGTTTTCTACCCCTTTGCCTACGCATGTTTACCTCTATTATTGATAGTATAGTTGAACGGAAGACTGCAGCCCGAGTATTAGCTATGTGGAAGTATCAGGCCTTACCTCAAGAGGCGGCCACAGTCTAGGATAGTACTTAATGTGTGATTTTTATCTCACCCCTTTCTGGAGGGGTGACAATAATCAAAATGGGGGAATGTGGTAGCCCCCAGAAATTAGCTAGGCCTCTGGTATGCCTCATGCATAGAAATGTATCTATAGCACTACTGAATTACCCACCCCCACTTGAGACTAGGGCTGGAGTGGAGAAAGAGTAGCCAATAGAAGGGTCACTGCTTTAGTAGCCAATAGAGAATTTACTTTGATTTAATGATGAAAATGGATATGTGAGACTGTATATAAGCAAGCTGCGAGCGTACCTCGTGGCTCAGCCTTTGTTATTGGATTTGTTCCAGCTGAGACTGTGTGACACATTAAAACTTGATTTGAATTCTGCAAACTGACACCTGGTATAATTCTTTGAATACAATCAGCCACAACAGTTTCTCCTCAGTTTATTTAGAATCTGAGATAGACTACAACTCAAAGGGGAAGGCAAAAGGTTCTGAGGACTTATCCTGCTGTCTATAGAGAAAATGAAGTTACTCACCTATAGCAGATGTTTTCTATGGACAGCAGGATAAGTCCTCACATTTGAGTGATATCACTGATGAAGTCCACATAAGAACTCTTTCAGTTATTTTTCCAGAAACCTTTAGAAGTTCTCTGCACATGCACACCTGAATTGTGGTAGGCGAAGGTCTATGATCCATGCTGCTTGAACTAAGCAGGCAGGCCTAAGCAGCTTGACCTGTAAATGAAGCCTGTGGCTAGGCCCGGAGGAATGAAAAACCCTTTGAATGCTGTCCCCATAGAATCGAAACTTAACTAAGCATAATCAAGCATAGCTAAGCAGAATCGAAACTTAGGAGAAATAGAAAAACTGCTTTAATTGGTACTGATAAGAATGTGAGAAGCTTCTATGTAATTAATTAACTCTGTTGAAAGAAAGGTTACAGTGCCCTGCTTTCGCACATATTCCAGCCAGCTAGTGACCTTGGAGAAGAGATATATCAAGAGCCTAAGAACTGACCATTGTAATGAGGGCTGTAAGGGGGGGAAACAGGTGCTGAGCCCAGACAAAGGTCCTCATTGGATAACTACGTAAAGGCACCGGGACCAATAGATGGGGCGAAAGGGGTTACCGGGACCAATGAAAAGTTTGCCTATGTCTAGACTGGAGAAGAACAGTATAAAAGTTGTTGTTTTACTAATAGCCATGGCTCAGCCATTTTGAATGTGATTCTGCTTGAGTCTTGTGCACAATAAATGATTTGGACCTTTTGAACAGACTCCTGGTATTATTGGATTGTTTGCGCTCTGCCGCTACAGAATAGTTTAGGCAACTCCAAGAGAAGGAGGTAGGATAGTGAGGACTTATCCTGCTGTCCATGCAGAACACCTGATACACGTGAGTAACTTTGTTTTCTCCATGAACAAGCAGAAGCCCTCACATTTGGGACTTCCTAGCTACAGGTTGCCTCAACAGAAGAAGGCAACCACAAAATCCCAATATTTATAGGCTATACCAAAAGAACGTTTTTTATCAGACCGAGCAATCCCATTACGGTACAGTCACCATATTTCACCAATGCATAGGTTCTTTTTACTATTTTTATAAAACACATCTTTTTATAAAAATCCTATCAAAAAGAGTTTTAATTGTTTGAAGGTACTGAAGTCAACTGAATCTCATAGCTTCCATTCAGACAACCAACACAGTGCTATGTTTCAGATGATAGATATTCGTCCTACTTCGGGGTGATCAAAATTTAGCTGAATTCTTTGCACAGAAAACAATTCTTCATCCTCCAGTTGACAAGACACAGCCTTTTACAGCAGCTTAATCCTCTTTTTTTTATCCATATTGATGGCAACATGGCTCAGTGTCTGACTTCACTCTCTCTTCCAGCTCTGGTAAGCTATGAGCCAACCTACTCAAATAAGAGTAATTGCACCTGATTACACTGAAACCAACAAATCAAATTAATATAATCCAAGCAATCTCTAAATTTAAACCAATATTGGATGGATTCCCAATATTGAATTTAAAGATCCATCTGAAACCCCCCCTAAAGGTGGGTGTTTCAGAGTGTGCTGAATAATGTAGAATGAAAGGGCAAATGGTCACTGTATGCTACTGAAGAGGTCAGATGTGGGACAACATTAAAAGAGCAGTCACTAGGCTAGCAGAGCTGAAAAGTAAACATTTAGGGAGATATGCAAATCACTGCCTGTGCTGAAGGAGCAAGGGTAAGATTTGCTCACATTTATATTATGAAGATTTTACTTTAAATCTTTAGGGAATAAAGTAGGGGAATAAAATGCACACACTAGATAGGAGGTGGAGAAGTAAATTCTGGAGCTGGTGGAAATTGCTCACTCTAAGAGAAATGATATCATTTGGCAAAGGCACCTGCAGCCCTGTGCAGAAAAGAGTTAGAAAACATGTATTTGTGATATAGATATGTCAGGTCTCTTTATGTAAAAAAACTTAATTTTCATCTGTGTGGGAAAAAAGTAACTTCCCCCTGCTGTGCAGGTCTTCCTCCTGAGGATGGTACTAGAAAACATCCTGAATTCTTAGGTGGCTCAGAATGAAGATAGGAGCTTGACCTTCATTTGAGAGGGGAAGAGGGAACGCCCCTTGCTGCACATGCTCTCTTTCTGAAAATGGTGCTGGAAAGCCTCCTAAGAGCCTAAGCTGGCTCAGGGTGAAGATGGGGTGGATGGTCTCCTCCCAACCCAGGGAGAAGAGATGGCAGTGAAGAGACTCTGGGAAGCCTAATCCAGGTTTTCTCTCACTTGGTTTGCAGCTTGTCGTGCTGTGAGGGCTTGCGTGCATCAGTGATGCTGAGAGCTAAACTATCGGTAGTTTAACTACTGGCAGGGTCTCCCAAGATGGACAGGTCTCAGCTGAGGTGCTGTGGCAGGTGCAGGCCTGTGACCCACGGTGTCTGACATAGGCAGGCCAGCATGGCTAGCTTGACCTGTAAATGAGGCCTGTGGAGAGGCATATAGGATTGCACATCCCCCAATATGCTGCTATTGCAAGATAGAACTCAGTAGAAATATTAAATTAGCTTAGGTAAGCAGAACTGCAGAGCTGAGAAATGGAAAAATACAGAAAAGACATGTTTAAAAGTTACTGATAAGAAAAAGTACATCTGCACAGAAATAATGAGGAGTGCTGACAGATGAGTTACAGAACCTCACTCTTCTGTATGCACAAATTGGTTCTATAACCTTGAGAGTGTGAAAGTAACAAGTTGATGAACTGACCATTGTAATTGGGACTGGAAGGGGGGCATGCAGGTGGCATGCCCACAGAAGGGACATAATTGGATAAACTTATCAGTACCGGGACCAATGGAAGAGGTACGGGAGGTTACCGGGACCAATGAAATGTTTTTCTATACCTAGAATGGAACAGAAGTCTATAAAAGTTGTTGTAATGCTTGAAAGCTTTGCTCAGCCATTTTGAAATTGACTTGCTTGAGACTTGTGCACAAATAAATGATTTGGACCTTCTGAACAGACTCCTGGTATCATTGGTTTGTCTGCGCTTTGCTGCTACATATTCCTTGGTGCGTTGGCCGGGAAGTTGTGGAATCAAAGTGTATATAGGGCAATATACCACGACTTTCCGCCTCTATAGGCTTGGTCCTGCCGGGATCGCGCCCTTCCGACGAGGGCCGCTCCCTGGCGCCACCGGTCCCTTGTATCGGAGGGAGCTGGTCAGACCTCGGCGGGTGCCGGGCCCGGTTGGAGCCAACGCCTCGAACCCGAGTGAGGGGAGTCCGAGGTCCAACTCATGCGCCTGCTTGGGAAGTTTGAGGACCGGATCCGGTGAGTATAGTTTTGATTTTGGGTCTAGACAGAAATAGAAAGAGCAGTACTGCTATTGGAATTTGGAATTTGTAATCTCGAGATATTGGGAATTGGTAAGAGAGCATGATCAACTCTCAAGGAAGAGCCGAGTAACCTGGCATGGGAATTCGCTGGGTGAAACCCTCATCCTTTTTGTAATTGGGAAAAAGACTAGTCAGAACAGATAGAAACGAATGCATTCTGGGATACGTTGCTAGCATGATTGTGTGAACGAAGTGTGAATGAGAGGTCTGGCAGCATGGACCAAGTGAAGGCAGACCCCTGATTAGCGCATTTCCTGACCGGGCGACCGCGTTCAGGTCGCGAAAAGGGGGAAGCGATTGTCGTCTTGTCTTGTTATTTGTATTCCCTATACGTTTCCAGGACCGTGAGGACCCCTTACCCACGGTCCGCCCTCCTTTTCCCTTCTGTCTGTTGTTGCGCGCACACATCGAAATGGGAGGGGCAGGGTCTACTAGAAACACTCCATTAGAATGTATGATCGCACATTTTAAAGAGGGATATTCAGGAGATTATGGTATTAAAATGACAGCAGCCCGTTTGCAGATTTTGTGTACTAGGGAGTGGCCCGATCTAGACCCCATCTGGCCCCGAGAGGGAACGTTCACTGTAGAGATTATTCAGTCAATACACCGTAGAGTGCGGGTAGCGCACCCCGATCAGTACCCCTATATAGATTCCTGGTTAAGTATTTGTGAAGATCCGCCCTCCTGGGCGCAGCGCTGTTATGAGGAACAGTGCAGAATAATGTTAGCTAAAACAGATTCTAGACAGAAAACGGAACAGCCTAGAATGAAAGAGCAGGATAAGAAAGCCAAGAAGAAGCCCATCTTGGTAGATCCTGATTCCCCAGAAATAGTCCTCAGGCAGCCCCGAACCCCAGGTCCAGTAAGAGTAGCCCGGTGTCCTGCCCCAGAACCCCAGAGACGGCCAGAGCCGAGGCGGGACCCAACCCCTGATCCCCCTCCTAGAGGAGAGAAAGAGGAAGAGTTAGTGGAAAGAGAAGAGGAGGACATAAAAGACGAGTCAGAAGTGGAGATAGAAGAAGGAGAAAGAGAGAATTCCCTGGAAGAGGAGGACAGTGTACAAATAATCGAGAAAGCCAGCGCTAGCACTAGCACGCCAGTGAAAGAGAAACCCAAAGCAAAACCTGTTGAGAAAAAGAAAGCGACTCCTGCAAAGGCAACGACAATAACCCTTAGATCCCAAAAGACACCCATGGCAGCCAAACTGTTTCCCTTACGGCAAGTCCCGGGAGTGCCCGTAAAGAATGATAATGATGAAGTGGTAGCGGGACCCCTAACTTATGTGTATATTCCTTTTTCTACAACTGATTTATTAAATTGGAGGTCGCATTATGCCTCCTATACTAGTAAGCCCCAGGAGCTGACAGAATTAGTAACTAGTATTATGGAAACTCACCAACCCACTTGGCCAGATTGCCGTCAGCTCCTGACCACCCTATTCACAACAGAAGAACGAGCGAGAATTAGAAAAGCAGCTATTGAATGGATGGCAGAAAACCCAGTAGCTCCGGCACAGGGGCAGAATATAATAGACCGTAGGGAAGCAGCTCAGAGAGAATTCCCGAATGAAGACCCCCAATGGGATCCAAATACAGATGAAGGATCCACAGCCCTAGCCCGTTTTCGCCAAGGCTTTTTACAAGGCCTGAAAAGGGGGGGCCAAAAAGCTATGAACCTTTCCAAAGTTGCAGGAGTTATCCAAGGGATAGATGAGAGCCCAGCAGATTTTTATGAAAGATTAACTGAAGCATACAGAATGTATACTCCCTATGATCCCGAGGCACCAGGAAGTTTATGTATGGTGAATTCTGCTTTTGTAAACCAGTCTCAACCAGACATTAGACGTAAATTACAGAAATTAGAAGGGTTTGCGGGCATGAATGCAACACAGTTACTGGAAGTCGCTCATAAAGTGTATGTGAATCGTGATACTGAAAGACAGCGAGAATGTGATAGAAAGATGAAGAAGAAAGCTGATTTTTTGGCTGCGGCCATAGTTGAAAAGAAAAGGGGAGGTGTCCCTAGTCGAAGGAGCAGAGGAAGAGGGCGGGGTCAAGGCGGAGGCCGGACCCAGAGACTAGGCGTGAACCAATGCGCCTATTGCAGAGAGGAAGGACATTGGAGAGATACGTGCCCGCAACTCGAAGACGCCCAGCAAGATGACGACAACGATCATCAGTGGCGAGAAGAAAGACGAGGCCGCCCCCGAGGCCGAGGAGGAGCCAATCGAGAACAATACCAGCGAGAGAGAGGAGGAGCCATTCAAGCATTGGCCACACCAGCCCATGATGAGGATGACGTGGATTAGGACAGACCGGGCTCCAAGTTTGCTTTAGGTCTCCAGGAGCCTATGGTCGGAATACAAATAGGAGACCAAATTATGAACTTTATGGTTGATACTGGAGCAGAGCATTCAGTAATAGACAAAAAGATAGCCCCATTCACTACAAAAGCAGTCACCATTATAGGAGCAACTGGTGCCAAAGCCACAAAGTCTTTTCTTCAAAACCGAATATGCAGTCTAGGAGGACAGCAAGTAACTCATCAATTCCTTTACATGCCCGAATGTCCAGTACCACTACTGGGACGAGATATGCTAGCCAAGCTTCAAGCACAAATATCTTTCTCTGAGCAAGGAGAAATGCAAATGACAGTAAATTCCCAAGCCAAACCAGCAGGAGTAATGCTGCTGACAGTTCCCCGAGAAGAAGAATGGAGGTATTACGTTGATGATTCCATCCAAGACACCTATTTTGAACAAACTTTGAAAAGTATTGATGCACCACCTGGAGTATGGGCAGAAGGCAGTCCCCCAGGCCTAGCCAAGCATATAGCTCCAGTGATTGTAACCCTCAAGCCTAGTGCTACACCAGTGCACGTCAAACAGTACCCTCTCCCAAGAGCCGCAATTGAAGGCATCCATCGCCACCTACAAAGATTGCTCGAGTATGGCCTACTAAAAGTATGTCAATCCCCATGGAACACCCCACTTTTGCCAGTAAAGAAACCTGGGACAGATGATTATCGCCCAGTGCAAGATTTGAGAAGAGTGAATGATGCAGCTGAAACTATACATCCAGTTGTACCCAATCCTTACACTCTTCTAGGACTGATACCTGCTGAAGCTACCCATTTCACTGTACTGTATTTGAAAGATGCATTCTTTTGCATAAGATTAGCCCCTGTAAGCCAAATATTGTTTGCATTTGAATGGCAGGACCCCATCTCTGGAAGAGGGGGCCAACTCACCTGGACAAGATTACCCCAAGGATTCAAGAATTCACCTACCATCTTTAGTGCTGCACTAAATCAAGACCTTTCAAGCTATCCAGTAGCCCCGGGGAAGAGAGTGCTTCTTCAATACGTGGATGATCTGTTGATAGCTGCCGTATCAGAAAGTGAATGTATACTAGCCACCAAAGACCTCTTGCAGTTACTAGATGAAGCTGGATACAAAGTTTCCAGAGCCAAAGCACAGCTATGCCAAAAAGAAGTGAAATACTTGGGTTTTCATATTACCCAAGGAAGCAGAAGATTAGGCAGAGAAAGAAAAGAAGCAGTATGCAGAATTCCAACTCCAACAACCAGAAAGCAGGTCAGAGCCTTTCTGGGAGCGGCAGGATATTGCCGAATCTGGATACCCAACTTTGCCCAAATTGCCAAACCACTATATGAAGCCACAAAAGGAGAAGAGAAGTCACCACTGGAGTGGGGACTTGAGCAGGACACAGCCTTCCAGAAGTTAAAAGAAGAATTGATGTCATCACCAGCACTTGGACTACCAGATGTCCACAAACCTTTCCACTTGTTTGTACATGAAGCACAGGGAAATGCCCTAGGCATGTTGACTCAGAAATTAGGAAATTGGGAGCGACCTGTAGCCTACCTATCGAAACAATTGGACCCTGTGGCCAAAGGATGGCCACCTTGCTTGAGAGCAGTTGCAGCTACAGCACTACTAGTGAGCGAAGCAGACAAGCTCACATTAGGACAGAACATACGAGTCACTGTGCCACATGCAGATGTGCCCATAGACAATCCCGACCAGATCTATTATGTTGATGGGAGCAGTCTCATCCTCGATGGACGACGCTGTGCCGGATATGCAGTCGTCACTCAACACGAAGTAGTTGAATCATCAGCTCTAGCCTCAGGCACATCAGCCCAGAAAGCCGAATTGATAGCACTCACCAGAGCATTGTTGTTAGGAGAAAAACTTGTGCTAAATGTATATACAGATTCCAAATATGCCTTCACCACTTTGCATGCCCATGGAGCTCTCTATAAAGAAAGAGGACTCATCACATCCGGAGGAAAATCAGTCAAGTATGGTCCCGAGATATTGATGTTACTTGATGCAGTTTGGGCCCCAACACGTGTAGCTGTCATGCATTGTAGAGGACATCAAGCAGGAAAAGGAGAAGTTGCCCGAGGAAATAGATTTGCAGATGCCTCAGCACGACAAGCAGCTATGACAGGACAAATTGCCCCACAAGCTATGCCAATGCAAGCAGCATTGTTTCCAGTACCCTTGAATCTATGGACCCCACGATATACCACCAAAGAATTGGATTACTATTGTGACAGAGAAAATGGAGTACTGAAAGATGGATGGATTGAGCTGCCACCAGAAGAGGGCAGTCAACCTCCAGGACGAATAGTAATTCCTGAACTGTTAGGACCATCCTTTGTCAAAGCTTTCCACGAAGCCACCCACTATGGGAAGAGTGCTATGGAGAAAGCACTCAGACCACATTTCTACATCCCTCTGATGACAACCATATCAGCCTCAGTAGCACGTCAGTGTGTAACTTGTGCCAAAAATAATGCCAAGCAAGGCCTTATTACAGCACCCCGAGTTCAGTCAGGAGGTGTCACCCCCATGCACAACCTCCAAGTTGATTTTACCGAAATGCCAAAAGCCAATGGATACCATTATCTACTAGTATTAGTTTGTACTTTCTCTGGGTGGGTAGAAGCATTCCCAACCAGAACTGAGAAAGCCCGAGAAGTTACCAAAGTCTTAATGAGAGAGATTGTCCCCAGATTTGGAATCCCAGCAGTAATAGGGTCAGACAATGGACCCTCATTTGTCTCCCAAGTTACTCAGCAGTTAGCAAAAGCTTTGCAGATACAGTGGAAACTCCACACTGCATACAGACCCCAGAGTTCAGGGAAAGTTGAGCGAATGAATCGTACCTTGAAAGCCCAAATATCTAAGCTTTGTCAGGAGACACACTTGAAATGGCCCCAAGTGCTCCCCATAGCTTTACTCAGAATACGCTCAGCCCCTGTAAAGTCAACAGGATTTTCCCCTTTTGAAGTTTTGTATGGTAAACCCCCACCAATAGTGCAGGGAGTCAAAGGAAGTTTAGCCCAGATTGGTTCAGAAGTAACCAGACAAGAACTCCTAGCTCTTAGTTTTGTTCTGCAGACTCTCCATGCGTGGATCCAAGACCAGTTGCCTATCAACTTGACGGAACCCTTGCATCCCTACCAGCCTGGAACTTCGGTGTGGATCAAAGATTGGAAGAAGATACCGTTGGAACCCCATTGGAAGGGACCGTACACCGTCATCCTGTCTACCCCAACTGCAGTAAAGGTAGCCGAGATCGACGCCTGGATCCACCACAGCAGAGTCAAGCCCGCCGCCGATCCTGAACCAGAGCAGTGGACAGCAGAACAGCACCCTGATGTACCCTTGCGAGTTACTTTGAGACGGCAACCAGCAGCATAGACACATCATCACAAGTGCTTTGCAGTAGCCAAGTCTTTCGAAGAGGATTGCTGTTTTCCATGCAGCAACAGTTTTGTTTCAACGAACCCAATTTGTGTGTGATTTGACACACTACTTTGAGACTACATTGACTAAGCCAGACTTCACAAGCCAACTGAATTGCTTAGTTGGTTAATGTGTACTGGACAACTTGAGGATCTTCAATCAACACTCAGCACCCGTTAAATTGCTTCATTAGCAAACGGGACGAAGAATAAAAGACCGTCGTGATCAAGATCAGCAAGCTGAGGATTCAGAAGAACTCCAATCAACATCAACATGTATCTTTGTTTTTGCTTTGCCTTGGTTGCCCTCTTTGGAGGTTTTGAACTGACTTATGCTTTACCTCCATGCACTGCTTGCATTACTTCTACTAGAACTGGACTGAAAGTAACTCAGACTTTGCTTTACCATTCTTACTATACCTGCAAGGGAACAATAACTCGGTGTATCTATAACACCACTGAACTAAATGTTTGCACTCATGGCAAAATCAAAGCATGCTATAATCCGCATCAGAATCCATCCTATTACACGTTGGAAATAAGATGGAAGGATGCAGATGGACCTATATTAGCTGCTACACCACCACTTAAGGACATTACTAAACCTGCTGTTTTGAATTTTGATGCATGTAATGCCATTAATAGAGATAGTCAGTCCACCTGTGGTACATGGGAGAAAGCGTATCGAAATGACCATAAGTACATGTGTCCAGAAGGTGCCACAGGATGGAGAAAGTGTACAGGTAAAAAGGAACCAGGCTATAGTACTGCCCCAGCAGCAGACTACTATTGCCCGTATTGGGAATGTGTTTTCTATGCTACCTGGAACACTGGTATAACTGATGAGAAAATAGATAAGCGGATGGCTACTCTAACCAAGCCAACCACAAATGATAAATGTCAGAAAGATGCTTGCAACCCCTTACACTTGCGTGTACATAATCCCCATGCATGGAAACAAGGATATAAGTTTGGTTTACGCATTGCTGGAGGAGCAATAGATCCAGGGACCATTGTGTATATCAGATTGAATACTCAAGCCCACAAGTCATCTAAATATCATATTCATAATACCTTTTATGAAGCTATGCATGTAAATAAGTTTGAGATCCCTCACCCTTCACAGAATTTGTTTCTAGAATTAGCCGGAGCAGTAGTATCTAGTCTTAAGATCACAGATTGTTATTTCTGTGGCGGAACCCAAATGGGAGACCAATGGCCCTGGGAAGCCCAAGAATTGAATTATTCCATGATTTACAATCAGACTGAATTACACAAGACTACCAGTGAATGGGTGTTAGCGCACTCAATCGTTGGACGTCTTTGCTATGCCAGAACTGGACCCCAGTTCACCCAAAAGGTAGGACAGCTGGTCTGTCTTAGCCAGAAATACTATAATGCCACGACCAAAAAGACAGCATGGTGGTCAGGAATCAGACATCCTGAACCTCCTAACCCATTAGCTAGATTTCCTGAACTTGCAGGTCTATGGACTAACATTGCCAAAGTCCAAGCCTGGCAAGCCCCACCTGGCCTATATTGGATCTGTGGAAACCGAGCATATGCACAACTCCCATCCCGCCACACTGGGGAGGAGCATGTGTCTTAGGAACCATCAGACCTTCTTTCTTCCTGTTGAACACTGAACATGGAGAACAATTAGGATACCCTGTATACACTACCCACAGACACAAAAGAGCATTGAGACAGAAAAGAGAAGCCTTACAGATAGGCAAATGGGAAAAGTGGCAGGGTGATGATTGGCCACCAGAAAGAATTATTGAATATTATGGACCTGCCACTTGGAATGATGATGGTATGTATGGTTATCGCACCCCAATTTATATGATTAATCGTATTATTCGCTTACAAGCAGTAGTTGAAATAATAACCAATGAAACTAGTCATGCTCTTACGCTCTTAGCTAGACAAAGTACTCAGATGCGCACTGCTATATACCAGAATCGCTTAGCACTTGATTATTTTCTAGCAGCTGAAGGAGGAGTATGTGGTAAGCTGAATTTAACTAATTGCTGTTTGAAAATAGATGATAAAGGTCAAGTAGTTGAAGAAATTGCTAAAGATATGCAAAGACATGCTTATGTGCCAGTACAGACTTGGCACGCATTGAAATTTCCTAACTGGTTTGCTAACCTTTTCTCTTGGCTGGGAGGATTTAAGACTTTCATTGTTTTAGTACTAATCCTTGTTGCTGTTATCTTCTTATTACCATGTTTAATCCCATGTTGTATGCGTTCCATTCATAGTGCTATTGATACCACAGTAGAGCGGAAGACCGCAACTAAAATAATGGCTTTATATAAAGCTAGTCCCAGTAGAAATCCTTCAATCATGATGTGATTCTTCTAAAAAGTGATTTAATTCTCACACCTTATTGAGTAATAGGGTGAGATTAATCAAAGGGGGGAATGTGGCAGGTGCAGGCCTGTGACCCACGGTGTCTGACATAGGCAGGCCAGCATGGCTAGCTTGACCTGTAAATGAGGCCTGTGGAGAGGCATATAGGATTGCACATCCCCCAATATGCTGCTATTGCAAGATAGAACTCAGTAGAAATATTAAATTAGCTTAGGTAAGCAGAACTGCAGAGCTGAGAAATGGAAAAATACAGAAAAGACATGTTTAAAAGTTACTGATAAGAAAAAGTACATCTGCACAGAAATAATGAGGAGTGCTGACAGATGAGTTACAGAACCTCACTCTTCTGTATGCACAAATTGGTTCTATAACCTTGAGAGTGTGAAAGTAACAAGTTGATGAACTGACCATTGTAATTGGGACTGGAAGGGGGGCATGCAGGTGGCATGCCCACAGAAGGGACATAATTGGATAAACTTATCAGTACCGGGACCAATGGAAGAGGTACGGGAGGTTACCGGGACCAATGAAATGTTTTTCTATACCTAGAATGGAACAGAAGTCTATAAAAGTTGTTGTAATGCTTGAAAACTTTGCTCAGCCATTTTGAAATTGACTTGCTTGAGACTTGTGCACAAATAAATGATTTGGACCTTCTGAACAGACTCCTGGTATCATTGGTTTGTCTGCGCTTTGCTGCTACAGTGCCAGACAAAGACAAACCACCCATCTGGGCAGCAGCAGAATGGGATAGTGTTGACGGCGGAGGATCACATTTCTGTGACAACGGCAACAACACCAAACTTAAACTGCGCGGAAGGAAGGCCCAGCAATCTACTTCTGTATCTTGCCATGAAAACCCAATGGATAGTTACAACAAAACAAATTGTGCTATGGTGCTGGAAGATGAGACTCCCAGGTCGGAAGGCACTCAACTAGCTACTGGGGAAGAGCTGAAGACTTTTCAGAGTAAAGCCAGCATTTATGATGTGGTTGGATCAAAGCCCTCGGGAAGTCTGACTGCTGATGTAGCTGCGCATGAAATGAGAGTCAGAAGCTGTAAAGATGTCTTACACATTGGAACATGGAACGTACGAAGCATGAACCAAGGGAAGTTGGAGGTGGTCAAGAATGAAATGGAACGTGTACAACTTGATCTGTTGGGTGTCAGCGAACTGAAATGGACTGGCATCGGGCACTTTGCATCAGATGATCACATGGTCTACTATGCTGGAAATGAAAGACAAAGAAGAAATGGTGTTGCATTTATAATAAAGAAGAAACTTGCAAGAACTGTAATGAAATACAATGCAGTCAGCGAACGCTTAATCTCTATTCGTCTACGAGGATTGCCTATCAACACAACTATAATTCAAGTATATGCCCCAACAACAGCTGCAGAAGAGAATGAAATTGAAGAGTTCTATGAACAAGTACAAGCTGAAATTGACAGAACATGCAAACAGGATATCCTGATAGTCATGGGTGACTGGAACGCAAAAGTTGGCAACAAAGAAGAAGGCAAAGTAGTTGGAAAATATGGACTTGGCAACAGAAATGAAGCTGGAGAAAGATTGATAGAATTCTGCAAGACCAATGATCTATTCATCTCAAACACCTTCTTCCAGCAACACAAGCGACGACTGTACACATGGACTTCACCCAATGGATTGTATAAAAATCAAATTGACTACATCTGTGGAAGTCAACGATGGAAAAGCTCTGTAACATCAACAAAGACAAAACCTGGAGCTGACTGTGGTACAGATCATCAACTACTAGTATGCAAACTCAAGCTAAAGTTGAAAAAGAGCAAACCACTCATGAATGCACCAAAATATGACCTTGAGAATATACCACTGGAATTTAAAGACTGCCTGCAAAATCAATTTGCTGCTTTAGATACAAATGACAGAGCTCCGGAAGAGTTATGGAATGACATCAAGAAGGTTGTGCTGGAAGAAAGCGAGAAGTCTCTACAAAAGGTGAAAAAGAAAAAAACGGCCAAAATGGATGACAGAAGAAACTCTGAAAATTGCCCAGAAACGCAGAGAAGCTAAAGCCAAAGGAGAAAGAAAGACAATCGCAGAACTCAACAGAGATTTCCAACGTGCAGCAAGACAGGACAAGGAAAAGTACTACAATGACACTTGCAAGGAAATAGAAGCAGAAACTATTAGAGGAAGAACAAGATCGGCTTTCCTAAAGCTGCGAGAGTTAAAGAAAAAGTTCCAGCCTCGAATTGGAATGTTACAAGATGCTCAAGGTTCTATGTTGAATGATGCTGAGAAGATCAAGAAAAGGTGGAAGGAATATACAGAGTTTTTATATGATAAAGATCAAGTGGACCAACAGCCGTTTCAACCTATACCTTATGATCAGGAACCATTGGTGATGAAAGAAGAAGTTGAAGCAGCATTGAAAGCCTTATCAAAGAACAAAGCACCAGGCATTGATAGCATTCCCATAGAAGTATTGCAGCAATCTGATGCAGCTGTTACCGTACTTACAAGGCTCTGCCAAGAAATATGGAAGACAACATCATGGCCAACTGACTGGAAAAGATCTGTGTTTATACCAATACTAAAGAAAGGTGATCCAACTGACTGTGGAAATTATCGCACAATCGCTCTGATCCCACATGCCAGCAAGATTCTACTGAAGATTATTCAAAAGAGACTACAGCCATACCTAGAACAAGAACTACCTGAAGTGCAAGCAGGGTTCAGGAAAGGGCGAGGAACGAGAGACATCATTGCGGATGTGAGATGGATCCTTGAAAAGACTAAAGAATACCAAAAGGATATCTATTTGTGCTTTATCGACTATAGCAAGGCTTTTGACTGTGTAAACCATGAGAAACTCTGGGCCACATTAAGAAGCATGGGTATACCAGAACACCTGATCGTTCTCTTGCGTAATCTGTACATTGATCAAGAAGCAACAGTTCGAACGGAACAAGGAGAAACAGAATGGTTTAAAATAAGCAAAGGTGTAAGACAAGGCTGCATACTTTCCCCCTACCTGTTTAATTTATATGCAGAACAAATCATCAGAGAAGCAGGACTGTATGAAGACAACAGAGGTGTGAAGATTGGTGGAAGACTCATCAACAACCTTCGCTATGCTGACGATACCACATTACTGGCTGAAAGCGAAGATGATCTGAAACATTTGCTTCTCACAATCAAAGAACATAGTCTCAAAATGGGCCTGCACCTTAATGTAAAGAAGACAAAGATCATGACAACTGGCATAATCAACAGGTTCATCGTTGAAGGAGAAGAAATTGAAATTGTGAACAACTTTAACCTACTTGGATCAACTATCAATAAAGAAGCAACAAGCAGTCAAGAAATCAGACGACGCATTGCTCTTGGCAGAATGGCTATGAAAGACCTAGATAAGATTCTCAAGAGCAGAGATGTGTCTCTCCATACAAAGATTCGACTTGTTCAAGCCATGGTATTTTCAATAACATCATATGGATGTGAAAGCTGGACAGTGAAAAAGACAGACAGGAAGAAAATTGATGCCTTTGAATTATGGTGCTGGCGGCGAATACTGTGTATACCATGGACTGCCCGAAGAACAAACAAGTCGGTACTAGAGGAGATCATACCTAAGCTTTCTTTAGAAGCTCAGATGACAAGACTTCGACTTTCATACTTCGGACACATCATGCGAAGAGAGAGATCATTAGAGAAAGACATCATGCTTGGCAAGATAGAAGGTCAACGCAAAAGAGGAAGGCCAGCAATGAGATGGATCGCTACAATAACAGCAGCTACGGGTACCAGTCTGTCGTCAATGAGCCGCCTGACTGAAGACCGAACACAATTTAGGATAGCTATCCAGAGGGTCGCCATGAGTCGACTCTGACTCGACGGCACTTAACAACAAAAAATCCAGGTTTGGGAGTCTAGTGGCACTTCAACTCGAGAGAATTGTAGCGGCACAGAATCCAGGTTTGGGAGTCCAGCAGCGCATCAGCTCAAGAGAGAGCTGCAGAGGCAGAGAATCAAGGAGCTGGAAGGGCCCAGCAGCAGATCAGCTCATTGGGGAGCTGCAGCAGGGGAAAATCAGCTCCAGAGGGACTGCAGTGGAGAATCAGTTCCAGAGGGAGGTACAGCTGTGGATTGGATCAGCTCCATAGAGAGCTGTGATGGCAGAATCAGCTCCATAAGGAGCTGCGGCAGCAGAGTTAGCTCCAGAGGGAGCTGCGTTGGCAGAATCAGCTCAGCTCCAGGGGGTGTTGCAGTGGAGAATCAGCACCAGAGGGAGCTAGTGATGGATGCAATGAAGGATCAGCTCCAGAGAGTTGCAACGGCAGAGAGTCCATTTCAGAATAGCAGCCACAAGACCCAAGGAGGTCCAGCGGCAGATCAGCTCAAGAGAGAGCTGTTCTAGGGTTGGCAGAAGTGCAAACTCTCTCTGGATTGGAGGAGAGCTTGAAGAAGGCAGAGCCAAGGCTACAGCCTTGGCGATTGGACAGAACTACAAAACTCTCCTTTCACAAGCAGCCACCGGTCCAGAGCTCCAGCAGTGGGTGAGACTTGTGATTGGTAGGCAAAAGGAAAGGGAGGGGAGCTAGGAAACAGTAAATCCAAAAGCTTTAAAGGTTTACTTAAGTCATTATATATAAGATTATAGTTGGTATTTTGAACTGCCTTACCTCTTGTCCTGTATTGCTATTTTACTTATTTGCTTGAACAACATATCATAATACGGGTTGTACATACTGCATTATTTTATCACGATGTATATATTTTGTAAATAAATTGTAAATTATATTTAAGCCAGTCTTGTTCATAGCAGTGTTTTTGAGAGGTTTTCCTGGGGTGAAAGGAGGGAAATCCTGCCTGCTAACACCTTTCTTCCCCAGGTGGAGGCACTTGGTGCCAAATGGACAAGGACCGATGCAGCCCGCACTCTGGACCCCAGTCAGGCTGGTCCCAGACCCAGAAGCGCACCCAAGGGGATGTTACACATCATTGCTCCAAATAATTGAGTTGCTGTTTCCAACCTCCCAGAAGCAAATCAGAAACATGATCAATAATGCACCACTGTAACAAAGTAAAAGCATGACCAAATTCCAAACAATGGGATACCATCGGAGCAGATATGACCAGATTCTTCAGCAATCCTGATCTTACAAGGTCTACTACTGCGTCCAATATAAACCTTGAGGCACTCACATATGAAAGAATATACCACATAACTAAAATTATATGTAGTATGAAATTTAGAATGTATCGCTGCCTGAAATTGGCTTTATCCATGGACTGCCTTCAATTGTCTGGTCACAGTATTTGCAATTCTAGCACCTAAAATGTCCACATAATGACGGTTCATAAACTGCTAATCGTTCCAACCAGGAGGCTATATTTTTGCCCCTAGTGAAAGCAGTAACATGAAAATCCTGAAAACCAGGCATAAAAGACATTTCTCAATGTTTATTGATCCCAAATCAAAACGCTTTTGGCGACGACAGGAATTCTTCAACCTGAAGCAGGGTCGTTATTTTGGAGACCCGAAACGTGACATGTTGTTACAGTGGATTCCTTTGCTTCATAAGCTCGGATAAAACAAAGATAAGTGATAAGTTTTTGTTCACTCTTAAAATAGTATTAAAAGGAGCAACCGCAGTGAGAGGACAGCTTTCCTTCTGTCTGCCTTTGTCACGGTTGCTCTGACAAAAAAGAAACACTTTTCACTATATACTTGATCAGGTTTTTGGTATATTGATTGCAATGTTTATTGATAGCATGTTTAAACTTTATGGCTCTTGAGAAGTTGGGAAGTACACATGTCAATCAATTGTCCAATTTATTATGTTGATAAGATAATAACAAAGTCATTGGGCATATAGAGCCCTTTTATAACCCTTTTTGATAGGGATTTTTATGAAAAGGTATGTTAAATAAAAATAGTAAAAAGAACCTATGCATTTGAGAAATGCGGTGACTGTACTGTAATAAAATTGCTCAGTTCAACACAAACTTTTCTTTTAGTATAGCCTAGAAATATGGGGATTATATGGTTGTATTTGTTTAATTAATATCCCAGTAATATTGACCAATTTTGTTAATTCAACAGAAGAATAAACAAATATGTTGCAACAAAGTGACATAAAGTATGTTTTGCGCCAACAGGGCTTTTTGGCTTTTTTTTTAGTTTAATTAATTAATTTATTTTTTATGGCCACCTGAACAAAAAGAAAAGTGCCTATGAGGCAGTGGAGTTGGATTCTAACCTTCAAAGAAATTGCAGAAATATTGAAACTGCTGTCATGTCAGTAGTCTCTTTCCAAATATTACTGGGATGTGAATGTGTTAACTGAGGTCCAGGTCACAGCCTTGCAAGTCTCCTCCATGGAGGCTGACCTCAAGTGAGCCACCAATGCAGCCATGGCTCGGACATTGTGAGCCATGACATAAGAACATAAGAGATGCCATACTGGATCAGACTAAAGGTCCATCAAGCCCAGTTTCCTGTTTCCAACAGTGGCAAAATCCAAGGCCACTAGTATCTGTCAGGTTCCCAAAAAGGGAGAAAAATTCCATGCTGCTTATCCCAGGGGTAAGCAGTGGATTTTCCTGGTTTCAATTTAATAACGGTTTATAGGCTTTTCCTCCAGGAACCTCTCCAAACGTTTTTTAAATACAGCTACACTTTTACTACATCCTTCAACAAAGAAATTCCAGAGTTTGATTATGTGTTGAGTGAAAAAATATTTTCTCCAATTGGTCTTAAAAGAGCTACGCTATAGTTCCATTGCTTGTCCCCTAGTCTTTCTATTTTTTGAAGGAGTAAACAACTGATCTACATTTACCCATTCCACTCCAGCTGCTGTGCGGGGAGAGCAGGATGGGGGCGGAGCATGGATGGGCCAGGTACTCTGACATACAGGGATGCTTCAGGTCACAGCCCTGTATGTCTGGGGAGCACCAGGTGGATGCACAGCTTATTCCAACTCGGAGGTAGAATAAGCGCTGGGCGCCCATGCACCCCGGCCCGGCAGCCCTCCCCCCCCCCCCCCGCAATGCAATGGAGCCACAGAAGTACTGCCCCACCACCCAATCCCGGCCCCGGAAGACTCGCTGAGAGTCAGCGGCAGAAAAAACAGTCTGGGGGGGGGGGGTATCAGGCCGTCGGTGTACCAATGCGAGCGGAGGGGCCTGGCCATGCTGCCTCCAGGACGTCCCCGTGGTTGCTGCAGGGGCATGCCGGGACGTCTCGTCACCTGATCCTGAATCCATAGGAGCGTCTAGCTCCCATGGTGCAGAATCGGGTACAATGGAGCGCATCCTGTTTGGGGATGTCTGGATGTCCTGAACATGCCCCCTCCTGGATCAGGTTGCACATTAACCAGTTCACCTTTATTTACCTGTTTATTCACACCTTCAAAAAATATTAGTGAAACAAGACTTCCCTTGGCTAAATTTATGTTGGTGTTTCCCCATTAAACAATCACTCTCTATATGTTCAGTAATTTTGTTCTTTATAATTGCACAGGGAGTGGAGGAGTAGCCTAGTGGTTAGAACACTGGCTTGGTAACCAAGCAACCCGGGTTCAATTCCCACTAGCACTCCTTGTGGTCTTGGGCAAGTCACTTAACCCTCCACTGCCTCAGAAGAAAGGCCTGGCAATCTACTTCCTGTGACACTGCCAAGAAAACCCAGGAGCTTCTGGATCACCAGGAGTCAGGACTGACTCAAAGGCACACATTGCATTTTTTGCATAATTGCACAGAACTGACATCAGGCTTACTGGTCTGTAGTTTCCCAGATCACCCCTAGAATCATTTTTAAAAATTGGCATTACATTGGCCACTCTCTAATCTTGATGTATTCTGAGTTATTTTAGTACCTTGAGATGTATACCATCAAGTACAGGTGATTTGCTACTCTTTAATTTATCAAATTGCTACAGTATATTACATCTTCACAGTTTATTGAGATTTGTTTCAATTTCTCTGGTATGTCACCTTTAAATATCATTTCTGGCTTGGGCAACTTTCCTACATTTGCTTCGGTAAATACCTACTACTACTACTACTAATTATTTGTATTGTGCTACAAGGCGTATGCAGTATTGTACATACATATGTAAGACACAGACCTTACTCATTAAATCTTACAATCAAATCAAGATGAAAAAGCATTGCAAAACTGGGGACTAGAGTATGGCAAGATATACATAAGTAGTGGCAAAAGAATGAGGAGCATCAGGATCCAAAAGCAACCTCAAAGAGGTACGTCTTCAGCCTGGACTTGAATAGGACCAGATAAGGAGTCCGACGCACTGACTCAGGTAGCTTGTTCTAGGCATATGAAGCAGCAAGGTGGAATGGACAAAGTCTGGAGTTGGCAGTGGCAGAGAAGGGCACAGATAAAAGGGATATGCCAGAGGAGCAGAATTCCCAAGGAGCAGTGTAGAGTGAGATAAGAGAGAAAAGATAGTGAGCAGCTATAGAATAAATGCATTTGTAGGTAAGTAGAAGTTTGAACTGGATGCGGAAATGGATAGGGAAACAGTGAAGTGACTTGAGAAGAGGGTTTACAAGAGCAAAAGAACATTGATGGAAGATAGACCATGCAGTTCAGTTTTAAAAAGATCGAAAGGGAGAAAGATGATTCATAGAGAGACCAGTGAGTAACAGGAAGAATTCATTCGGTCTCTCTGCTATGACCTTGTGCTCCTTTAGTGCCTCTTTTACCCCTTTATCATGTGAGAGAGTCCAATTGACTCTCTCAGACATTTTGCTACAAATGTACTTATTATGTACATTATTATGCATGTTTGCTTCCACCACAAGTTTTTTTTTTACAATTTCTCTCTTTGCCTGCCTTATCAATGCCTTGCATTTAACTTGCTACTGCTTATCTTGTTTCCTGTTTTTGTCATTTGGTCCTTTTTTCCATTTTCTGAAAGATACTTTCTTGGCTATAACAGCCTCTCTGGCCTCACCTTTAAACCATGCCTGCTGTCATTTGCCCTAATGTAAAATCTTAACCTTTGCAGTTGCTCCTTTCAGTTTTTTCTTAGTCATTTTCCTCACTTTACCATAGTCTACTTTTTGAAAGTTAAATGTAAGTGCAGTAGATTTCCTTGCTGTCCTCCCTCCATTTATTAAATCAAATGTGATCACCTATAGCCAAGTGGCCCCAACCATTACTTCTCACACCAGATCCTGTGTTCCACTAAAGACTAGGTCTAAGATAGATTCCCCTCGTGTCAGTTCCTCAACAAGCTGCTCCATGAAGCAGTCTTTTATTTCATCTAGAAACTCAATCTTCCTAGCATGTCCTAATGTAACATTGACCTAATTGATACTGGGATAACTGAAAACTCCCATTATTACTGTATTGACATTTCTGTTAGCATGTCATAATCTGTCTGTTCATTCTGGCAAGGCAGATGGTAATACAGCCCCACTACCATTTCCTTCCACTATTTCCTTCCTTTTTTTTATATCTGGGTATAAGTGAAAGAGATGCAAGCTGCTAGCCAAATTGAAAGTACATGTTTGCTCGTGGCAACTCCCGCTCTATTGGGATCAAAACCCCCAAAAAGCTGGGTTGACTTCTAAAGGCCTAATCTTCTCAAGATTGAAGGCCAAGGCTCTCTTGAAATCTAATGTGTGCAGCGCTCTTTCCCCTTTGTTGGCATGAGGTTTGTGAAAAAATGTTGGTACAACAATTGACTAGTTAAGGTGGAAGTCTAACACCACCTTCGGAAGGAATTTAGGATGAGTATGCAATACTGTAGCAGCAAAGCGCAGACAAACCAATGATACCAGGAGTCTGTTCAGAAGGTCCAAATCATTTATTTGTGCACAA